>NQII01000275.1:974004-1020095 GCA_002778355.1 Clitarchus hookeri | reverse complement strand
TATAGCTGAGCTGACCTGGCCCAGAAGGTTCTTCGCCCCTCGCGTCGCACTGAGAAGCACGTCGAGTGATTACCAGGAAATTCACGCAGCCACTACCCAAAACATTCAATCTTCCAAGGACGCAAGCGGCATCAGTCCCGATAGCCTTATCGCGGCACGTGTCATTGTTACGCGGTGGCTCGTTTGTGACGTAGACTAAAGATGAGGTAGACCGCTAATTCGTCTTCTGCGCATGCACCCAACATTGACCTACTCTAAAGGAACACTACTGTCAAAGTCACATGGTCAACACTGATGAGCGTGTTTGTTTGAATCTTAATTTCCAAATGACAAGCACTATTACATTAATAAAATACTTTTACCGATTTTAATTTAATCAAACTGCATTACAAACTGTTTAGAGGAAGTATACAAACATATCAAAGCACTAGTTTACTAAACAGTGTTCTAACCTCAATTTCAATCCACGCCGTGTCTACTAGTCGTATTGGCAGAAAAGCAGTTCAATGTTGGGATACGGAGACTGGTTGTGCGCAGCCAACTAGATAGGTGCACCTCATCTTTAGTCTGTAGTTTGTGACACTTCGCGTGGAACTACGGTTACCAGTGATGCTCTTGGAGCGCTACGTTTCGCACGCCTGAGTGGGGAGGTCAAGAGAAGGACGCGGAGCGGCTGCATTTACTAGTAATATTACAATTGCTTATTTATTGATATCAATCGCATAAAATAAATTGCGAATATTACAGTTTTTTTGTGAGAAATATGTTTAGCTCGGAAGAACTAACCATATGGCCTACAAAAGAGAATAGGTTCACGTATATATTGTGATGTATTTTTATTGAGTTGATGATTAACGGAACGGAAAAATGGTTTTCATTTCGAATAAAAAGAAATTTTATTTATTTACTGTTTTTAAATCAAATTACTTAATGCTTTGAATATGGATGCTGCCTGAAGGAAGGAAGTTTATTCAATCTGATTGGGTGTCACATTTATCCTATAGTAGTGTCATTGAGCATTTAAAAACGCAGCATTACAGCCTGTAGTTGCCATTTTGTATGCAATGCATAATGTTATTAAAAGTGATGTTCTGTAATATTTCCATGCATTTTAATTTAATTAATTTCATTTTATTTAATATAATATAGTCTTTATTAATATTACAGCAAAGCTTAAATATTAAAACCCTTTGTTATAAAATTTTACTAACATTCATTTTCTTATAAGGTTAATATCAATTTACGTTCTAAATAGTTTCGTTCTTCCATAAATCATTCCACTCTAAACGTGTTACAAAAAAAGTCATGTTTGTTTGTTAGTTGGGAAACACGGCTGTCTGTGGTTATATTTTGCGTGAATCGTAATTTAAAAGCGTCACGTAAATGAATAAAATACATCAGTTTTTTAACAAATGGAAACACGCGTTAGCAGTATCCGTGGGAAAAAATATTCTGGTTCGCTTACCGTCTATGCCATATACTCACTATTTATTTGGTGAATTCATGCTGCCCCCTCGTTGCATGACCCGCACGGTCTGTTGATGTGCGGCAAGCACGGATGCCTTGTAAGTGCGATGAAGCTTCACATGACGTGGCTTGCTTCAGCGATTCTCAAATCGCGTTATGTGATGTAATGAACATTCTGTATCGTGGCTCGTCCAGTGTGTCTAGCCACACGCAAGCCTTTTGCTCAGTAGAGGAAGGATGCTTTCACAATTAGAATAATAAATGGCGTCCCAGTTTCCGGGTTCGATATTAGCAGATAGAGCCATTGTGTTTTAATGGTAATTTCTAGGTATCAATGCTGTGTTATATCAAGCGGTATATGACGTACTGGTTCGGTTATTTTGAACTGTTTAATTGGCCTGTTTAAGAAAATTAAGGTGTAGTTTATTTTACGAATGAATGCACTTTTATGACAGTCAGTGTGTGGTTACACGCCATAAACGAAAACAATGGCGTCCCATCTACAAAATCCTGCATCAGCTGATACATAAGCGGGTGAAAAGGAAAACAATTTTGGCAATTCTGACAGCCCTGCCGACGCACATAGAATCATAGAGAAATACGCGGATAGTAAAGAGTTCGTAGGAGAGTTATTAATTTTATTGATTTTACGTGGTCACAAAGCAGACGTTATGAGTTAAACAAACTAAACTTTTTACTAAAACAATAACATGCAGGTATTGAAAATGAAAGGCAACTAATCCATGCGTGTGTATTCCGCTAACGTTAAATGGCCGTTGTTTTGTTTTCGAACCAGCGTTGTCAAAGTCACTATATCAGCGGTTGGAACAGAACAAAAAATAAGCAAGGTGCTGTGTTGGAGTGTATAAAGGAAATAAATAATTGTTTCGCACCGACACTAGAAAATTAATCAACGACGTAAGGAAAAAAAATTACGAGTTGGCCATTGAAGTATTTGGAATAACCGTCCGATGAGAAATTTAAACATAGCGCAGTGTACCAGCATTTTGAAAATGAACTTATGGTAGTAAGTTCCAACATGTATATTATATTGTGTAAATAACTTATATCAGAAACATTTTTAAGTTTGTTTCAATCCTGCCCTATATTAAATATTACTTCAGTGTACAGTTGTCGTTTTGATACTCATAAATTACTGTCAATTAGTTCCCCTGAATTTTTAAAATGCAAACACTTGTATAACGCGATACATCAGCTGGGATAAGAGTTTTCTTCGTTACCTGTATGAAAATATTTAAAAAAAAACTGTTACGTTTCCTAATTATTTATAATCAGTTAATTTTTCTGGTACAATGAAATGTTCATTAGCATAGGACGTTTTGTGTCTAGATTTAAGTTTAGCCTTTCCGAGAGAATTGATAGAAGGCTACTCGTACTAAGATAATGTACTTGTATCAGTACAAACAGCGAAGTGCAAAATTTGTTGCATTTTTTATAAATAAAGCTCATAACACAGCAAGTACTTTTCATAGAACTTTGCAAGTTATTTTCCCTAGAGAACAGTTTTTCTCTATCGCCGAAAATAACAATATTCAAACTGCTACTGCATTGTAGGATGAACTACAATTCCCATCTCAAAAAGACGTTGATTTGAATTCGCCATCTGCAATTAATAAAACGTTGCCACAACAGCATAATTTATCGAATGATGTAAATGTGTTTTGAGTTAACACGTAGCTATAAGATCATAGTTGTTATTATTGTCTTATAAGAGAAAGGATAACATTCAGTCAATAATATGATACTGAAAGCATCTACTGAAAGCTTAATAAATGGATTCCTCTCATCTATAAGAAAGGAAAATGTGTGGTCCTCGTTTTTTATGTTTTATAAAATCGCGGCTATACACAACAATAGCGGAATGTTACGATCTCAGTATGTTTGATAAAATATTTAATAAAGTGCATATTTTCTGGCATTTGAGGCAGTGGCGTATGGTACAGTGTTGCAAGGTAAGCTGGTGCTTGCTCACTGCTGTACATTGTCGGTGCCCGCAGCAGGAACCAGTAACCGCCTTGCAGCCTGGGGAAGCTGAACGCATTCCGACCACTCACCAGCAAGCAGCAAGGGTTCCATTACACGCGTGCTGAGGCGTCAGCTGCCGAGCTACGTTTTACTGGTGGAAGTGTAAACTTGCAAGCTACAGGATACAGCACACAGATAACACCAGCTTACCTTGCAACAGTTTACCCCACGTCACAGCCAGAAACACTTCCAGATCTCATAAGAGCTGCCCAGATGGAATGGGACCTTCGTCTGGAAGATGACATAAACACATTGATTACAAGCATGCCACGGCGTGTTAGGGACCTGTACAATGCACATGGATGCCATACACGGTACTAAACTGCAGTGGGAAGAAAGAAACCCTCCCTAGTCAGAGACAACATTACGTTTATTTCGTAGTTCTTTCGTGTTTATTTATCTGTGAGGTTGGGAAAAAAATTTTTTTAGAAACACTTTGAATTCTACGTTTTGTATCCTTGCCGTTGGTAACTTAAAATTGCTATACTTTCTTTTATGTATATAACATACTTTTCGGCATTTTTAAATATATATTCCTACCCTTTGTGACGTGTTGGCAAGAACTTTCCACTTAGATTAACTAAGAAATTTCACGTGCTTTTGTTGCCATTTGAATTGGCACAAAGTGCAGACGTGAACAAGATGAACTCATTGATCTCGGCGCTGGTCCCACGCTCGGAGTTTAAACTGATGTTAAACAAGAGGAGGGAAAAAAAAAAGGAAGTAACTTACTTCTGCCCTCCTGAACTTCCTGATTGCGCGAGCAAGCAAGTCTTTTCTGATACTGCAGAAGGAATCTGCTAAGTTTTGAAAATTATGTGCTTGTGGCGTAGATGATCGTTTGTTACCTATATATTTTTATCAAACTTTTGGCGTATAAGCTCCAATCGCATTTTTGAGTTTTATATTTTTTAAATAGTGTTCCCACATCGAGGATGTCAGGCACGCTTTTTATAACGTTCTACTGCTTAAATATAACACTGCAAATTTTCATTGGTTTTTGTCTTCGTACCTTTCGAGTAAATCAGCAACGGAGAAAGTAAAATAGTTTTCTTGTAATTTTAAATAAAAATGTTCAGACAATATTAATTGTTTAAATATCAGGGCGTTAATTTCATCTAGCCTACTTTGTCGTAAATTAAGATTTGAATACTAAATTATTACAAATATTTTAACAATTGTGCCTTGACATTCTAATAGCTTTTTCCGGAGTGCCGCGTGCTTAAAATTCAAGACCCTGTTCTTAATCCCTCCATACATTGTACATGATTTTGAGCGTGGCGATAGTTCATAAAAAAAATCACACCATAGAGATAACGAGGTACTATCACATAGTCCATTATGTTAGCAACCTAACTTACAGCTAAACGCATTAATAAACAGAAGTTTGAAAGATATGACAATAATGTCAGGTTTTCTCGCAAAAATGCGCAAAGTGTGTGTTATTTTTTCTCTGGTGTACAAAACTATTTAAATATTTTCCATTCGTGGGATCTGCAAATTTTATACAGTATGATTCTAAAATCACGGGACAAACATTGATGGGTGGTAGAGCTCACTAAAACAAACAATTATTGTATAGGGATATATGGGCGGGAGTGGCGCGTTGAGGCACAAACACAAAAAGAACACATGAAATGCAACACATTGTTTATTTACAACGTCGCCGTTAAATGCCTTTTACAGCAATGTTTATAATAATTGCTCAAAATTGTTACCACTGACGGTAATGCAAACTTGGTAGCGTCGGTGGACTGATGTGGCGAACAAATTCAAATACGCCGGGTATTTCACGCACGCGTGCAGCCGCACAGGATAGTCGAGCGACGAGGTCTTCAATGTATTCAACTGGAGTCTCGTAAATGAGGGCTTTCAAATGCCCCCACAGGAAAAAATCGAGACTCGATAAATCTGGCGATCGTGGTCGCCATCAGACTGGCCCACCACGCCCAATCCAGCGCACACCAAAGTAGCATCCAGGTAATTGCGGACTTCCATACTGAAATGGGCTGGCGCACCATCATGCTGAAATCACATTTGATTGCGAACGCCAATCGGAACGTCTTGCAGCAATTCTGGTAAAACCTCTTCCAGAAATATCCGATAANCATTTGATTGCGAACGCCAATCGGAACGTCTTGCAGCAATTCTGGTAAAACCTCTTCCAGAAATATCCGATAACAGGGGCCATTGAGTCGGGTTGGTAGGAGATATGGGCCTATGAGGTAATTATTCACAATACCCGCCCAAACATTCACACAGAAGCGTTGTTGGAATGCGTGTGGGCGTGTGGCGTGTGGATTTTCTGTTGCCCACACATGAGAATTGTGGGCATTGAAAACAGCTTCGTGTGTAAAGGCCGCCTTATCTGTGAATAGCACATGAGCTAGAAAAGCTCCTGCAACGCACACTGCTGCAAGAACCATTGGCAGAAAGCCACGCACAGAGGGCAATCACACGTCTGCAAAGACTGGACTCTCTGTATGTGGAATGAGTGTAAACGTTCTTCGTGTAAAACTCTCCAAATGGTTGGTTGACTATGTAGACGACATGCTACAGCCATTGTACTTGTGCCGGGTGTTTCGTCCACATGGTCCAAGATGACTTCTTCAAGGTATGGTTGTCGTACAGTTCTCGATCGACCCCTTCCATCAGTACTGGCGATAAATGAACCATTTTCACAAAGTTGCCGATGTAATCGCTCAAACATTTTGTGGTTCGGCATGCGTATACGTGGAAAGCGTTCCCGATAGAGCCGTAGCGCTGCTCTGCCGTTACCATTAGCAGCGCCGTACATTAGATGCATGTCTGCCTTTTCGCTATTCGTAAAATCACCCATCACGGCCGAACTCTCAAGCGCAAATGCTTTGTTCGCTGATGCAGCAGGTCACTGGCGCACCGTTTGACTGCCCTCAACTTTCGCCACCATTGTCAGCCAATCACGCCATATGTAGAGGTCGCCAAGCATGCGTGACTGTTGGTGGATGCATTTCCAGCAATTGTTTTAACATTTTTTGTACGGAATCACTCGTTAAGTATGCTGCTAATAAACATTTTATGTTTCCGTTAATGTGTTATGTTTTTGTGTTTGTGCCTCAACGCGTCTTTTCCGCCCATATATTCGTATACAATAATTGTTTGTTTTAGTGAGCTCTGCCACCCCTCAATGTTTGTCCCATGATTTTAGAATCATTATATATATATATATATATATGTATATTACCAAGAATACTTGCTGTACAAGTTCATAATTACCATATATAGGCTATTCACGATAAAGTGGGCACTTTTTAAAGCCCTTTCGTTTGGAATAAAAGTCAATAAATATATTTAATTTTAGCCTCAGACGTTAAATTCCGAGAGCGGTATAATATACTACGTGTGTTTTATTACTTACATGGCAATATTTATTTTAAAAGGTGAGTAAATGTTAAAAAAGGCTGAAATAAAAAGTAATTAGGGCCTCAAAAGTGCCCACTTTACCGTGAACAGCCTATATTAAGAATTTGGATAAGTATTTCTAATCACTTACTGATAAAAACTAAGTCTTCATGTCAAGAAACACACTTATCATGTTTCAGAAGTTTGTGCTTCCACAGTTTTATAAATACATAAGAATACATTTTTCGTCATGGCATTTTTCGTCTTATTATTATTATTATTATTACATTCTGTAAGGGGGTTAAAAACTTATTATAATGGAAAGTGGAGAGAGTGGATAAATNCTTATTATTATTATTATTACATTCTGTAAGGGGGTTAAAAACTTATTATAATGGAAAGTGGAGAGAGTGGATAAATTTGGGCAGCTCTTAACATCGAGGTCTTGAGAGCTGATGAGGGTGAAGTGAGAGAAGTATGGAGCAGCCGCCTAAATGCAAGGGCGGGGGAAACGGGATATACCCGTGAAAACCCTCTGACCAACGGCATTGTCCTGCACGATTCCCACATGCGAAACACCGGAAGCCACCCTGCAGGGAATCGAGCCCGGTTCAGCTAGGTGGGAGGCGAGTAGCCCAACCACTACACTACTGCGGCCCAGTGGAAGGGAAGCATACAAATGTACGTATAAACGGGCATTCCCCCAAACTTATAAGCCTACCTTTCTGAGGAAAGTAGGTTAAAAGGGGCAATTTTATTGGATGGTAAGCCACTAAAACTCGTGCACAATGATCATAAACGTTTTACTCTAAACTTTTAAAGAGAAAATAAACATCAGGTAAAAATACATGTAGCGTTGTAGACGAGTGCATTTAAACGCTGTGGAATTAATTAAAATCCCAGACTTTAAAATTGAGTGAATATTTCTTCTGTAATCTATTTCTATAACTTTGCTTGGATGCACTAACATTCATATATTCGCCAAATAAACTGCATCACATTGAACAGTATCTATTAGTTTCAGGTAAGCAAGGGATCATTTCAGGATTAATATGGAAGGGGAAATAGAGAGTCCTCAAGTAACTTGAAGGAAAACTATATANAAGCAAGGGATCATTTCAGGATTAATATGGAAGGGGAAATAGAGAGTCCTCAAGTAACTTGAAGGAAAACTATATATTTAACTGCGAATGGGTGAGGTAGACTTGGCGCAAGAAAAGGGAGCGCCCCGTTAAACTTGAAAAAGTTTAAAAAGCTGCGTGGGACCACCTTTAGAAAATATACGAACTTTCAAAATATAAAAAATACGTTTAAAAAAATCATTAGAAATGCTTACCTTGGGGAGTCGCAGGTAAATCTTTGGCGGGAGGAAAAATAGCCAGGAAGTTAGAAATTTAATATTCCAAACAAATTCCCTTCCTACAGAAATTGAATTAACATATAATTAAAGTCGAGTGTGCAAATATCTTTGACGATACCGATAATCGGCGAATTCTCAGAGGGACTTTTTTATCAGTATTGAACAGTGGAGTGGAGTGGAGAGATTTGTCGACTCTTAACATCGAGGTCGTGATAACTGATGAGGGTGAAACGNAAGCAAGGGATCATTTCAGGATTAATATGGAAGGGGAAATAGAGAGTCCTCAAGTAACTTGAAGGAAAACTATATAGTTAACTGCGAATGGGTGAGGTAGACTTGGCGCAAGAAAAGGGAGCGCCCCGTTAAAATTCAGAAACACTTGAAAAAGTTTAAAAAGCTGCGTGGGACCACCTTTAGAAAATATACGAACTTTCAAAATATAAAAAATACGTTTAAAAAAATCATTAGAAATGCTTACCTTGGGGAGTCGCAGGTAAATCTTTGGCGGGAGGAAAAATAGCCAGGAAGTTAGTAATTTAATATTCCAAACAAATTCCCTTCCTACAGAAATTGAATTAACATATAATTAAAGTCGAGTGTGCAAATATCTTTGACGATACCGATAATCGGCGAATTCTCAGAGGGACTTTTTTATCAGTGTTGAACAGTGGAGTGGAGTGGAGAGATTTGTCGACTCTTAACATCGAGGTCGTGATAACTGATGAGGGTGAAACGAGGTGAGCATGGAGCAGCGCTGGAATGCACGGGTGGAGGAAACGGGATAACCCCGAGAAAACTCTCCGACCAGTGGCATCGTCTGGCACTATTCCTAGATGCGAAAATCCGGGAGCGGCCCCGCCGGGAATCGAACCCGGTTCGCCTAGGTGGAAGGCGAGTAGTCTAACCTGCACCCCACTGCGGCCCCAGTGTTGAACAGTATAGTATATTATTCACCATGTATTTTTGCCTCATTCCATTTCCGTGTGTGCATTGTAACCTTTATTGTACACCCCTCTTGATAATTAGTGCCAGGATTTTGTTAATCTCATGCATGACTTGCCAAATATCCTCGCATGCCATACGCAGAACAAACAAGTGGTTCCATCGTATTATAAAGCGCAGATATTTAGAAATATATTATCTCCCGAAAGTCCGCCAGTTCCCTTTCCCGCTAGCGAGAATCCAGCTTCGACCTGAATATCCTCGGCCGTGATTTCAGCGGATCGAGTCACAGCTGCACGACGTCGCGGCACTGCAAGCTAGGAGCAGGCGGAGGGTGAAGCGAATATTGTGTTGGGACGGTATCTGCCGCCGCTGCATTTTCGTTTGCGGTATACAGGCCGCAGCCACGTCTGAATGGCTAATCGCTGCGGAGTGACGCCAGGAAATTAAATCTCCTGTTCAAACAGCGAGAGCAGCCCCCTTCGCGTTGTTCAATAAGCAAACTGCTTATACACACCTCGGGCCTTGCATGCACGGGTATCAGTGGAGAGAGAGAGAGAACATAGGCCAGAGGTTCGGTCTCAGTTTACTGAGTTAAAAAAAAAACATAGGATAATCGCATATTTTTGAAGTTATCCGTTTTGCATTTTGGTAGACTCAAGGAAAATGGAAATAAGAAGCCCTTCACGCCAGCATACTTAGTTGTTTAATATAAAGAGTGTTTATGTTTAATTCAATCCGTTATCTAATTGACACATTTTGTTAACAAAATTGGTACATGAGTGATTCTGTCTGCAGAATCATTTTCTCATTTTTTGTAAATTGCATTGTGCGTTTTGTCATCTTCAAAGAATGCAAACTACCAAATTGCTACCACGTAAGTTTTGCCGACTTTAAACGTCTAATACGCATGCAGTTGATGTTACTGTAGTAAACGATTGCGTATCACGCTTGAAACAACTATTTAGTAATATAAGTTGTAGAAATATTAAACTAATCTGTGTTCTTCATTATACAAAACATGGTTAGTAAAAATTAACATCGTTATTATTTTATTATGATGATAATGGATGTTTAAACTATGTTTGAAAATTATTTTTTTTTATCATTTACCTGAAATCTGCCAAAGTATTTCGTAGAGCAGATGGCAACATTGTATTTTAAAGTGTTGACGGTCATGGTGGTTCAATTAAAATCTTAAGTACATAATAAACAACACAAACAAAAAAACAATTAATAAACTAGTTGTACTCAGTACTTTTCAAGCTAACATTTGAAAAAATTTTCCCTGTCAGGTACTTCATATATTCTAACGTGATAATTCTCAATATTTGCTTACAGAGATGTTGGCAAATAGTAACAAAGTGTAGCTTCATGTCTTAAGGCCTTGCTAAAGTGTAATTTTGAAAACCGATGACGTCATTTGGACGCTACTAAGAAGGTCCACGGTAATGATAATTTTTTACTTTTTGTATAGTTAGACATTGCTGAGTAAACTTTCGCTTGGTGAATATTTTATTTAGGTTCATTCTCGTTAGTACTAGGTATTTACGTGTGTGTGTGTGTGTGGGAGAGAGAGTGTGCATGTGTGTGTACAGGATGAGTCGCCCGCGCCTATTTTTCTGTATGTATGCAACCCGCAAACAATTTTTTCCTCTATCAAAACATCAATCGTAGCAGAACACTACGTACGCGTTGATTCGTATGTGAAAATAAAAATGCGTTTAGTTTTAATATCACTCACTGTGATCGATGTAGAGGTGGCGTAATGTTCGGGCGTCGGGATTCCGAGTTCGAACCTAAAGTACTGACTATTTTTTATGACAACCGAAGCCCTTACTATACATACAGCCATACAAATCTTAGTTGCACCAACCAAATTTGCCACGATTGGAGCAACCAAATAAAAACAAAAAATTATTTATTTGCTACCAGCCACAAAATATTGGATTTCCCCTATACAAAAAATTAATTTGGTTGCGCCAAACAAATTGTGTTTGAATCCACAAAACTTTTTTTTAGTGCAAGTAAAGAAAAAACTATTCTCACTTGTAAACTAGAAGAAAAATGTATCCTGGTGATTACAAACAATACGACACAGCCGAAACATGGTTGGCACAAGGTATACTATNGGCACTTGGTGGGCGTCTTGACGCCTGGTCTCGAAACTCCTCCTTTCGGGTCCACTCAGCACTCTTCGTTTGACGACGGCCGGCTGCCGTTGGCGTCTTCTCCCGGATCCGCTCCGCGCTCCTCGATTCCCGTCGGCTGACTGCCGTTTTTCTCTGACTCTTCCAGCCGCACGTCCCGCTTGACGGCCTCCGACTGAGGTTGACGTCGTGATGCATTCTCGCGAACTCATTCCTCCTGACTTCGATCCGCCCTTCTCGCTCGACGACCTCTGAATGCCTGATCGATCCTCGACTCGTTTCGTCCCGCTCCGACCCGGACGCCTCGCTTCAGGTCCTCCGACTGACTGACTGACCCGTTTCCTGCCTCTTCCTCGCGGTTTTGTAGGCTCGATCATCATATTCAACTTGCACCATCTCTGCACGTGGCCGGGGTGCTTGCCGCGTCCCCCTGAGTCGTAAAACACGTGGCCGCTGCTCCTGTTGTCCGCAGTCGGCCCGGCGTCGCCCCTTGATTCTGGCCTGGAAGTTTATTGTTCCGTTCTGCACGTGCGGGAACATTTGGGTGGCCTCTTGGTTCAGCGCACGTGTGGTTCTCCTGCCTCCGAATATCGTGCCGCTATTCTTCCAGCACACGCGCCAAAGCTCTCATGGTTTATTGCGGTAGCCAGCCTGGGATGGATGCAGCCGATGGTGGGATATCGGCGTCCCTTGGGCAGCTGCAAAACACAGCTGTGCCTGCGCACGTGTGTCTTCCGCTGTCTCCGGATATCGTCTGCACGTGCAGGAACATTTTCATGTCCAGGAAACTTTGGTAGCATGCCTTGTAGCTGCGAGGCGCGGTTGCGCCTTGCTGGCATCATTCCTCTGGCACGTCCGCAAAACCCTTAGTATTTATTGCGGTCGTCCGCCTGTGAGTTTTTCCAGAGTGTTTCTTCTGACGAATAAAAATATAGGGACGCAGAATGCGTCAATCTAATGTTTCAAAAGGAAACATCAAAATGTAAAATATATTTCATATTTGCGTTTACAGAGCATTTATCTTTTATACAGTAATATTTTTCGATTAGAATTAATCACTAGCATATCATGAAAAGATGGAATCTTCATGTTTACAAAACTTTTCTTCTTCTATGTCAGTAGATAGATTATGCCGATCCGAGGAAGGTCTGTAGGCTGAGGTCCCGATGTGCCACCGCCATCTTGAAATTTCCCTTTTTTCTCTCAAATTTGTATCTTTTTCTCTTGAAATTTACAATTTTTCCATAAATTTGTTAAAAAAAAGTCCTTTCTCCTTAATAATGCTGACTGGAAACCCAAAAGCCAATTTTCAAGCAATTTGAAAGATTTGGGGAACTTGTTTAATACTTTTAGGCCACCACCCCCTCGCCAGACCCTAGCCAAGCTCACCTCACCACCTTACCCTGGCCCAATCATGAACAATCAATAAAAATCACAAAAATCTTTAAAAAATCTTCGAAATTGAGAAACATATAACAATGGATGCCCTTCCGTTGCTCACTCCACCATCACCATCCTCCTATTACATCTCCACCCCACACCTTTTGGGAATCCTTATAAAATTTAAAAAATTCGAAAAAAATTTTAAAAATCGAGGAAAATATAGCTTTAACCTCACACTCGCCGCACCACCCTAACCAACCACTCTCTTACCACAATCCAACCAGTCTAAAAAATTCGGGAATTATTGGAAAAAAAATTGACTCTAAAAATCTAAAAATATATTACAAGAAACCTCAAACTCTTCCCGCCTCACCCTCTTCCTGACGCCCAAACATGAAAATCAAGAAAAATAACAAAAATAATTTTAAAATTTTAAAATTATTTAAATATATACAAGTAGGAGGTCTGTGGTTCGACGACAGGTGGATCGGCTAAACTCCCGAAACGACTGGCCCTCGCCAGGTCGACCAGTGCCCATCTCGTCAGCCATGTTGGACCCAGGTGACCTTGCCCCATTACCTTGACCATGAACCCATGCCTTGACTTTGAATGACATCAAAACCACAACATTCCAAAAATTATAAATAATTATGAAAACTTTGAAAATGTTTAAACAATACCAACAAATTAAAAACTTTCAAAAAAATATTTAAATTTAATTTTAAAAACCGAATTTCTGGACTTTCCCATAGCTCCATGTTCAATATACGGCTGGCCAAACCAGTTTGGGAGGCTCGCTTTTTGAGGGAGGAACAGTGGCTACCATATTGGTTTAATAGGCATAGGGTATGTCAAATCAAAAATATGTTTATACTATCCGATTTTAAAAATTATTTTTTAATTTTAAAAATTATTTTTTATCGATGGATTGANTAATTTTAAAAATTATTTTTTATCGATGGATTGATGTTCAAGAAGAGCATAGGATATAAGACTGTGTATCGCTCTTGTAGTTTCCAAATCTTAAGTGCTTAGCACTATTGGTATTTAAATTCATGCTAAGTTCACCTATAAAGTTGATGGCAGATGCTGATTCATATATATTTAAATAATAATTATGTTTAGCCTACTTATAACTACTTAACAGTCGAGATAACGAATAATTTACATATTCTGACATCATATAATACTTAGACTTCAAGAGAGGAGACTGGAAATGTAGTAACTTAATGACAGTTTTTTGCATGTTTCCGCAATAATCTAAGTATAATTTCAGTAGAAATAAAAGATAAATAATTTTTCAATTAAATTTTTTTTAAATATGATAATATACTAAATTTTTTTATTTCACATACCCTGTGCCTATTAAACCAATATGGCTGCCACTGTTCTGNTAATATGATAATATACTAAATTTTTTTATTTCACATACCCTGTGCCTATTAAACCAATATGGCTGCCACTGTTCTGCCCTCAAAAAGTGATCCTCACAAACCCTGGTTAGGCCAGTCGTATACT
The DNA here is from genome assembly GCA_002778355.1 of Clitarchus hookeri. Taxonomy (NCBI): domain Eukaryota; kingdom Metazoa; phylum Arthropoda; class Insecta; order Phasmatodea; family Phasmatidae; genus Clitarchus; species Clitarchus hookeri. The sequence goes on along the minus strand of NQII01000275.1, from coordinate 1,005,848 downwards.
AGACATGGAGCTGTGGGAACGTCCAGAAATGTATGTTTTCAAAATAAAATAAATGAAATATTTTTTTTAATTCTTGGTATTATTTATAAAATTTTTAGTTTTTATAATTATTTGGGTTTCTTGGAATGTTTTGTGCTCAAGATCATTCAAGGTAAAGGGCATGGCTAAAGGTCAAGTACACCTGGGTCCAACATGGCTGACGAGATGGATACTGGTCGACCTGGTGACGGCTGTCGTGTCCGAAACTTATTCTATCCACCTGGCATCGAACCACAAACATCCTACATGTAAAGCTTTTAAAAAAANGCTGTCGTGTCCGAAACTTATTCTATCCACCTGGCATCGAACCACAAACATCCTACATGTAAAGCTTTTAAAAAAAATAAAAAAAAATTAAAAAAAATCAATTTGTTTTAATTTTAAGAAATTTTTATTTTTGTCATTTTTATTTATTTCTAATGTTTGGGCGGTGGGAAGGGAGTGAGGTGAGTGTGGTGGGATGAGCGTTAGGTTAAAGCGATATATTATTCGATTTTTAGAATCAATTTTTTTTTTCGATCTTTCCCGAATTTTTGAGACTGGGTGGATTGTGGTAAGAGGGTGGTTGGTTAGGGTGGTGGGNCTTTCCCGAATTTTTGAGACTGGGTGGATTGTGGTAAGAGGGTGGTTGGTTAGGGTGGTGGGGTGAGTGTGATATTAATGTTATATGTTCCTCGATTTTTATATTTTTTTTTTCAAATTTTTTAAATTTTATAAGAATTGCTAAAAGGTGTGGGGTGGAGATATAATGATGGGATGGTGANTTTTTTTTTCAAATTTTTTAAATTTTATAAGAATTGCTAAAAGGTGTGGGGTGGAGATATAATGATGGGATGGTGATGGTAAGGTGAGCAACAGAAGGGCGTCCAATCTTAAATGTTTCTCGATTTTTTAGATTTTTTTAGATTTTTGTGATTTTTATTGATTGTTCGTGATTGGGCAGTGAGAAGAGGGTGAGGTGAGCTTGGCTAGGGTCTGGCGAGGGGGTGGTGGCCTATAAGTATTAAACAAGTTCCCCAAATCTTTCAAATAGCTCGGAAATTGGCTTTCGTGGCTTCCAGTCAGTCACATTGAGGAGCAAGCACTTTTTTTCACAAATGTTTGGAAAATAGAAAGTTTTGAGGGAAAAAAGTGAAATTTTGAGGGGAAAAGAATGAATTCGAGCGGAAAACAGTCGGTTTTGAGGAAAAAACTGAACATTTTGAGGGGAAAACGGGAAATTCCAAGATGGCGGTGGCTCCTAGGCGCCTCAGCCTTCAACTCTTGTCCTAGGAGCGGCATAATCTATCTACTTATGTCGATATTCGACGCATAAAAAAAACAACGTCTGTGTTGGTTCCAACGCTTGTGTCGCTCGTCGCCGGCGACGACGCTCTAATTTGCTAATGCTCATAGCGTCGCGTCGATGTATCGTGAATACTGCTTTAAACTATACCAGACCACCAGACCCAAAGTTAAAATTAGCCTTAAATATCACAGTGCCAGAACGCGCAGGTTGAAGAATCAGTGCATAAGTCTCATTGGACTAGCTGAATACCTCGGTGTGAGAGGTCGCAAAAGTATCACTTTCTACAATGAGGTTCCTTGTTCGTATCCCAAGTTAACTATACATGCTTATGCTGTTTTAGATGTCAGCTTAGGTCACTTTAGCACNAGGTTCCTTGTTCGTATCCCAAGTTAACTATACATGCTTATGCTGTTTTAGATGTCAGCTTAGGTCACTTTAGCACCTTAGCAGTCAACGATAAACTTAGGGACAGCTGATTGCTGTTGGCATTTTCATAATATTGAATTCTTGCCTCCCTAGCTCACGTGATTTAAAAATATTATTTGAATTTCGTATTTTACCTTACAGAAAACATGTGCGATGCAGAGAGGTGTTTACTTTCACAGACATTTTCTGATGATGCTCATCTTCGCCGAATGTTTTGGAGTCAAAACTCTCGTCTGTTCAAATTTTACTTCTCTTCGTAAACTCGAACACAGTAAAATTATGACGTTTCTGTGAGGTGATATTAATCTAGAAGTTCGCTACACAAGCAATAAGGGAAAAAATCTGACAGTGCCCTGATTTTATGCTTTAGCCAAAACACTAAGAGCGATTGGTTTGTACAGTTTTGAACGGGAAGCGTGACGAGTCATTTGCGTTTCGCCATTTTATTCCACACCACGAGCTGCTCCCATTGTATCCACCTGGGTTTGTTCGTACGGTCGCCTCCAGGNTGCTCATCTTCGCCGAATGTTTTGGAGTCAAAACTCTCGTCTGTTCAAATTTTACTTCTCTTCGTAAACTCGAACAGAGTAAAATTATGACGTTTCTGTGAGGTGATATTCATCTAGAAGTTCGCTACACAAGCAATAAGGGAAAAAATCTGACAGTGCCCTGATTTTATGCTTTAGCCAAAACACTAAGAGCGATTGGTTTGTACAGTTTTGAACGGGAAGCGTGACGAGTCATTTGCGTGTGTTTATTTCGCCATTTTATTCCACACCACGAGCTGCTCCCATTGTATCCACCTGGGTTTGTTCGTACGGTCGCCTCCAGGGGTTTTTATATTCCTCATAACAAGCAAACCATGTGAAACTGTTTTATTTATATTAAAATGCGAGGTTTCGCGTATTCGCGAATGACTAATTTTCAGAATTTCTGAAAATTAGAATTTATACAATTGCCAATTACACTGACTGCTATAAAAATATGTGCACAGAGAAGGAACCACTGGATTAAAGCTATATTGTATTGGTGTAATGTGACAGTAAACATACTGCATCAGGTGGATGTTTTACTAGCCTGCGAGATAGAGGTAAGGCACTTTACATACCACGTCGGGCCACCTTGCGCCTCGGTACATGCTTCCATTTGGTTAGGCATGAAATAAAGCATAATTCATATATTATCTTGTGAAGAAGACGCGACCTATCTTGTCCCACAAATGTTCGATCGGCAACAAATCACGTAAAGGAGCAGGCTACAGAAATGCAGGAACATCACATGAACACTCCTGGTAAACAACGGCTGTATCCAGGTGAAAGTTACTTTCCTGTAAACTAGTTCCTGGGCCATATTCTGTAACTTTAGCAATCTTTAGGCTACCAACTGATAGTATCCCTATGATAACGACCTCTTGAACTACAGTTACTCGTAACCGTCTTTATAGGCATCACTTTATGGCTGACTTTGTGGTGTCGCATAGGTTTGGCAACGCTGCGAGATGTGTTCCGAAATCAGAAACAGGCTTGTTCAATTACATGTATTTTATATTTTTACGGTGTGTCTTGTGTCACGTAGTTCATTAATTTTCAATAATAAATGGTATTTAATTGTTTATAAATTTCCCAATAACACTTCTTAAACCATTTTTTTTATATGGATACAAATTTCCAGGTGGTCCTAGTTCATTTTGATTATCGCTGAAATAGCAGCATTAAACACGTATCCTAGTTCATGGTATGTATCGTGGTTACCGTAAAACATCACTAGCAAAAAAATTGAAACATATTTCTCTAAATATATATTGGATACACCGTTTATTTTGTGCGGAAATATATTATAAATTTGTATTTCTTTTCTCCGGGACATTTTATATGTATTTTTTATATCTGGGAGATGTTTTTTAGATTTAAACTTAATACTTCAACAATTTTATTTCCATTTCCGTTCATAACGGTGACTTGTTGGTGTGTCTTTAAATAAAAACAATGCGAGGCATTCGAAAGACCGTAATAGTAACATTTTGAGTTACAGAATGCCATTTCGCCTCCTTAAGATAGTTAAGCGGTAACTGTCTTCATATAAAGACAGCATACATTTACAGAACATGTCCCCACGTCACTTAGTCATAGCGAGTACCACATGAGGCGGCAAGATGTCCTCAACGTATCACTGTGCACTCAGTATCCCTCGTAAAGCTACCAGTCGTTAACGACGTTCACATGCAGTGGCTCCCCAGATAATCACGCCAGTAGCAGGGGACATGTGCCGCTGTAAATTCAGGTTGTAATTGCAATTCTCCCTTGTGATCCTCCGAAATCTGGCTTGGTGTTAATCCGCTCCGGAAGAAAACCATGATGTGTCGCTTAAGAGTAGTATATATAGAGACCCCCAAGCTCAGTGTTGAGTTCGCAGGTCTGGAAATACAACGTGCCAGGGCGGAGTTTCGGGGCCGTGGCGTGGTCAACTCAGGGCGCGTGATGCCAGAGTTAGGCGCGTGGAGGGGATAGGCTCGACCTACCCTTCCTCAAGTCTTGCGTCATTCCCGCTCCGTGAAGGGCCGGGGTAACATCGCCGCGGACAACTGCACACTACATGTTTCAAGTCCCGTGCTTGCGGTCCGATCACCTTTCTACGTAATAATCGGTTTACAATTATAGTCTGCGGTTTCTTCACATTTTTTTTATTTAAAGCTTTGAAAAATCACCCATGTATTACGTTATTGGTTGTTTCCAAAATATGTCATGTATTACAAACTTTTTTTAAACTTTTGTTGACATAAAAATACTTTATTTTTTGTTCAATCGATCATTTAGTTATATTTTTCCTATAAACTATGTTATTTCATTTATAATCAATATGTATAAATACAGGGAGAGTGCGTTGTTAATGCCTAGTAAGAAGTCGTTCTTTTGCAAATTATTTTTTAACTGAGTGCACACGAACGCGGTGCGCTGTCCCTTTGGTGTCATTTTCTAGTCTGCATTAGGCTTTGTTCGCATGAGGCGGAGGAATATTTTGGAAGTAGAACTTTACCAAAGCTTCAGAAAAGTTTGAAGTAACTGAGAATGGACTATATTTCGTGAACGAAAAACGAGTGCATGAGAACGTTACCGACGTTTATAGTACGGGTTCAAATTCATTTTCTCGTCTTCCCAATCACACAGTAGTCTTTGCCAATCACACACTGTTGTATGTTAATATGGTTTTAATTAAATTAATGTTTTGTTATTATATTAACACTGATTTAATACTCTTGTGGCACCAGCACGCACCGAATTCCGGCATTACTGTTCTGCAGTTCAAGCTAATCGTTACCTGCTGCTGATCATCGATATTAGCCGTATGTTACAGCATGCAATATTATAAGTAAGTTAAAATCCGCCTCTCATCCACGGCACACATGTCTCGTCATAATTGTTTGGATAGTTCATAGGCGTCTGCGATTGGGGCGATGTAATCTACTCATTTTTGGATGTAATTAACATAAGCGGTAAAGAAAAAACTGTCTTAAAACTGTGTATATGTTAATGCAGTAGTGCCTAAAATGAAAAAATCGTTACTTTGAGGGACCTAAGGAAAACCATGACAAGTTACCGAAACGTCCCTATCCTGTAATGGCCTGTGTATATGGTCTAGTTCATGGTTTACCTGTCAAGGAAACTTCCATTTTAAATCAGGAGAATTACACATAGTTTTGTAACAAGTGGGTCTTTTTTAGAAGGAAATAAGATTATTACAAACCTGAACAACTTCCTTGTTCAAAGACTTCTGGGCTAGACTTCATAGTGGAATATACGTTTTTCCAAGCCACTGTTGTTGCCTCATTGGCTGGTTGTCAATGACATTCGTATTGGTTGTCTGTGATTCGTCACTACTTTGGTTTCGGATGTGCTATAGGCACACAAGCCTTCTATGGCGAGTAAAATAAATAACTGGCCAAATCGCGAAAGCAACGCCTATAAATAATAAGCCCTCCTTGACCCCAAATGCATTTCTGAAATTTTCAGGTCATTATAAATGATTAATGAAAATGGAAGCCTGATTTATTAACTGCTTGAACACTGCTGCAGTTTTCCATTTACTAATAGAAGCCATTTACTTACTTGAATAATTGCGTGCGGGCGTTAGATTTTTGTTTTATCGTTGACTACATTGAAAAAACTATGCTGGTTTGATGACATGAAGTGAGAGTAGTAGGAAAACAGCAGTTCTGCACCAGGGGACTGGCCGCGACCATCTTAGACGACATTATTTTTCCCTTTTTTCCCTCAAAAACGGCCAAAATCACCAGAATTTCTTTCAAAATTTCCCAAATTTCCCTAAAAAAAATATGTTTTGCACAATCCGGCTGGCTTTTGCTCAATCCGGATGGATCCGACTGAAAATTGTGCAATATCAGCCGGAATGTGCATTCTGTCTCTTTTCTGATTGGCTATTGCAGACGGCGGCCATTTTGCCAGCCAGTGCTGACGATAGTCAGTACTTATGGCATCCATTCACCTGGCATCCTGGCAGGGACGAGCGGCAGCCATATTGGATGACATTATGAGTCAAACCTCCTGCTCTGCCATTCCTTCCCGATGGTGGTCATTTTGTCAACCAGCACTGGCGGCAGCCATTTTGTCAGCCAGTACCAATGGTGGCCATTTTTTAGTCTGTACCGACCATCATACTTCACGCTTTTGCATTCCAAGCGAGCGGGTTTTCTCCGAGTCTTTCAGAATTCGAGCCGCGGTCATCTTGGATGATGAGGCAACCTCTCTCATTCCTTACGAGCATTTTGTTAGTTCGCTCATTGCCTGCAGGAGCGCCCTAGCATCGGGGAGTGTAGTTCAAACCATGGCCACCAGGAGCGCTGGGAATTTAGTAGTTTGGGACCTCAAACATTCAGGAGTCGTGCAGGATAATTCCGGCCAATCTTGGTTCGTCAGTCCGACGCTTTAACCACAAAACCACCATTGCATGAGATTGTTTAGTAGACAAAATAATGTACACACACATACTGACCTACGCACTCAACAGACAACAAACTTGTAATAGCGAAAAAAATCAACATTGGTTAAGAAATATAATAAATGCTCGCATCATCATTCCGATAATAATTAAATATACATATACTTATTGTATGTGTAAAGGATATATATAAAATATTGGCAGTCTACCCAGCACTGTGACCGCACTCCTGCACGTTCATAATAACAAAGGGGCTGGGGACAAGTCACAGCCATCTATAAAAGATATTTATAAAAATGAATAGCACGAAAAAACTATTGTCAGTTTACCCAGTACCGAGGCTGCAGTTCTGCACGTTTGGCTAAGCGAGGCTCTTGAAAGGGACTCGTCTCTGATTGGCTACGCAAGGCTCTCGAAAGGGTCTTATATTCTTTCCTACCAGTTGTCCCTACTTCACGCTCTTGCATACCTGGCCAACGAAATCAATCGTGGTCTCTACTTCATGCTATCGCATTCCTACCAGACGTCCCAACTTCTTGCTCTTTCCTTCCTTCCTACCAGTTGACCCTACTTCACTATCTTTCATTCCGTCCTACCTGTTGTCCCTACTTCACGCTCTTGCATACCTGGCCAACGAAATCAATCGTGGTCTCTACTTCATGCTATCGCATTCCTACCAGACGTCCCAACTTCTTGCTCTTTCCTTCCTTCCTACCAGTTGACCCTACTTCACTATCTTTCATTCCGTCCTACCTGTTGTCCCTACTTCACGCTCTTGCATACCTGGCCAACGAAATCAATCGTGGTCTCTACTTCATGCTATCGCATTCCTACCAGACGTCCCAACTTCTTGCTCTTTCCTTCCTTCCTACCAGTTGACCCTACTTCACTCTTTTTCATTCCGTCCTACCTGTTGACCCTACTTCACGCTCTTACATTCCTGACCAACGACGTCGATCGCGGTCCCTACTACATGCTCTCACATTCCTACCAGATGTCCCTACTTCATGCTAAATTCATAATATAGACATCATTCCCGACAAGAAAAATTATCGCACAGTCATTTATGCCCTATACATACTTATAAGCATAGTTGACTGCAATTTCCAAACCGTTTAAGATATAGTCACCAAATTCGTAAATAGTGATATAAGTGTTGTTATCACGCCAAGAAGTTTTGTAAAAAAAGCTAGAATGCACGTCGACATGAGAAAGAACGAATGATCACAAGGACCAATCACAAAAATGAATACAATGGCGATATGCATCATGCGACTTGTAAAGATAGTTTTCCTTTGCTTGTCACAAAACAACACACATTAAAACCATTAGTCACGCAGGAGAGACGGTACTGCTACACGCTGAGACAAACGGATTTTTAAAAAAATTTTAAAAGCAAACAATTATACGCATTTACCAAAAAACGCTTATTGCATGAGCATCATGCACAGTACTTTACGTAATGCGAAGAAATTTAATTTGTGAAGTGCGGGAAAGATAATGTCAACACATCTATACACGGATGCAAACTGATATAAAAATTAAATGAAAAGAAAAATATTTATAAATGCTTACCAACCATAACAATCACATATTACACATGCATGTCCCTCTACGAGAGAAATTCAGTTATATAGTACAAGGGAGCAATTTATTTCGTTTGAATAATTCAAGCTGTAAATATTAGCATGTGTATTTAAATTATCGCTTCGAATAAACCTGTGTGGGTAAATGATATCGCTTCTACCCGCCCAAATAAAAAATAAAATTAAAAGGAAAATATTTATAAACTCTTACCAACCATCCCAAGGTATCGCTATCGTTACAGGCACACTACATTCCAGGAGCTAGTTTAAGACACATCGGGAACGAGCAGCAGCAGAAAAAATAAAAACAAGGCGTCGGTAACATTGAAAGATGAACGAGTGTAAAGACGTTGAAATGCCGAATTGATAACTTCACAGGCTATACAGAAATAGACCTGATAAGGTAACATATTTCAGTTGAGCAACAATGCTGACGTTTGTACCACACAGCCAGCAGTCATCTACTGAGCCAACAAGAGACGATAAATACAAATTTACGTGTAATGCGAACAGTATACAAGAGAGCACCATGTAGAAACAGACATAATTTCGTTGGCGAGCGTGGTGGTGGAAAGCAGACCGTTACGACTACATAGATCTACTACGATCGTGTACTCTCCTAGAATAAGACGGAATTAATGGTTGAAGACTTACCATCTGTAACATTATCGGCATCAACAACAGCAATGAGCCCTGAAGAGTCGCTACATACATTACGATATCAATGTAACTACTGTTTAATTACTTTTAGTACAAGTTGTAATGCACGCCGACATGAAAGTTGCCATTGCATGTTCAGCCCAGCATACAAGACGTTCTACTGTGATAACTGCGATGCTGTGTTTACTCGCAGTGATGTCCTGTATAAACATAACAAGAAGTGCAAAGGCAATATTTGTCGTTCATCGGGAAACATGTACGTGTATTGCGGCAAGACATTCAGTAACCGCACCAGTGACAAATGCCATGAGGAAAGTAACTGTTCATTTGCCATCGTCTACAAGGCCTACCCATGCTTTAACGGCTATGCGGTATATGCGAATAATAGTAGCTTGAATTCTCAGAGCAGGTATTGTTCTTCCAAAACAGACACCATAAATATTTTGCTCGAATTAAGAATATGTCAAGCATGTATCAAATATTATAACTCATTCTTTTTATGCCAAGTCTTTAAATAAAGGTAAATGTATATAAATTATTTATGTGTTATTCATTTATCTTAACCCTTGCTAGGTTCACCTCTATCACTAGGAAAAAATTACCAGATTTTGTCTAAGTCTGAAAAATAATTAATAATTTTTGTACAGTGCCAAGTCTCGAACTCAGTTCCCTATCGGTGGATGCTTGAGCAATACACACAAATGCTGTCACCATCTTCAACCATCTTCGTTTCCCCTACCATCTGTCAGGGAGGCTACCAACATCGTTTACGTTAGCGATAGCGCCCACTAGGAGAACTCGTGTCGACACACATGGCCGAATTCTTGCGTGCAGAATGCAGAACACTCACCTATGCATATAGTACTCGGTGCAAGTAGGTCAAAAAATACCAGACGCACTAGGTTTCGATCCAACCACCAATGAATGCTGCAGTTCGTCGATTCTGATAGCACAGGAAGACTACAGCGACATGGTTCGACTGCGAGGGCTAAAGGTCGTAATAAACTGCGTCAGTCTAACACGTGGGTTGGAGTAACCTCGTGCGACACATAAAACCGTCCCGCCCATACGTGAAAAAATTAAGTTATGCAATAATAAATAATAAAGACACAACATAGACGTAAGCATACAGTGAGAAATATGTAGTATCGAAACTCGGCTATAAAAAAAACAGATAGTTCCACAGTTGGTTATAGCGATATCAGTGTTGCTATTGCGACGAGAACTTTAGAAAACAGCTGGAATGCCCGTCAACGGGAAAAAGAGCTTGTGTTCACATGAACCAACCTTAAAAAAAATCTATAATATGACAATTGCAGTACACTATTTACCAGCGAAGTTAATGTGACGTCACATTATATGACATGTAAAGGTTGTGGTCCTTTGCTTGCCACTAAACACCAAGTATTTAAACCAGCAGTCATGCAAAAGACTACGTCACTGCTAAATATTGATGATTAGATATAAAAAAATGCGAAGGTAAATAGTTATAAACTCCTACCGACCGTTGGATGTTGCGCGAGCAACAAACGGTGTGCATTGCATTAGACAAAAATTACAGTCTCGAAACGCTGATGGCAGCAGATATAAAAAAGAAAAGGAAAAAAGTTATTATCACCTACTAACCAACACGCATTGCACAAATGACGAGCACTATACAGCGCATCTATCGATGCTAGACAACACCACAAGTCTGAAAACTAGAGTGGTAGCCTTGGTTATTAAAGCAAAATAGTAAACGATTTTCCCCACGTACACCCTCCGTCCGAGCTATGATACAGTACAGAGACACGCGAATTCCATTAACAACCAACGCATAATGTGCGAGCATCGACCAACGCACGTCAAATTAAACTAAAATAAAATACTATGACAGAATCGTGAAGCAGGGAGAGCGACAAGGTCGACACTGCTACAAAGCAATGCAAAACAGATATAAAAATAATAAAAATGTTAAGGAAACAAGTTATAAACACTTACCAACCAGCACATATTTCACAAGCGTCGGATTCTGTAGGTTTTTTTAGATGAAGCTAGACAAGACCAAACCGTCCTGATCAGTACAACAGCCATTCAACCCTAGTTTTGTCATATTCCTTCTCGGCACCGTTCGCCCGACGTCCTGGTGGGGATGAGTCTCATGCTCTACCATTTCACCTTGATATCTCATATTCCTTCCGGTTTCCTTACACCTGACGCCCTGACGGGGACGTGTCTCATGCTCTGTCATTCCACCTTGGTTTTCTCACATTCCTTCCGATCGGATGAAGAAAATACATGCAAAAAACACACTGAGAAAACCCAATGTTCCCTGCTCGCAATAGCAGGTAACATAATGTGGCGACCTTGACCTTGACCTTTGGCCATTATTTTGAACGATATCTATTCTAGGGCTGAAGGGTAAAAAACCTACATTATGTTTATAAAACAATCATGGAACCACTCGGAGAAAATCCATTTGACTCACTCACAACAGTAGAAACCATTTCAACATGCAACCATGACCTTGACATTGAATGATGTAAAGCGACCTTTACCTGACCTAGGATGACATCATATAACCTTGATCTTGACCTTTGACCACCATCTCAAAAATATATCGCTTAAAACAAAAAAAGTCTCGTAATTTTGTAGCAAATAAATAAAATCGCAGAAAAATCATAAGACCTTCGCGGCAGAAGACGGGAGCATGCCCCTGCCTTCAGCTTCGACGAAGATGAAGCGAAGGTCTTTAATGTTCCATTGTAACATTTGGTGGGAATCGGTTGATTAGTCCTCGAGATATGGCATAAAACCTCCACCATTTTGATGTGGCGATCGTCATAAATGGTGGACAAAAAAGTAACGTAGTAGCAATTTCGATGATTGTATACTGCCAAGATACAAAGTTAATTTAAATAGTATACATAGTTGCGTAGACATCGCCCACAAAACCAAAATGATTTTATAGCCGCTATTCTTGAAATAAGTGCGTTCTACTTTTAAAATAATACATTTATTATTATGGCCTACCACAGTACACCACCGTCGCCAAATTTGGTAAGAATAAATTTATTGTTTCCAGAGATACGAGGTGGTCATTATTTTTATTGGTAGGGCTATCTTACAAAATGGCAGAGAAATGAGGCTTTGCATAGACAAATTTTAGGGTTGTAATAGGTACTGCCATCATACAAATTTAAGCTGTAATTTATTTAGTTAGTGAAATATACTGTACTAAAATATTTATACAACAACCATTTTCAAAATAAGTGCCTGATCTACATAAAACATACCAGTTTACACTACCTGCTGCAGTACTATTTGACTGCCAAATTTGGAAGGAATCTGTCAATTGTTTCCCGAGATATGACAAAGAAACTTTATTTACTCGCACGCACTATCTTACAAAATGGAAGACAAAATATGATATATCTACATACAGTGTATAGTTGTAATATCTATTGCCAGCATACAAAGTTTAGTTGAAATAGTTTACATGGTTTCGACGATATAGCATTCTAAGCTAAAAATGGCAATATGACCGCAATTTCGAAAATATGTGTCTGACATGCTTAAAACATACTTCTTACTTTTTGACATAATTTGCTTCAGTACTACTTGTTTGCCAAATTTTATGGGAATTGGTCAATCCTTTCCCCGAGATATGACAAAAAATTTGTTTTATTCGCATAGCGCTATCTTACAAAATAATGGACAAAATATACTCCAAGTAGATACAGTTGATAGGTGTAATGTCTACTGTCAACATACAAAGTTGTGTTAGAATGTATGACATAGTTTCAACGATATAGCATTTTCAGCTAAAATGGCTATATGGCCGTCATTTAGAAAATAAGTGTATATGTTGCTTAAAACACATCACTTAAGATCATCTGCATCAGCACTACTTGTTTTTCCCAATTTCGTAGGAATCGGTTAATGATTTACCGAGTTATGATATAATAACTTTATTTAATCGTATGGCGCTATCTTCCAAAATGTCAGACAAAAGTGGTTATTTGTTGGTATATATGATGATTGTAATATACAACCTGAGTATAAAAGAATATCCCAACTTTGAAGGTATATAATGTCAAAACCAAACAACCTACAACCTTGATTGACCAATAAAATGAACCGCGGAACCGTGAAGTTTGTTTTCCATACATACATAAATATTCGATGTGACCACAACGAGCGACCCGAAAGATATCTACGCGATAATCAAACTCGTTCCACACTCTTTTGTAAGCATGTCCGGTGTTACGGTTTGGTTGGCGTCCGTAATTCTCTTTTTGAGGTCGTCAATGTTAGCCGGCAATGGTGGATGAAACACCTGATCATTTATGTACCCCATAGAAAAAAAAATCGCACGGGGTAAGATCCGGGCTACTTGGAAACCAGTGATGAATATCCTGGTCACCAGCTGCTCCTCGACCAATCCAGCGTTGCGGCAACGTCTCGTTCAGGTATCCGCGAACAGCTAGGTGCCAATGGGGTGGCGCACCATAAAGGAAACATCAGACCGTCCCCTTCACATTGACGTGTCGAATGCGAGCTCGCTACCCCCTCGCCGCCTCAAACCGAGAGTTACGAACGCCATCCAAACCGTAACACCGGACATGCTGACAAGAGCGTGGAACGAGTTTGATTATCACGTAGATGTCGTTCGGGCCGCTCATGGTGGTCACATTGAACATTTATAAATATATGATAAACAAACTTCACGGCTCACGGTTCATTTGATCGGTCAATCAAGGTTGTAGGTTGTGTGGTTTTGATATTATAGAGCTTCAAAGTTGGGGTATTCTTTTATACTCAGCCTGTATAATTTCAGCATTCAAAATTTGGTCGCAATTGGTTAAATAGTGTGGCAGATATACTAAATAAATATACTAATTAAATTTAAAAAGTTTGTATGGGAGCCATTTTGAAAATAAGTAACTAATCATGTTAAATTACTTGCGTTTGTATGGCCTACCATAGTATTACTTACATGCCAAATTGGGTGAGAATTGGTTGAATAGTTTTTGAGTTAAAATGTAAAATATTTATTTTTTAGATTGGTGCTATTTATAAAATGGTCTACCAACAACAATATCCATCTCAAAATGTAATGCTTACACCATAGTCTGCCAGCATACGAAATTTGGTTTAAATCGGTTTACTGGTTCCCGAGATATGGCATAACACCACAAAATTTTAATGGCCCCCATTTTGAAAGGAAGAGCCCGAAATGGTCTAAAACTATAAAAGTCAGGTTTCCTTACGAAGTATTACAAGTGTACCAAGTTTCGTGGAATTGGGTTGAAGCGTTCAGAAATTGAAAGGGGACACACACGCTCAGACACAAGCACAAACACACACACAAAAATGAAAGTAGGCTAAAATTGTATTTTTAGTAATTTTCTTAACAGGCATTGTGCAAAATCAAATTAAACGTAGATGTTTGTATTAATAACATCAAATAATCTCTGTGAATATTTGAACAGAAAGGTTTGTGCATACGTTGAAATAATGTTTCCATTTAATTTTTTCAACCTAAATATTCTTGTGGACGATAATTAATTGTAAATCACATTTGTCAACTAAACTTCACTCACATTGTTAGTGTATAATTATACTCTCAGTGTAAAATTACTCATGCATCAATTACTATAACTCTTTTTAGTATACGTTTCTCAAGCATGGTCATTAAAAAAATTCCACTTGTGTGTATTTTCATGATAAATTTGCACCTTGAGCATTCATTGTTCAAGTGGCACGATGATTTAAATACAGTGATACAGTTGGCATAAAAATGCACAAATAGTTTAATTAAATCGTTATGGTGTATTTTTACACATATATTAAAACGCATACATCATTGTTAATAAATCAATATGTTGGCGTACCTACATTTGAATTCCTAGCAACATTATCGTATTATTTCAACTTTGCAGTTGTCTTTGAAGATTACTCATACCAAATAGTAAATTTACGCATACATTTTATCTAAATATGCACGTTTATTTTAAAGTGTAGCTCGTTTCACCTCGGATTGTGTGGTATTAGGAACTTGTTCTCTTGGAGACTTGATATTGGTTTAAAGTTCTTCACGGCGTGTCTGATAAACTGCGGCCCATTTGCGAATGTAACTCAATTATACGCATCCTCAAATTACAGTATGTCCTCAAATGCGTCCCACAGAATTCTCATAAGTCAGTCCATTGTCAAATTTTTAGTTAGACGCCCAATAAATACGGCAGTAAAGACTATTCGAAATGTATCATTGTTTGGTTAAATAAATTAAAGGATCCATATTTCTAAATGAAGAAAGAATTTCCTTAAATGTCTTATTTTTTAATGTTAATCTAATATCGTACAAGAAACAGCCATTTTGTTTAGACGTTTCATGTATACGCTAGGACACAAAATGTGACATACTTTCAGAGAAAAAACATGCATTTATAACAAATGTAAATTTCACAATTTGTTACAACAATATACAGTAATATTTATGTGAGTTAAATAGAAGTAAAGAAAGATACTATCTACTACGCCAAATTAATTACGTTAGTATTTTATATGAGATAACAATGTAAGTCACACACGTGTGTCATATGTATATCACACTAGTTCTTAGTAACATCACATTGTGGATCTTTTAACCCTTTGAATAAAAACAATTTTCCTTCAAAAACCTCAGTCTTCGAACATAAATAATTGTGACTTTAGCTTTAAATTAACAGATAATGGTGACTCATATTTTATCTTAGTCAATAGTATACAATAAATAGCAAAATTAATGTTTTCTAATAAATTGTGTGTGTGTGTGTGTTTCCTCAAGTAATTTCTACAGAAGGCTTAGAGCCCAAACACATTGATGCAGTGCGATGCAGTGCTCCGCTGTGCTGGTACAATTTTGAGATATTATTGGCCCACGTGGTCAGTGGTATCAGTACAGATGTATGTGCGGCCAATCAGATTTCAGAATGTCACCAACACAGAACAGCACACTACTGTACTGTGTCAATGTGTCCGGAACCAAACATTTCCCAACCTTCCTGATATACAATTGCTGGAAAAATATGCATTCTATGTTTAAATAATTTGACATTTCTGTTTGCAAACAAAATCTTTTTAAATGTTTATTCAAAAAGCTTACACTTTCTATAACATATGACCAATTCCAATATGATCTCAATATTAGACAGTAAGTTGGGAACAGGCTCTTTTTTTTACTATGAGCCTTGCAAATTTGGAGAAAGAAGTAAAGACTAATTGCATACAGTAATAACTTTACTCTGACGCCACAACATATACCATTGGAGGTATTTTATTGTGACAAATATTAAAGAATAACTCGAAGAAACCTTTTTACACACATAAAAAAAGTTTTACACCACCTGTATTTTGTTTTTTCTTGAAGGATGTTCGCTTTGAGAGTTGTTTCATTACGAAACGAATCTGAACGAAATGTAAAGACACCTGTTATGTGTACGTGGATTCAATGCACGCAGTCTCAGTACAGTCCGGAAGAGTGCGCTGTTAGTTAACCTTTGGACACAACATGCAAAACAGTGTATGTCCTGTTCAGCTGTATGAAACATGCCTCGACGAGTCATTATCGCATTTGATCGTACGCGCATAGTGACTTTGCGTCAGCAAGGCCTCTCCGTGAGGGCAATTGCCCGCCTCGTCGGTGTACACCATAGTGACATTGTTAGGACATACAGCCGCTATCGTGTTACACACAATGCTGCAGATGGTCCTCGCAGTGGTCGCCCACCGTCAACGACAGAAGCTGACGACCGTTACGTGCGAATACTAGCTCGCAGGAACCGAGAAGACACCACAACCGAACTGCGTAATGCCACCCTGCAGGCAACTGGGAGGGCTGTCTCTACTCAGACAATGTGAAGTCGTTTTCATAGGGACAACCTACACACAAGATATCCTTGGGGCGAGCACCTGCACATACGCTCAACACCTTGGCGCCAGGTACAGATGGGCAAGGGAGCACTTGGACTGGACCCTGGCAGAATGGCGTCAGGTCCTCTTCACTTATGAGTGCTGGAGGAGTCTGACGCCTGGTAATCGTCGGAGGAGAGTTTGGAGAAAGCGAGGTACGCCACACGAGGCCTGTGCAGCATCCCACAGGTCCAATAGGGAGGCGGATCCGTCATATTTTGGGGCAGCATTATGTATGGACGTCGGACGCAACTCATCGTCATCGAGGGCAATATGACAGGTGTACAATACCGGGACAGAATACTAGGGCCCATTGTTCGGCCGTACCGACAACATATCGGCGACAGATTCGTTCTGCAAGATGACAATACGCGCCCGCATTGCGCCCACCTTGTTAGCAACTTTCTCAGGGAGGCCCAAATCAATCGGATGGAATAGCCAGCGGTGTCTTAATGGGTGAATACCATTTAACATGCCTGGGACCAGCTGAAACAGGAAGTGCGACGACGCAGGAATCCACCTTTCATCCAGGCTGACCTCCGGAGGGCTGCTGTCGAAGAGTGAGACAGGATAGAGCAAGACAGCGTCAACCGCCTTGTGGACAGCTTGCCACAAAGGGTCAGATCATGCTTCACATCACAGGGTGGCGTAACACCATAGTGCGAAGCAGAGTCTGAGTTCCATGTTTGATCGGCGGGTGCATATTGATAAAGAATATTGTTTATTTTTCTTATTCTTTTGTGTTTTATTCAAATAGGTCGTATTATTCTTTCCAGAGAGAGTGATTTGCATCTCATACTGTCACTTGGGTCGTATGCATCCTAGTATCTCTGACTCCAGGTGGTGCAAAACTTTTTTGACGTTTGAATTATAATATAATAATAGACTTCCTACCAAAAATAATAAAAATCAGGCTTGCTGTCAGCATGCCTTACTTCCCTCCACTCCTTTTCAATAATAGGTCTAGTAAAAATAAGTCAGGAACATACATTACACACACAATAAGCTTATCAAATCGATTACAACTTCTATAAGCAACAGTTTTTATAGGTTTAGAACTAATACATCAAAGAATTAGTTTTACTGATATTTTTTGCATAGTGACTAGTTTAATGATAAGCGTACATTATGTAAATAATAAAAGATTCTTTGTGTATTCATTACATATTCATACGCACTGTCGAGGGGTGTTAATAAAAATTATCATTCCATTCAAATTAACGAAGTTGACCTTTGTATCTTCTTTACCCTTCCACGTACGGGGAAATTATCACTATCAAGGTATTAGTGCCTTGGACCCAAGCAACTTTTGTCTGAAACATTTTATTCTACCACTGGAAGTGGCAGTGTTATTCAGGTGGCCTGCCTTTGGTGCCTCATACTGTATAAATATATAAGTAAAAACTGACTGGCTGAATGGTATGTCAACGTTGAGCCTCGACCACTGGTTCTGGAAAAATAAAATTTCGAGGAAAGATTCATTACGTTATGTAGACAACCATTAAGAAAGTTTTTTTTTTAATTCAACTGCTAAAGAGGTAAAATGGAGGTTCAAAGTTTGTATGAAGAAATTATATTAGATAGTCCTTTGGATTCACCAAAACTCTGTGATGGCACTAGGCAGTAAGTCAAAGTATTTCAAGCATTTGACTATTTTAAGTGTTTGTACCGCTTATTCCATTGATTGCCAGTAACCTCCCTTTCAAATTCAAGGTTCTACAGTTTTTACTCAAAGTTGTTGATAAAATGCATTCTCCATATTGAAAGTGTTTGCCTATTATATAAGTTCGTGGTTTAAAGAAAATATGTGTAGTTCAATGTTGGCAGAAAAAATAAAATGATTGCAGTTTCCTCTGAAAGTGTGCTTCCCGATGACGATAAAATAAGTCGCAGGGGCAAGCTGTCAAATTCGCAGGAGTTGACTTGAGTCCCACGGTCAGTTTTACGGGGGGTGCTCGCACGTAGGTTCACTCCTCGGCCTGGTTGTTTTGGTATCACTCTCTAAAATGGTAAAGAACATTGTTAACAAGCAATATTGTAAAAATTCTAACCTACATGTTGGGACGGTCGATTACTGATAAACGCTACGAACTTAACCGCCTGAATTCTCTTACTCTTTACTTTCATTTCATTCCACAATGTGTTGTAAAGGTACAACATTTCAGTTGTAGTGCAAGAAAATATTTGGCATTTAGTTTACAAGAAATCGTTTGTAAAATGTACAAAAAAACTATATTGTGCTAGACCCCTGGATATGCTTCTGGTATCGCTCCTATTCTCTAATGAGAAGCTGCATGGCTCGGTTTGTGCCAGTCTGACTGTCAAATTTTCCTCCTTCTGGTGATCTGTCAAGAGTTCTTCAAAACCGGTCCGCCGTGTATGGGTCCTTCAAGGGTCTGGTGTTCCCAAATGAATCTGTCTGTGTGTTCCGAACGGGGTAAATGACTGGAATTCGGCATTCCATTCGCTATGTATTTCTTACAGCCACATGAAAAGTGAAAATCCGCACAGTTTTCCCCGCCTGAAAACAGGGCCTGATCCAGAAGTCATTTGTGATGATAAAGGGTGGGGGGGGGGACTTGTAGTGAATATTAAAATATCCAACAAGTTGGCATTTATTTAAATTTTGATGGCATTTCACCATGTAAATGATACATGAAATTACTTATACTACTATCTACATTCAAATGCAAAATTTAAAGTGAATAATTTTAAAAAATAACGTAACTTTGATGTTTAATATGTAAGTGCAAAAGGTATATACAATTTCTGAAGCAAGGTTGAGCTCTTGTGAGAGGGAAATTTCCACTTCTCTCCACCCTCACCCCCCTTCAACTTTAAACGCCGCGTCGCTGCCTGAGGCAGGGTCTCGCATAGATGAGGGTGCTGACGATAATCGGAGCCGCCTGCTCTACCCGAGGTACAGATATGTCGCCCCGGCCAGCCTTAAGAATGGATGACGGTGAGACGAGACTGGGGTGGAAATGCAGCAGAATTAAGAAGCGGGAGGAAACGGGAGAGCCCCGAGAAAAGCCACAGTGACGGTGTCTGCTGTGCTCTCAACATGAGAATGAGAACCCTTGTGCGAAAGTGACCTCCCATCAGGGGTTGGGGTCTAAACGGGGACCCCAGATATTAGTGACTAACAAACCAGCCAACCGTAGGTCCTCAAAAATGCCGCCTCGTACGCCTTACCGTGATGCCTATCGCTCATTTATCTCGCCTGCCAGTATCGTCCGTTTGACAATATATGCACTGTTATGAGGACTATTTATGCTGTATACGCCACACGAAGAGCGATGGCAGCGAACGTATGTGCGTGCATCTGCGCACAAAAATATCATCCAACAATTTACCTGTGTCATACCTGAACACTCCTGAAATACCTAACTGGACCTCTCTGTGTCGATGTGTTGCAATTCACCCATAAAACTTGGGTATTATTTATTTCCTTTCAGAATTGTGTTGCAGCACGCTTGTGTGCAACACAATGCAGGCGTGTATTTACTGAACACTGAAGCCTACGCAGCTGCCAGATGGTATATCACCTGGGCTGCAATATTTAGACGCGGTGTGCTGTTCCGGCGCGCCCTGATACACTGCGCTTCTCACAGCCTCCCAATCTGAGCTCGGACCGAGTTAGCTGAAGGGGCTGGCAGGTTCAAAGGTAGCCGTTCAGCGCCACCGAGATGAAAGTACCATGTTTAATCAAGGTACGGCCCCCCGGTGCAGTAACGAACCCCTTGAGAAACAGTGTTATACATTCATGGGATATAATACTCTGCCCCGGTCTCTTAAGGATGAATCGAGGGAGCAAAGCAAATTTGGCGCACCGATGAATTATTCCTCCACAAAGCTCTTTTCAGGGAAGAAGTCTTTGATGATTCAGTTCCTCTCAAAGATTGCACTCATGAATATGAGATAAGTATTCAAAACCTTTATTTAACAACTATATTGGTTGGAATGACGTGCATATAAAGAAAACTGTGCTTCGTTTCGTTAGCTGACACACGTATTCTTAGTATAACTAGTTTATCTAATAAAAATACTTACAGCAAAGTTTCAAATGTCGAAAAAGTGAGTGCTTCAAGTCAACTAACATAAATAATACATACTAATGTTTGAGAGTACAGACTCAGTTCGCAATAGTTTTTTACAAACTAATTCGAGCAATCGCGATCACACGACATTCCTACGTAATTTGTACTCTTTGTCTTGCATTTTTTTCGGACTGTGGCAGTCCTATTTATGGGTTATCGTTATTGAAGAAACGTTTTGTTGAACGGAATCAACAGTTGTGCAGCTAAACGTTATGAAAAATTGCATATCTGTAATAAACTTGGTAGTAACCAATTAAAAATGCCCTGATATAGAGCATTATTGTAAGTTTTATGCTCTTAATAAACTCAGTTTTAATACCAAATGTAGCTTAAATTGGTCAAATACATTCCGACATATGATAATAAAAATTTGAAGACTGATATTTTAGAAATTTACGCCATAGTTGCTACAAATTTAATATTAATAATATATGCTTTATTCAAATTGTTACGATCTAACTTTTAAGCCATTCGTACGTGAAAGTTACTGGGGGAGGGGGTAGCTCAATAATGACTCATGATTCGGTAGAGCACAACAGTATAAGATGAGTTTTATTACACAAAGTTTATACAGTTGCTATTTAAATGACTATTGATAGGAAGAGCTTTAAATTGAATACCAAGATGATTATTCATTGCATTTAATTCACGCCATTTTATTTAAACCTAACTGGAGAGTCATCACCTTGTTAATGTTGCCGCAGGCTGATTCTACGAGACGGTTAACGACGGCTGGACACATCCATCTTCCTGGTCTGCTTCGCTGGTCGGGTTGAAGTCCAAAGCACAAAAGACGAAAAGACGCCGTTCCGGGTGTTACGCCGGCCTATATCAAGCGTGTGGTTCTGCGGCCCCACTCAGTTATCGGTGGAGGGGATTTATGCAACTATCTTCTTTCGCAAGGGTCGACGACCAAATGGTGGTGTTGCAATCCCGCTCGTTTCCAGGTTTAATGTTTGAAGGTGTCATCAGACAAGCCGCTCAGCTAAGGCCTGATCACACCATAACACAATGCAGAACTTTTCAAGAAATATGATGACAGTCTGTCGAATAGTTCAGTTGGTGCGTTATCATTTGACTAGTAGTTCTTGATGTATTCCTTAAAGTCACTAGCAGTTCTGTCTCATAACTTTAATGATAAAGCTGAAGACCGTTCATATATGAAAAGGTTAGCTACACTGCTCCATAGACGCTCTGCAAACTCGCCGCAACCTTCCCTTCATTTGTCAATGTTGTTATCACATGTTTATCTTGTGACTTCTTTGTTTCTTTACTATGTTGAATGTACGTGTAATTTAATTCTTTTATATAGAATAAAATTACGTTCAACAATCCTACAAATTAAATTACAGGATGTCAACTAGTAAGGATGTTCGAATTGTGAAGCAAGCTGAAAATGACTTTGAGATCTCGTGTATATCTACTAATAAGGAGGTATGGTATTTATAACCAGAAGAATACCTAGAACTGCAGCTTCACTCTACATTATCAAGTAACAACCTATACAAAATGTGACAGCTGTAATAAAAAGTGTAAATGGTTCTAAAACAATAGCTATAAATATTGACGATTATATTAAGTCAGTATATTTCGATGAAGAGGACAATAGCTGTTTCCAAAAAACGGAATGGTTACGTAGATTTGAAGACGAATGCAATCGATTTCAAAGTTCAGATATACTAAGAATCCAGGCTTTGTTTCTTTGTCACGGGCTCGGCCAAAGATTGGTATGAAACTAATCTGATAAAGATAGGTCTAACCTTTCCTGGGAGGTTTGGAAGAGTTCTTTACGTAATGTTTTTGTTGATAAAGGCTGGTCGATTGTTAGGAAAGCTTTTAACTACAAATATTTGGGAGGGTCTTTAGTCGATTATGCACTTACCAAAGATAAACTATGCCTGGAAGTGGAATCTAAAGGTACTGAATTATCTTTTATCAACCAGATAGTGTTTGGTTTACCAAGTGAAGCTCAAGAAGAACTTGATAGGGAAGAGATAACTATAACTACTCCTGATGGTCTGTATACTGGGCTTCGATAGTTGGAAGACGCTTTTGCCAGAAGGAAAAGAGAAATACCGTTAAGTACGAAATCTATAAAAAAAAAATTCTTTATAAGAAAAATGAACCCCAACAAAAAAAATGAAGATCTACGGAAGGAGTGTTCAATTTGTGCTGCCCTTGGTTTTCCAACTCGTTTCCATCCTGTAGCTGAATGTCGCTACAATAATTCGGTCTCTAAAACACTACGATCAAATATGACAGAACATTCTACAAATCTAAATGATATGGAAATATTGAAAGTCAAGTTTGATAGAAAGAATTTTTAACTGAGTAACCGGGCGAAATTAGATCTGCTGATAAAATTAAACATCGTTATTCATGACAATTTAAAAACCAAAGTTGTTTATGATAGCGGCTCAAATGTAACACAACGAATTGCTGATTTGCTTAAGTGGAAATTAATAGAACAAAAAGGTGTACTAAAAACAATCAGCGGACTTGATTTCACTTCAGCCCGGGCTACAATTATGCTTCGTATTGGAAATATTACAGACTACATAACTACCTATGTTGTAAAGAATGATAATTTCTCCTACGATCTCTTGCTAGGTATCGATGCTATTCAGAAATTTAAGTTTATTCAAAATGAGAATCTAAGAATTTGTCAACGCATAAATAGCGAGAACGTAATAGATCTACAGGAAGACCGATCAAATAATGATCAGATGCAGACTCCAGAAGATGCTGAAGCTTTGGATAGGGATATTTAAGTAAATTTTAATAAAAATTTGAATACAGACGAATTTGAAGCTGACTTACAACATATTGAGAATTATGAGAAGAAACAAACAATTTTAAAAATAATTGAAAAATATAGGCATTTGTTTGCAAAAAATAAATATGGTATAGGCAAAGTGCGATCACAAGACGCTGAGATAAATCTTCTTACGGACGAATATGTCACCTCTCGCCCATACAAATGTTCAATCCCTGACGATACAGAAATCAGAACTCAGATTAATAAATTACTACAAGCCGGGATCATCGAAGAATCTGATTCTCCATTTGCGTCTCCTGTAACGTTAGCATACAAGAGAGACGAAGGAAGAAAATCACGCCTATGCATCTACTTCCGAAAATTAAACAAGTTGGTAGTACCAGAATGTTTTCCTTTCCGTACAATTCAAGATGTGATCGACAAAATTGTAAATTGTGAATATTTTACAGTAGTAGATATTATTCTGCCTTTTGGTGCATCACACTTAAAGTACAAGATCAAAAAAAAATTAGTTTATCACTAAGTATGGAAAGTTCATGTTTAAAGTTCTTCCCTTTGGTTTAAATAACGCTCCAGCCACATTCCAGAGGATATTGTCAAATATAATTCGGAGAAATAATTTGGATTATTTCGCCATCAATTACATCGATGATATCTTGATTTTATCCCGAACCTGGGAGGACCATCTCAATCATATTGTAAAATTTTTACACGTTATCAACTCTGAAGGCTTCAAATTAAAACTAGTTAAATGTCTGTTCGCAGTCAAATCAGTCAAGTACTTTGGACACGCTATTTCGAAGAGCACAGTTTTTTCAGCCCAAGTAAATTTAGTCTCTATCCAAAATCTTCAAAGACCTTCTGATAAGAGTGGTGTGCAGAGTATTCTGGGTTCTATAAACTTCTACTTGAGATATATAGAAAATAGTATGCAGAAACTAGAACTACTAAATCAACTACTGAGGAAAGAGGTCAAATTTTAATGGTCTGATGACTGTGAACAGACCTTCAAGATGATTAAGGATTATTTATGCTCTAAACCGATCCTGGCTATCTACGATATTGAAAAACCCGTCTTCATAGAGACAGATGCCAGCTACAAATATATCGACGCAACACTCAAACAACCCCAAGAAGACGGAATACTACATCCTATTGCGTATTTCTCTCGCAAGCTCTCAAATAGAGAAAATCGTTTAGACATTATTCATCTCGAATGCAAGGCTATCAAGGGTGCAATAAAGTTTTGGCAGTACTACTTAATTGGACGTCACTTTACGGTCTGCAGTTATCACAAACCGTTAGAGAGAATTTAAAGACAAAACAGATCATCTTTCTGAGTTGAAAGCAGCTAAGCAGATGCATTATAAACAAGGGATCATATTGAAGAAATTAAGAGAAAAATTAAAATTAAAATTTTTTGTTTCTCCCACGTTAGAAAATGAAATAATTGAACTTGTTCATAAACAATATGGTCACATCGGTCCAGCACAGATGATTGCAACCATCAGACCACATTATTACTTCAAGGGTCTGGACAAAGCTATACATACATTTTATAAAAACTGTAAGATTTGTATTGAAAACAAAGTTCGTCTGCGCTGCTACAGAGTCTTTTCAAATAATGTCACTAGATAGTGTCGGAGGCTTTGCTGGAAACCGATCCACCAAACGATACATGCATATCCTGGTGGATCATTTCACCAGATATGCGTGGATCTCCACTACAAAGGGTCAGAACGCCCAAGATTTTATAAATTTTATTAATCCAATCGCCCAACAAAACACTATCTCAATCCTAATAGCAGATCAATATACGGGCATCAATTCTACTGACTTCAAGAACTATTTAGAAAAAACCGTAATACAAATCGTCTTTCCGTGCATTGATAATCCCGAATCAAACGGGCTTAATGAGCGATTACACCAAACATTAGTAATTCGCCTCCGGTGTAAAATTAACAACGATAACCGTAAAGCCTGGCCAGTAAATCCTGGCCAACTCTGGTACAGGAGTGAGTCAACGAGTACAATGATACCATTCATAGCTCCACACACTTTGCACCATCATACTTACTACTAGGAAAGAAGTCCACGATATCGCCCCTTCAAGAAGACTACCAAACATCTCTTGAAGAAGACCACAAAATAGCTCTCCGGAATTCTATTGAAGAGTTTTAAAATAAATAAGAAACGTGTAGATAAGAATCGACGAGAGCACACCTTCAATGTTGGCGATTTAGTCTATATCGAAAATGGAAATAGGCTGAATCGTAATAAGTTAGATCCAGTTCGGATCGGACCCTATCCAATCATCAAGCAGATCTCGCCGACATTCTATGAAGTTGCTTGTGGAAAGAAAAAGAAGATTTCCAATTTCTTCCATTCCGGAAAACTGATTCCTTGTTTCCCTGCGGCAACCAACTTCAAGAAGGGAGGTGTAAAGGTTAGCTACACTACTCTATAGACGCTCTGCAACCTCGCTGCAACCTTCCCTTCATTTGTCAATGTTGTTATCACATGTTTATCTTGTGACTTCCTTGTTTCTTTACTATGTTGACTGTACGTGTAACTTAATTATTTTTAATAGAATAAAATCACGTTCAACAATCCTATATATATATATATATATATATATATATATGCGTGTGTGCGTGTGCGCAAGCGCGCGCGCTTGTGTGTAAGAGAGGCTAAAGAATATAATAACTACACCAGTCAGATAACGTCTTGGCCACTCAGTGTTAGCCTATCGGCGAGCGTTACGAGGCCCTGTTGCCACGGCGTTACGAAGCCCTGTTGCCACATTTATCAAGCACCCGTTGCGTCATACCACGCGTGACGTGAAATTTGAATTGTAGTAGTTTAAATTACTATTATATGCAGAAAGAAAACATTTGAATATATTTGAAATATAAATCAATACACCATATACATACGTGATATATTTGGTAGTTATATATATTACTAGCTGACCCGGCAAACGTTGTTTTGCCATAAAAAGTATTTCTAGTGATTATAGTATTAGAAAAAAATAACTATAACTTATTGTAAGTGTGTGAGGATGTGGTATATAAGTGGAAGAGGCATGGAGCTCTGTGGACGATGACGGAATATAAAATTAGATAATTTAATAAATATTAATAAAATGGAAATACAAACAATTACAGCTTTGCGATCAATAATAAAGTTAATTAAGAAGTACACTTAATTATTGAAAATATAATTGTAAACACGTCACTACTACGATCTGAGCACAAATGAATAAGAGAAAGGTTATTGTGTGAGAGAAAGTGGAGACCGGCTACTCCGTGCTGTGTCACTGGGAGACACCTGGTGGGAATAAATTGTAACCTAGATCGATAAATGATCGATGATAATTGATCAGTTATCGACCTAGGGTAAAATTTATTAAATTACTAATATCGCTATAAAAAAATAAGGGTTGGTGGTAGAAGGGTGAAAATTTAGGAGGATATGTATTTTTTGATGCCACATCATAAAAAAATAAAAAATAAAAATTTTGTTCAAAAAATTAAAAAAAAATGTTTGGGGGTGGCCACCCTTATTACTTAGGGGTGTAAAAAATAGATATAAATATATTTTCAGACCTACCGAGTATACATAAAAAATTTCATAAAAATCGGTATAGCCGTTTCGGAGGAGTTCAGTGACTAACACTGTGACGGGAGAATTTTATATATTAGATAAAACTCGTTCAGCAGATAACCACCTAAAATGTTAAATTTGTAGTAAAAATTATCTGACACCTGACACTTACATTTACAGACTACCAACAGCTGTTAAATGTAAATGTAATAATTGTCATTTACTTAGAGCTACGTGTAGCATAGAAAGAATAATTCAACTTTGTTAAAGTAGCTTATAATGGCATCACAAGCACCTCCTCACTTTCCACGCATATCACGTCATTCCTTTCCATTAAAATCTACAATTGGTTAAAACAAAATATATTTATTTTGCCTTGGATTTGTTGAAACCGTCACGCATAGCTGCCGTAATTGGTTTTGTTGTCGGAATGTTCCTGTTTATCGTAAAATTCTAACACAGTTCTCCGAATATATTCTTTGGTAGTCATCAAAAACCCTAACTCGTTACCTGAGTTTTTATTTGTGACGCAAATATTGCCGTCGATGTAGATGCAATTCATATCTATCGCACAGAACGTTCACTGAAATCATACGCTCTTGCTGTCAAACAGCTCATTTCGTTTAAAATTTGTACGTTCGCGAAATTCTTAGTTTAATAATTTAGTTAAAAAAGTAACGCACACTAACGATTATAGATTAAAATTGTTTGTAAACAACTTCCGTTTTGCAGCTACTGGTGATACCACAATGTTTACTGAGCGCCATAATTTAAGCGAAAACTTAACACGCGTGTCGACTAAGCACCATTCAGACTTTATCGCCTACTTTCAAAGCAAGGCATGCTCATTTAGATACACCTACGAAATATGGTTCGCTGGCAAAGAAAGAACGAAGAATATTCCTTAATTCTGAAAAATAGTTCTGAGTTTATGCCAACTGTCATCCAGACTCCTTGCTAATGTAAAATACGAAAGGGTAAAGCTACAGACATAGGATTGCGTAGGATTTTCAACTACTTATTCAGCAAAATGAGCCTCTTACAAAAAGTGACCTAATTTTAATGAAATATTTCACGATTTGATCTGTGCATCTGAGAAACATGTTGCTCGACGCACTGCAGACCATGTAACACTGCGAGCTAGGCAAGAGCACACAGNTTTGATCTGTGCATCTGAGAAACATGTTGCTCGACGCACTGCAGACCATGTAACACTGCGAGCTAGGCAAGAGCACACAGCTATGATAAGCTACTGGCACCAGCTAGTGGGAGGGGCAAGTCAGAAGATCGCCAGACCTTGAGCGGCCAAGAAGTTACGTGTCTTGTATATGCATGAATACGGTTCCCTCCTCGCACGCAGGCACAAAAATTGTTTTCATTTTGTTTTCTGAAATGTTTGTTAATCTGNCATGAATACGGTTCCCTCCTCGCACGCAGGCACAAAAATTGTTTTCATTTTGTTTTCTGAAATGTTTGTTAATCTGTCAAATCTAGGAATTTCCCAGTTCGTTCAAAAGGAAGTTTGACGCATTGGCGATGAACGAAATATGGCTCTGTAAATGACAATACTGAAATGGGGTATGTTCGATTTTGGGTACTGGTACGTTCGGGACGAACATAAAAGGAAAAAGTTTGCCATATTTTTTTTTATTTTCGATAGTTTATTTTTAGGTGCCTGAATCTTTTTAACACAATATCNCATGAATACGGTTCCCTCCTCGCACGCAGGCACAAAAATTGTTTTCATTTTGTTTTCTGAAATGTTTGTTAATCTGCCAAATCTAGGAATTTCCCAGTTCGTTCAAAAGGAAGTTTGACGCATTCGCGATGAACGAAATATGGCTCTGTAAATGACAATACTGAAATGGGGTATGTTCGATTTTGGGTACTGGTACGTTCGGGACGAACATAAACGGAAAAAGTTTGCCATATTTTTTTTTATTTTCGATAGTTTATTTTTAGGTGCCTGAATCTTTTTAACACAATATCACATTTCTTCAGTTTATTGTCTTTTGATTCGCTTAGAGGACATTCCGTTCATATTTAACCTTTACTGGAATAGCTTCAGTTTTTGTGGCTCCATAACGATGAACGAAAGGTCACCAAAGATCATCGTCACTGACATTTTCATATTGCATTTATTTTTTCAGGAGTATTCTGAGTGTATTAGGTGACATAAATAACCTCATATTTCATTGCAACGTTTCACAGATGTTGTATCACAAGTACATACTTACACGATATAATGTAATGTAAACAAAAACTGCCAGGTTTCACCAGGTTATAAATGAGACTTGCTCGTACGTTTTGTGTTAATTTTGTAAATTTTTACATGTTTTGAAATATTTTACATGATCTGACTAAAATTCGCTCATAAATACTCAAATTTTCTCAGACTAGCTAACGATGAACAATAAATCATTGTCAGCTGAAAAGCTTAGATACTACACTTACAGAATATGTAATATTTAAGAAGTTACCTCCTCCCATTCCAATTGGACGAGAATAAATGTTACACACTAGAGGAGAAGGAAAAAGATGAGTTACCGCCAACGGGACCTGGGACCGGAGCTCCGAGCTGTTCATGCTCTGACATTCCGGTCGGCCGGCGGTTATCATGTNCATTGCAACGTTTCACAGATGTTGTATCACAAGTACATACTTACACGATATAATGTAATGTAAACAAAAACTGCCAAGTTTCACCAGGTTATAAATGAGACTTGCTCGTACGTTTTGTGTTAATTTTGTAAATTTTTTAATGTTTTGAAATATTTTACATGATCTGACTAAAATTCGCTCATAAATACTCAAATTTTCTCAGACTAGCTAACGATGAACAATAAATCATTGTCAGCTGAAAAGCTTAGATACTACACTTACAGAATATGTAATATTTAAGAAGTTACCTCCTCCCATTCCAATTGGACAAGAATAAATGTTACACACTAGAGGAGAAGGAAAAAGATGAGTTGCCGCCAACGGGACCTGGGACCGGAGCTCCGAGCTGTTCATGCTCTGACATTCCGGTCGGCCGGCGGTTATCATGTNGCCGCCAACGGGACCTGGGACCGGAGCTCCGAGCTGTTCATGCTCTGACATTCCGGTCGGCCGGCGGTTATCATGTCCACCATGTTTAATGTCAGTGACCTTGACCTTTTACCTTGACCTCTACGACCGTTAACCTTGAAAACTCAAATAATCCCTGAAACCCCCAAAAAAATTATTTAAAAATTTAATATAAAAATCGTTTTAAAAAATTTTAAAACTTACAATTAAAAATTTATTATTAATAAATTTATTCCAAAAATCTAACATTTCCGAAGATCCTCCCTCCCCACATCCCCCTCCCAAACACCACTTCCAGCAGACCACTGAACCCCACCACCCTCACCACCACCAATTGCTCTACCCCCACCCATGATTTACATTGGCTAGTTAGTGGGCAGGCCTCCAATGTTTATCATTGGCTAATTGCTCGTGTGTTTACGGATACCTTCGTTTGAACCCCCTCTCGCTCCATCACAAACAATCCACAAACATTTGCTCATTCCGTTGTATGCAGCCATCTGGGTGGTTTTTTCGTTTGTAGTTTGTTTACATTTTCGACACTCCGGTGAAGCTAGTGCATTAAATACCCAATTACACGCCAGGCAGTGCAAAATTCTCGATTTAGCCACCAGGCGAANTCCGGTGAAGCTAGTGCATTAAATACCCAATTACACGCCAGGCAGTGCAAAATTCTCGATTTAGCCACCAGGCGAAGAGTCGCATTAAAACGAAATGTTTTTGGTTCTGTCTTAATTACAGTTTTAAATACAAAATGATATCTATTTAATCAATGATGAATGTAGTTATACCGCTGATTGATAAAATTATTTTTGAATAGGATGAAAAATGTAGGATGTTTTTGTCTATGNGATGAATGTAGTTATACCGCTGATTGATAAAATTATTTTTGAATAGGATGAAAAATGTAGGATGTTTTTGTCTATGGTTCAAATGTGGGGGACAACATCTCACTTTGCGCCTAAATCGTCAGAATGACCGGGTACCGACAGCTTGCCTGGCAGTGGCATCGAGTAATTAACGGTACCTATGTGTTTTGAAAATAGAATCCTATATGGAGGACGCCGACAGCACCACTTATACTTTGGAAACATATACAAATATGGCTGCCCCCTGCTGGCTAAATATGCAGGTCATCTGGTGAATAATTCGGTAATTAAGACACTGGTGCCACCTAGGTGTTAAATATAAACAAATGACAAACGATAAAAAAACAAGATGTCGTGTTGAGCATAGCAAGAGAGAATGGCTGTTCGCCTGGCAGCTAAATCGAGAAATTTGCACTGCCTGGCGTGTAATTGGGTAATTAATACACTAGCTTCACCTGAGTGTTGATAATGTAAACAAATGACAAACGAAAAAATCACCCAGATGGCTGCATACGATGGAATGAGCAATGTTTG
>NQII01000275.1:956403-973974 GCA_002778355.1 Clitarchus hookeri | reverse complement strand
ATCCGGAAATGTAATTTTTTTAAATAAAATGTTTAATAATACATTTTTAATAATAATTTTGTTTATAGTATGTTTCAATAATAAATTTTTTATGTTTTAAAATATATTTTTAATAAAAAATTTTATAAGATTTTTTTGGAATTTTTTTGGGTATTGAAGGTTAAGATCATCGTGGTCTATGTTTAAGGTCAAAGTCAAGATCACCGACATCTAAAATGGCGGACAAGATGGCCACCAGCCGAACAAAATGGCAGAGCATGAACAGCACCGAGCTCCCTTCCCAGGTCCCGAAGGCGCCAACTAATATTTTTCCTTCTCCTCGTGATATATTAACCTAAAATAGAAACATTATTTGCAAATTAACCATGCCTTCATAAAATCAGGATGAGGGAAAGAAGTAACCATAACCCGTAGTAAAGAACCAGCCCCAGGATAGACTTGAACTAATTTCTCAAAGCCACTGGAAAAATTAGCATCTCTCAACCGTGAATCGAATCCGAGTCCTATATGCGGGAGCGGTGTATTTATTACCACTGTGCCACGTAGGTCCGTACGGGGAAATAAAATCACATTAGAGACACGGGAATGAATAAAGGATTTGCAAATATCGTTATTGTATTCGAGTAAGTCAGTAAATTAGTTTTCTACGCCCTTTGTAAAGGGACAATATATTTGTCGAATTCTGAGTTTAAGATGCAGGAAATGGCGTCATAATACTACCAGCGTCGAAAGTATAGTGAACAGCAAAGTTGGAAATCACGCAATAACAAAATCTTGAGCCTAGATTGCAAAAGAATCAAGCATAGTCCGAGCGTGTCCAAATGCAAAACCCTCGGCCGTAGTACCAGAGATTAGTTGGATACAGTAAAAACCAAAAACATACGGCCACCCATTCTATTAGAGTAAAGAACTCACGTCTCCGTAATATTTATGGTAACTGTTCATGTATATTTCTTGTTAATTATGCTCTTTTGAAGTTGCATTTTGGAGCAGAGTTTTTATCGTTATCTGTTTGCAGGTTATGAATATTCGATCAATTGTTATAACTGGCAAATTACTGCATTTCGCACCTATACCAAGCCGANCTGTTTGCAGGTTATGAATATTCGATCAATTGTTATAACTGGCAAATTACTGCATTTCGCACCTATACCAAGCCGATCCCAAACAAAAATTCTTTGAATACTGTGAATTAATGAAATTTGTTTCATAAAATGGACATACATAACGTGAAACGTTATGCAAAACTCCAACTCTAAAAAATATTGCATATATTTTCACCAATTTTTATAAAAACCAAAACTGAAAAATTACACAAAATGTATACTTCCGTTGGTTGTGGTTAGAAAAAAGATTTGTATGAGTAATGAAAAATATGCTCAGTGTGTGTATATTTTCCCAAATACATAAAACTCGTCCAAATGCAAAAAAAAAAAAAAATTGCTGTGGCTCTACCAAGACTACCTCAGTTCTCAGCACAAAAACAATTAAAACTGTACGTTTTCTTTTCAGTTTGAAATTCCGTTCAGTTTCTGAAAAAAGTGAGTGATTATTTATAAACAATTTCAGTTTTGCATGAAAAAATATCTGTATGTATTTGCAGTTTATGAAACAAGCTTCTCCTACGTAGGTTAACTATTTTTTGGGGGTTATCCTTGGTATAGTGAAAAATTCAGTAATTTGTCGATTATACAAATTATTTGAAAATTCATAAACCGTTAAGAAATAGACATAAAAATTTTTTCTATGAATTGCAACTTTAAATCATGCCAATTAACAAAAAAAATACGGATCAATATTACGGGGACGCTAGTTCTTTGTTCTAAATGTATGAGTGTCACTATGTTTTGGTTGCTACTGTATTTGTTAAAGTGACTGCTCGCCCAACTAACAGAACTAACGAACGTGTGTTTTACCTGAGCCAATTTATATCTTAGTGTCAATGTCGTCATTTATTTTTGGCATTAATTATGTTATATGGCTCCAAAATTTGCTTCTCTTTAACATTGTTGTAGTAATAAAAAAAACTGGCTTTATATTTGTAAAAACGTTGAGACAAACATTTTGTCATCTCCCATCTAAAACCAATCGTTCTGATGTATTGCTGTTTTCCTTTTTTTCTCCTAATATGTAACCCAAATATTTCACAGAATGAAAATGTTTAGTTAACGAGTTTAGAGCGTATTTTATTACTACTAGCTTATAATTTTTTTTATCAATTATCGAAAAATCCACGACAAAAATTATGATTTAGTTCCTTTGTAACCGCTAGTATTTTTTAACAAGCGAGCAGTGCTTTTTCTTTATAGGTTTTTCACGGTAAAGTGAGCACTTTTGAAATAATAGTCAATACATATATTTTATTTTAGCCTTCGACGTTAACTTCCGAGTGAAGTGGAATAAACACACTGTGTTTATTACTGACATGGCAATATTTATTGAAAAAGGTGGCTAAAGGATCAAAAATGGCTGAAAATTAAAAGTAACTAGGGCCTCAAAAGTGCTCACTTTACCGTGAACAGCATATAAATGAAGAGCTGTTGTGTTATAATTGCGTCCTTGATGGCTTGCAGATATAATTGAAACAAGTCGCGCGGAGATGCGCAGTGAACGGGGCGGTGGACGTGTGTGTTTGGAAACGGACCACAATCCACAGAGATGTGACACAGCGATAAAACAAAGCGCGTTACGGGTCATTAAATGCCGAATTGCTCACTAGATGCGCTAGCAGCAATACCAGCGGTCGTTATTTACAACGCCTGATTGTTATCCCATCGACAGCGCTGGGTGTTCGCCGACGGTTCTGATTGTCATTTGTCACCTTCGACCGTTCAAATTTGCATCCCGCGGAACGTGGTGGTTTGCGTTGTTGTACCGGCGTTCGCTGTTTGATATCCGTGAATTTAAAACTTGTACGAATGCGGCTTGTTAATCAAGGATTTGCCGCTGGGTCAAGTAAATGTTACCACGCTCCGAGACACAAATTATATCTTGCTTAGCGATAAGGCAACTTTCGCTTGCACGTCCCTAGTTCAAATCCTAACTGAAAAACAGGGAAAAATGTTAAGGAGATTCGAAAGTTAGTAGCATGAGATTTTGGAGGCTCTTAACAGCGAGGTCTTGAGAGCCGATGAGGGTGATCAAGGCGGGTATGGAACAGCGTCGGAATGAAAGGATGGGGGAAACGGGAGATCTCCGAGTAAACCCGCCGACTATCGGCATCGTCTGGCACGATACCCACATGCGAAAATCCGGGGGTGACCCGGCCGGGGATTGAACCTGGCTCGCCAAGGTGGGAGGTGAGCAGGTTAACCGCTCATTCACCGTGGCCCGATTGAACTTCTTTAGGGGCGGGGTTTTGGGTTCGACTCCAACCTACTACTATGCTGGTTACTATTTTCTTTCCCCAGTTCAGATTCCAGTTCATGTTTCCGTCCCATTATGTTACAAGCCTGGTAATAAATATTGACAATAAACTTTGTGCCCTTCATAGACCGAGGATATTAGTCATCTTATCGTAATCATTAAACTCTAGCGGGAACGAACCAAGGAAAACGCGTGGTTTGCGCACCGGCCTCCCGCAAAGCGATCCGGTTCGATTCTCGGTGTTGGTTTTTCTATTTTTTTGTTTTTTTTTTTTTAAAGTAAAATTCCGGAAGTACCCCTATACCCATCTAGTTATTGGCTTTATGCAGCAGTACAAACGCAACAAATGTTGGTGTAATTAATATTGTGACGCAATTATGTGTTCGTAGACGAGTCTTTATGTCTTACTGCAGTGTAAGGTCTATAGCTAGTTGGTATAGGGGTATTTTCAGAATTTACTAAAACACAAACAAACTAGAAAAACAAAGAATCCAGTATGGCGAGGGTAGGTACCACTTAAAAGAATGAAGTACTTAATCTGGCATACTTGGATATAATCTAGTTGTATTAAAACTAGGTTAGATAAAGGGCAAAAACATCTCAAGCAGTTACTTACGTAAACGAGGTCCAACCTAAAATTTTTAATATGTGGTTTTTATAGTGCCACTAGCACAAAAGCATTCCCATTTTGGAACACGGAGAATTACTACGGCGCACCTCGCATGCGCACTCTGCCGCATTCTTTTCTATGGGCAACACAACCAATACCTTCCTGGTGCGTGGACAAGTGTAGTAATACAAGATGCCACCTTGAAATATATAGAGTATATATGTGGGTGTTACGCTAGCTGTAGGTTGCATCCCCACTCGGTATTTACTCGTTTGCCTGATGGGCGGAGGAGTGTGGAGGTTCATTTTAAGAAATAGAGCACACCATATATATGTTTCATGGAAAGGAATAAAAAATTTTTTTTTTTTTTTTTTTTACGTTTCTGTTTGTACGTCATACTATTTTTAATGTTTCCGTAAATCCGTATTTTTCGAAGAAAGGTGCATTTACACTAATTTTACTCAACTGTAAGTCATACCTCAGCCGGGACTCTAACCCAGAACCTCCGCACCGCTGTTACGTGGTTTATCATTTGAACCACGGTAGCTGATTGTTTTCTTGCGAGTCAGTCGACAAATGTGAGAATAGGATCTCATAGACTGCAGTGCTAAGCTCCCTCATTCTATGTGGCCGCCCGCTGAGCTGACACAGCGTGAGTTTGACAAGACTGAAGTTCCGGATCAAGAAGTGAGTAGCCACGCATTGTCGAGTGCGTGGCCTGCAGTACAGCACCGCCATTGTTACACCGCTGAGCTTCCCTGCTGGTGATCCAGCTACGTGAACAGGTTCCGTGGGATTTTGGGCAAAGTGGATTAGGCTGGAGGTGTTGCTCACCAGGGGGTTTAGACCCTACGTCACAACACCGCTGCTCCTCTCCAACTCTGGCTTTATAGACACCTGTGCTATCTCTATAAGCCTGGTGCACTTCGTGAAAACGCCTGGCAGCAACAACACTCACCACTCATAAAGCCACGATTTCACATTATCTAATTACAGCAATTTTATTTCGCCGTCTAAACTGCCCGTGGACAATAACGGCCACTCACTTTAAACTGGAAGGTCTTGCAGGAAATTTCAAACATAGATTCCGGAGTACGACATGTCAGCTGAAAATAAAATTTGAGACTGCCAGGCGTTAACTGTAGAAATTATGCAAATTAAATAACGGTCTTAACAAAGGTATAGTTTCTTATAGATAACATGGTTATTTCCTTAATTTGATCAATAAATGTTTGCTTTGGTTTTTGCTATTGGGCTCATCGTATTTTTCCCATTGGCTACACTTATTACAAAAGCAGGGTAAATTATCCTGTAACAAACTACAATTATTATTTTTAGACCGTAAAAATAAAATTTATTTCAAATTTCAGAAATAAGTAACTTTCGATGGGCAAGGAATTAGACATTTTACAATACGGCAAATGAAATCACGATAATTTTGTCCTTAGGCACAAATATGTTACATAAAATTCGCAATATGAAAACTATAGTCTTTGAATTATCTGACCTGAATGCCAGAAAATACGAAGAATGGTTTTAGTTGGTAAGAATTCGTGTCTGTGAAGCCGCGAGAACAGCTGTTTTTACTGTAGTTTCGACCAGCAAGAAGCACATATAAATCCTTTTTTTAGAAATACCTCGGGGGGGAAAAGCGGAATGTAAGAACCAACATTGTCTTCTGAAACAAACAGCTGTACAGTAATTCACAATTTTAGTTTACAATGAACAAGTGAGCCTATTTTATATTACCTGGCATGTGACACTCAGTAAATATAACAATTTATTTATCCTAAAAAATGGTTGATTCCATATCGGTTAGAAAATACTGCGAAGCATTGCCAGAAAACTACACTAAATGTTCTGAGAACTCTTGTCTGGCTTCGTAAAATTTTCATCTTGATTATTGGTCAACATTATCAAAAGGTTGAGTGAGGATACGATTGCCCCTATAGCACTTCTATATTATACTCGGCTCTATACCAGTTGGTTACCCGCTCGGTACTCGAATTCTTATTCATACCGTGGCTATATATAATCGCTAGTAAACTATCCAGCCTCCTCACTATATAGTTGTGATAGTGTTTCAAACTATTAGTCTGTATTGCTTAGTTACATAGTGATATTAACAACATCCCCTGAATATTTCCTTCGCGCACATTTCATTAGCTGCGTATTAGCATTATTCCGAGCGCTTTGCAATTTAAAAGTATACAGAAAAACGAAACGACTGGAAAAATGTAAAATGTAAACACTTATCCCAGCAAAAGTTTTATGTAACTAACAAACCTGGATTACTGGGCTATCGTAGTTTGGGTAATTTTAAGAAAAGGAGGTTTTTTTATGTCTGGGGTGTTAACATTCTTTAGACAACTGTTCACTCGTCTCTTTCACAATTTCTTAGAAAGGTATAATTTCATAAATAATGTTAAGGGCAAGTGTTATTATTAGGACAATGTGTTTCTGGTATGAACTAAAATTTTGCATAGTCGCCAGAAGAGAACAAATTAAAAATAAGCCGTGTAATTCAGTACGTGTTCTTGCGGTTTAGTCGATTTCAAATGAATGTTTATTCCACGTTATTAATTCCTCTCTTCAACGTTGTCAAAGTCTGAACTGTAACTGTAGTGAAAATCAGATTTATAAAAACGTTTATCGCTACTGACCATGTGACTGACAGCTGTAGATGATGGATGTGTCTAAGTTGGGGACATACGCAGAACACGAAAATCGCTCTTCCTCGTCTTATACACACACACAGACATATATATGACTGTGTGTGTGTGTGTTGCCTCACCATGGATAATGTCATCTCCCCTCAAAACACGTAAGTCTCTTGTTTTTCAGGCGCTTACCCATACATACACCGGCATGACTAAAAATTTGAATCGTAAATCTAAAATTGAATTTGTGGATAACGAGCAATAAGCAAAAAAATATCTTCGTTATTGTTAAAAATATATAAAATCTGTCATTTTATGGAAAAGTGCTGGTAAAANTAATAAGCAAAAAAATATCTTCGTTATTGTTAAAAATATATAAAATCTGTCATTTTATGGAAAAGTGCTGGTAAAAAATTCTCCGACTCTTCGTAAAATTACGGGCACGTTGCTTTTTCAACATTGTACTGTGCGTAAATTTTGCAGAGCTTCCTAGGTATTCTCGAATCCCCTCCTCCACTACGCTAGTTAGATTTATGTACTCCCAGTTTTAAAATCACATTATGAATAAATTCTTAAATGTTCGATATGTGCGTGTTTCAATGTGTAAGGAAAAATTATAATAAGTTAAAATACTTCGTTTTATAGCTAGTTTTAAAGAATTATGAAAAGTATACAACTCCATGTTTTGTTACCACTCACCTATGACCTTGATGTGGCTACATGAGGTATAAATATGTTATATATAACAATGTGCAATATACAACGCTCCCACTTTCAAGTAATGATTGGCCGTTTTATTAACGGCATTAACTGTTGCAGGTACTTGATTCTTATTTATTATATTTGAAGGAATACTTTTCAGTGACGCAGATATTCCAACTGCCGCAGGGACTATTAATTTTCCGGGTTACATTTGCGAAGAAAGCTTCGTGTAAACTCGGCATTGTTCGTTCCGCGGGAACCCAGAGCTATAGGAAATGCGGGAGAAGTTCCGTATTTTGTATCTACGGAGCTCTGCTCCGATTTTCGTCTTTACGGATTACGTTTCCGTATATTTACTGTACATTTCCATAAAATATTCACGTGAACATACGGTTATTTTGAACAGTGTGTATGGGCAGTTGACGCGGCGGGGCACTTGCTTGACTTGCGGTCGCAGTGGAACAAGCACGTCCGTGGCAGGACCTCGTAATCTAATAGGGAAAACGAATCCTTACAAAAAGATGCGCGAAGTAAGGTTTATTCCACGCAGGTTTGGAACAAAACGAGATTGCTTATGAAAGAGTTTGACATAGGTAAAATTTCAAATAGGTAGATCACTTAATGGAGACATTTTATTTATTTGTGTAGAAAAATTTGTGTTTGCCCCAAATTTAGGACATATGCTTGCCTTAGACAAATATTAAGAATTAACATAATTTTTGAACTATTATTATTCACTCTTTCAGACGTTGTTTACAAGGGTAAACAGTAAAAATGGGAATGTGTTTTGCATTAAGCAATAATAAACAATCATATTTTGGTAGAAAAAAAGTTGAAAAATTAAGAGCCAAACAAATATAGCGGTCATCAAAGGGATTATTTTTATTCAGTTGTCTCTTTTAAATGAAGTAAATTGTGTAATCCCATGTTTTGTTATACTAAGTTTTACGGCAGAATATGAAACATTATTTGGACATATCTCTATAAGTTTTCATTCTTGTGCGAAGATCAAAGTGTATTTACTTAAGTTCTAGCAAAATACTATAGGAGGCTTCTGTAAAGTTATATTTATTTTATGAAAATTGAAATTATCCCTTTTTATTTCATACAAAACGGAACAAAAACTAGTACACACGTGGCATCAGTGCTGCCTGGTGGCGAAAATTGTTATTTGCCGAACTGTTAACGTTGAGCTTCCTAACCTCAGTAGAATAAACCTCACCCGAAGTCAAAGTTCTACGGTCTTACAACTTCGGCATTTAAAAAAAAATATTGTCTCATATTTACACGGAATATTTATTACATGTACATCACGTAAATATATAATAAACGATTATTTAGTTTTCTTTTTAGATATTGTAGAAACACGTGTTTGATTACCTATTTTCATTTTGATGGGGGCAACATAGTATTCTTTGTCTATGCGGGCTTTCATGTCTGTTATTTCGTACCCANTTTAGTTTTCTTTTTAGATACTGTAGAAACACGTGTTTGATAACCTATTTTCATTTTGATGGGGGCAACATAGTATTCTTTGTCTATGCGGGCTTTCATGTCTGTTATTTCGTACCCAGTGTATTTTCATGAATATTCACACGAAACTGGCTTCAAAATAGTGATTCATCTCCTTTATTACAGTTCTTATCCTCTGAAATGTACTGTCCTTGTCAATTTGTAACAATGTCAAGAACTGTTTCACATTTGATTCGTGTGCCATCGAGGTGGAAACCAAGGAATTTTTAGGAAATAAAATGTGTTGATAATATGCAAATTCGAGCTCCGGTGTGTATAAATCAGAACACCTTACACTTCAGTGCCATCAGTTTACATGCTACATGTCAGCAAAGTAAATGCTGTTCACGGTAAAGTGATTACTTTTAAAATCAACTTTAGGAAAATGCCACTGCCCTACCTACATCCTAATACTATTATAAATGCGAAAATCTGTGTGTGTGTGAGTGTGTGAGTGTGTGAGTGTGGGTGTGGGTGTAAGTGTGTGTGTGGATATGTG
This sequence comes from Clitarchus hookeri, assembly GCA_002778355.1. Classification (NCBI taxonomy): domain Eukaryota; kingdom Metazoa; phylum Arthropoda; class Insecta; order Phasmatodea; family Phasmatidae; genus Clitarchus; species Clitarchus hookeri. The sequence goes on along the minus strand of NQII01000275.1, from coordinate 964,625 downwards.
TGTGTGTGTATGATTGTTACCACTCAGCTCCATAACGGCAGAACGGATATTGATGAAATTTGGTATGTAGGTACTTTAGGTCCTGGAATAGGACATAGGATAATTTTTATCCTGGAAAATAGTACGGGTCCTGTGGAATAACAACAAAACGTAATTTTGCAACGGCTGGGAACGTGACCGAAATATTTTTTTCCTCTGGTGTCAGAGTTTATCAGGTCGCCCAAGAACCTCTGAAATGGCTTAACGACTGCTATCACTCGATAACAACCTGGACCGAATATTTAACGTGCCCTCCGAAGTCCGGAAGCGCTCAGATATTATACCACTAAATGGTCACCCATCCAAATGTGTAACGCTGGGAACGTTGCTTAACTTTGGTGATCGATTAAGATCCCTCAGCCAAGCGCAAAAAAAAAGTACCTAGGTACACTTATTTCTAAAGCTACAACTCGATGGAACTCAAATTTTTATTTTCATACATCGACGCTGGAAAGCGGAAATGTGGTAATTACGTAATTGTTGCACAGACTCCAAAAACTATATAACGTTGAATTAAAAGTGTAACGTACACATTTGTAACTATTCCGATTATTTATTTCATTTTCTGTTTTTTTATGCAAAGGTGTGAGAATTAGCAAATATGTACAGTATTTATTGTCTAATACTTTCACAGTTTCCTTTGATAGAGGTGCGAATAAATTTATCATTTCCATGGAGCAATGTTAATTTTACTCATGGTTGAAAACTATGAACGTGCATACCAGTAGATTTTAAGCAGGGCTTTCAAAAGTGCTCAGTTTACCATGAGCAGCCTATACAACGTTAAGTCTTAGCACATAGTGTGTGCTGTAGTCAAACGTGTAGTTATGGATAGCAACTATTTTCAATAGTTGGTTTCAAAAGTGCTCATTTTACCGTGAAGAGCCTTTATGCTCATCGGTCGGCGGCCGGCAGCGTGATCGATGAGCGGGCTGTTGGCCGGGTGAGTAATGCTCCTGTGGAAGGCAAAGGTCACATTNAACAAAACGTAATTTTGCAACGGCTGGGAACGTGACCGAAATATTTTTTTCCTCTGGTGTCAGAGTTTATCAGGTCACCCAAGAACCTCTGAAATGGCTTAACGACTGCTATCACTCGATAACAACCTGGACCGAATATTTAGCGTGCCCTCCGAAGTCCGGAAGCGCTCAGATATTATACCACTAAATGGTCACCCATCCAAATGTGTAATGCTGGGAACGTTGCTTAACTTTGGTGATCGATTAAGATCCCTCAGCCAAGCGCAAAAAATAGTACCTAGGTACACTTATTTCTAAAGCTACAACTCGATGGAACTCAAGTTTTTATTGTCATACATCGACGCTGGAAAGCGGAAATGTGGTAATTACGTAATTGTTGCACAGATTCACTCCAAAAACTATACCCTACTTCTTGGCTATGGGGTAAAAATGGTTCCTTGCTTTTGGGTTGCCGTAATCAGTTAAAAACCTAGGCCAACATAGTATAATTTTATAATTCTGTTATCACATAAATGAAATGTATTTTCCTAATTTATTTATTAGTGTATCACTGTTGAACTCAATTGTACCTGGGCAAAGCCGGGCCGGTTCGCTAGTAGTACATATTTTAACAGGCACGCAGATCGCCATGCGCCCAGTAAGTTTGGCAGCGAAGGAGGAAAAGTAGTTCCATATTTTAACGTTGAATTAAAAGTGTAACATACACATGTGTAAATATTCGGATTATTTATTTCATTTTCTGTTTTTTTATTCAAAGGTGTGAGAATTAGCAAATTTGTACTGTATTTATTGTCTAATACTTTCACAGTTTTCCTTTGATAGAGGTGCGAATAAATTTATCATTTCCATGGGGAAGTGTTAATTTTACTCATGGTTGAAATCTATGAATGTGCATACCAGTAGATTTTAAGCAGGGCTTTCAAAAGTGCTCAGTTTACCATGAGCAGCCTATACAACGTTAAGTCTTAGCACATAGTGTGTGCTGTAGTTAAATGTGTAGTTACGGATAGCAACTACTTTCAATAGTTGGTTTCAAAAGTGCTCATTTTACCGTGAAGAGCCTTTATGCTCGTCGGTCGGCGGCCGGCAGCGTGATCGATGAGCGGGCTGTTGGCTGGGTGAGTAATGCTCCTGTGGAAGGCAAAGGTCACATTCCTCCTAATACCCGCGCCGCGCCGCGCCGCCTAGTTCCTCGCGCCGAAAGGTGCGCGCCTACCCCGACTCCGCCCCCACCCCTTGGCCCATCCTCTGCCGATATCGACAATATCGGAGGAATGGCGGACGCTACGACTCTCCCCCCGCCCGCCCTTCGCAAGCAGGCGCGAAATGGCGGGATTAAAGGCCGAGAGAGAGAGAGAGAAATTGGGCCTTCCTTGGGAGTGGAATAGGGCATTGACGGTCCAGAAGCTGCCTCGTGCCCTCCTGCCAACACTCCAACTCAACAGCGAATTGGGGCCACGGTGGTGTAGTGGTTAGACTACTTTCCCACCACCAAAGTTGAACTAGGTTCAATTCTCGGCGGGGTCACCCCCAGATTTTCACATGCGAGAATCGTGGCCGACGATGCCGCTGGTCGGCNTTCATGCTCACCTCGCTTCACACTCATACCCATAGGCTCTCAAGACCTAGATTTTAAGAGCTACCCAAATCTCTTAACTACCTCACCTACAGTGAATTAAGAGAATCTTCTGGCAGTCATCTCGGACCCTCGGTGACCTTGGTCGCAAAGGCGTTTGTGCTCACGTGACGGTGGAGACCATGCCTGCAACGGTTCCACCACAACCACCAACCTTTGGTTCAGAGCAGGTCAAAACGACTTAAGCCATTTTACACAACCGTGGGTCGTGGAAACCTAACTGTGACTTAACCACATATAATAATTCGCATAAGTAGCTTATCCAGTACTACCAACCTCTATAACGGATTAAAATACAATTTTAACTTTCTCATGTTGGTAATCACGTTTGCAAGAATGTGAACCCTAAAGCATATAATTATTTTGCGGTTAGGCCTATGTCCCTGGCCGATCTTTTTGATTCCATCATTACTTCAAAGTTATTTCATGTCACAAACAGATATAAAAAATTAAAATCTTATTAAAAGACGTTTAAACCCTAGTTAAAAAGTGAATACTCAGTACAGCACACGTGGCACAACATCCAACACGTATGTGTTGCCGCAATCAGAACTAATCATTATGCATGCAAAGCGTAATTATTCCATGTCTGAAGAAACTACGTATAGCTGGTCCGTGGTTAAATGATTGATTTTCAAAATTACCTTCGAAATACGTCCTTGCCTGTTTCATCGTATAGTTTAGTGTCAACAGTAGATCTTATATCTGTAGTAACGTTGGCATCGAAATATGAAAAGTTGTTCTTATTTTCTAATATATTATTAAAAGTGTAATGTTAAATGTGGTAGCCACAGAAAATATTTTATTTAATGGACACCCCAGTAAGACTTGATGTCGTTGCAACGTATCCTATTTACGTTCCCAAAAACTCCGTAACGTCACTTGATCAATGCAGTAATATCGTCCATTAACCAACGACAATATTCAATGTTTACATGTCACCACAGAATATCTAAAAAAAAAAAAAAAAAAAAAAAAAAAAAAAAACAGAAATAAAACGGCCATCTCTACCGCGAACTCACCCGCACACGCCAGCAAAATGGCGTCACTGACCAGCAACATGCTGGAAAGCCACTCGCCAATCAGCGCTTGGTAACGTACTTGCCAGCCGGCAGCCCAGGCACCAAGGAATCTTCTCATTCCCGCAGTAGCCAATCAGACACGAGGCCCCCTTCCAGATCCTTGCGCAGCTAATCAGCTAGTGGATTAAAACGAATTAAAGTAACTGCCACACCACTTCAGAGCTGCGTACTGTTCTTATAGTAGGAGAGCTGGCGAACATTTTATGGTACGTATTTGACACGCAGTGAAAATTTGTGTAACACTTCTTCTCCAATGTCCGAATAGAGAATCGAACACCTGGCTGAGGGGTTGTGGGACCTACCCAACCCTTGAATTTTTGAATTTGCAAAAAAATATATGAGGCACTTTGAAATTTTAATATATTTAAATTTAACATTTAATTAAACAAAATAAATAAAAGCCATATTATTTTGTTGGGTTTAAAATGTTGCCAGGCGGATTCAAAATTGTAGTTCATGAATATTGAAAAAAAATACTTGAGGCACGCTGAATTTCACACAGAATAATCATTGTACTCAGAAAATTATATGTTAAAAAAGACAGGTCATTCTGATGGGTTTTTATACCTGCCAGGTGGTAGAGAATGTTGTACGTGAGTGCGAGTAAGCAGCATTTTGGGTAGGTTTGAGTGTGAGAGCGTATATCGGCGGCCAGCTAGAATGAAACGTTCTGCGTTGTGATTGGCCGTCTAATAAATCACATGACTCAGGGTACACGTGCACTTATATGAATTTCTTGTCGTCATCGTGGTACGAGATGGCTATCTGCTTTATGGTGCACGAGTCCAACGAGCGAAAAACCTTGGATGTTACAAAAAATTCCTTTTCACTAGATGTCNTATCTGCTTTATGGTGCACGAGTCCAACGAGCGAAAAACCTTGGATGTTACAAAAAATTCCTTTTCACTAGATGTCTTTTTGTTATATAAAAACTTATCAGGTTCCCATGCATACACCTAGTTTCAAAAAATTCTTTACAAAGCCATTAAAAAATGTATCGAGGTCCATATACATCGGGCACCTGTGTTCTGGGTTGGTTTCTACGCTGGGTAGTGATTGCCAATAAGTTTTTTGAAGGGGAACATCTTCCACGGGTACAGTTTGCAAGTAGATAACTGGCACGCCGACGTCGTCTTCTATGGGGAGGGCGTATTCAACAGGGACGTCGTCTTCAAAGGGGAAGTTGTCTTCCACGTGCGCAGACGTGGCAAGGGCTGCTCGGCGGACCTTGCACCAACCCCTGCGATGCGGCGTGTCGAGAACCGAGGTGGTGCAGCCCTCGAAACACTTCTTGCATGGGAGGCTGTCCCGTATTTCTTCGTCATGCAGCAGGTAAGCCGGCAGATAATTGAATACTCTTGAAATTCCGTAAGGTGCCTAAACCATGAGAAATTATTTCGGCTTGTACAGTAACTCGTATCTTTTGTCCAAGGCACTATGCGAGCGCACCCATCCAAATGCCAAAATGGCCGAAAGGATTTTATGGCCACTCGTACAACACGTGTTCATTTCTAAGAGAGAGAAAAATGACTTATTTTCCGCAGGGTTCAGGGTGTCTCTTATAAAGAGTTTACAAGGGGAAGAAAATAGTCCTCACTGGCGATTAAAGTAGGCCGTCAATTGGTCGGAAATAAGGTTTCCGAAAAAGGTATGAGCAATTAGCCAATCCAAGAGATTGCCATGCGACGTGGTTAGCCAATGAGAATCAGAGGTTGGGGTGGAGGCCTGCGGACTAATTGGCCGGACGAATGTGAATGATTGGTGGAGGGGCTGATGGTGGTGGGGGGAATTAGCCAATGAGAATCAGGGGTGGAGGGGAACCGACTAATTGGTCGAATGAAGGTTTCCGCAAACATACGAGTAATTATCAAATGAGAAACATTGGCGGAGCATTTAAATATATTGAATGCGGGTGAGCAATTAGCCAATGAGAATTAGGGGTGGGGCAATTGGTCAACAAATATATTGGAGTGGAGGGGCTCAGTCGTCTGCTGGGCGTAGTTCTGGGGACAGCACCAGCAGTGTAAAACCAATGACAAACTAAAAAAAACAAGATGGCGCGGTCGAACGAAGGTGATAGACGAACTCCAGTAATGTCTAAACAAATCACAAACAAAAAAAAACAAGAAAGCGTACAGTGGCTGTGACGCCTACCAATATGGCGGACAGCACCGACCAAGATGGCAGACGGCAGCACCTAGAAATATGGCGGACTGTTTGACACCTACCAAGATGGTGGAATTCACCTGCCAAGATTGCGGACTGCACCGACCAAAATGGCGGACGGTGGTTTTGACGTCTACCAAGATGGTAGATTGCACCTCTCAAGATGGTGGAATGAGTATGGGTGGAGGGGAGTGTGGGAAACCTCCTAATAGTTTCTTTTTTTAAAATAAATTTTGAAATAATTTTTTTATGATTTTTAAATAATTTAAAAATATATTTTTAAGTAATTTTTATAATGTTTTGGATTTTCTGGGTTTTCGAGGTCAAGGTCGCCAGTGTTAAGGTCAGGGTCAAAGTCACCTGGATTAAAAATGGCCGCTGGCCTACCGGAATGACAGTTCACGAACAGCTCCAACGCTCCGGTCCCAGGTCTAGATGTGCCAAAATCCCCATAATCCCTATACTACTGTATTTTTACTCCTACATGGTCGTTGTATAAACACTCAATGTCAGTGTAGTTGTACATCTTCCATTATGTAATTTTACAATGGTCATATGTGAAAACTTGCATTACATTCAGCAGTATTTGCTAACGTAGTTATCCCCACAAATGTTCAGTGATTTTACATTCTCATTTGTAATTTTCTAAAATTAGTTTAATATCTTAAATTTTACACTAATAGATAACGGCGAGTATTTTTATAAAGCATGTTATCTAAATTTGCATTTGTGTGTTTAAAACGGAAACCTAACTCCCGCTGATGGGATATGCTTGCTTCTTGCATTTAACTACGTATTTTATATCTGAAGTTAATTGTTATCCACATTTGGAGATAATTTTCTATAACTCTGTTTAACTACGAAGGTAGAGAAAGGATTACAATAACATGTAAATTGTAAAACTACACAGTTATAGTATGTGTATTAACATGAATAAGTTGTAAAATAACTGATCCTGACGGTAAAATTACTTGGTAAAAGAGTGAAAAAAGGTTCAGTTATTGCATATTTACAATTAAAATAAATTGGTGACTTTACTTTTTTTTGTGAAAAGACGACTTATACTGAGATTACTATTGCGATGTGTCTTTAAATTTACTTGCCATGGAGAAAAAATACGTTACTATTAGTGTTTATTTTCTGCTACATAGTGATAGTAATGTCACATCATTCTATGCCAACGTAGTAGTACAGTGTACATGTTATTCTACTAATTCTTGAGATAAATGTATTCGGCCACAGAGTAAAAACCATTTACATATGTAGGAGGAAAAATACACTGACTTCTGTAGATATTTTTTGCTGCAACATACATTTGTTTAAAATTACGCAAATTGTTTGTACAGTGTTGAATAGTAAGTTACGCTACGGGATCACATCGAGAAGGCGATGGAAAAAAAAAAAACTTGTTCTCCAAGATGCACGCATTATAGACATTACCATGGGCTTCAAAATCATTCTTACCTTATATAATAGCGGAGTGTATTCATTGGAATAGCGCTCTGCGGAACAGGAACATGGAAAGAAAGAGCACAGTTGCATACACAGCAATTACTACTGAAGGTTCAAAGAACTGCACTGCTAACAATAATTGAATCCTAAGGAACCACATACACTGAAGTCCTCCAGTGATTGCTAGGGGCAATCGCGCTTGTTCTTCTAGCCATAAAACGAGATAAACTTATGCAGGAAACTGAAGGAAGGAGTTCAACAAAGAAGATGAAGACTGCAGCACGAAGAGAGGCATTGATCATCTGGCAGGAGAGATGAGTCAGGAGAAGGGGAGAGTCGCATGCACTGCCTTTCCTGATATCGCATCCAGTATGAGCCATTACTGGATCACGACAGACTATCACCTGTCATATCACCACTTCTAACAGGTCGCGAGAAGTATTAAACAAAACTTTATAGGTCAAGTTGGTAGAATCTTCCTTCTGCTGTGCCTGTCAAGTGGACGATACTGTACAATACGTATTGAATGAATTCCGTATAATGGCAGATCTTATAATGGAAATGTGTATCGCTATAGAAATAGAAGGAAATGAAATGAGTACGTGTGAAATTATGTCTCATAAGGAAATGTGAAGATAAAATAGAAGACTTCCCAAGAATGATATATATAATGATTCATGAAATGGTAAAGGAGTTTGAAGGTTGTGTCAAAGAGAATTCAGGTGAAATATTATAAAATGCAGATATAACATCCTGTAGCGGACCCACTACAAGGCATGAGATAATCCCAACGCAAAAGAGATATAGCTTGAATAAGTAAACATCAGGAAGCCACTGATAAGTTGGTATCCTTAGCCCCCCCCCCCC
>NQII01000275.1:883930-956381 GCA_002778355.1 Clitarchus hookeri | reverse complement strand
CCCCCAACCCAAATCAAAGGAACTAGAATATTATTATGCAGACCCAGGTAACGAAGGAGAACTCAAGTACCGAAGGAAAGGAACACTAACCCAGTATATGCAGACTCAAACAACGGAAATGGGGAACGAGGTGGTAAAGACAATAATTCAGACTGATGGACCGGTATGTGGGGGCTGATGGATAGGAAAGGAGTCCATAGACTGCTCTTCTCGCCGCAGTTTCAGCTCGGAAGTAAGGATTTACAGATTAAAAAAACCTGCTGACTACAATAATGCCCTTGCATAATGCATAGCTTTAGAATATATAATTTGAACAGAAAATTATGCCCAAGCTGCGAGAGGAGTCAGAGTTGTAAAAAAATAAATGCAAAGTAAAAAGGCAGCGCCTGTAACGAGGCAAAAGAAAAATCAAAAGTTATCTGGTCCGAGAGAAAGCCAAACGCCAAACAGAAAAGCAAAAGGAAAATCAAGAACAACCACAGTNAAACACTTCACATTTCCGAGAAGGGCACAAATGTTGGAGTGGACGAAATAGTGACCAGTCTTCGACCCCCACGTAAAAAATTTACCTATACTCTGTTGTGTCCTAAGGAAAAAACCAGAAACTTAGCAGGACTTTCAACAGTACTAGACTATCTGCGAGCTACGCGGTAAAGTATTATGTCGCTCATTTGCGAGAAGAATGACCCTAGCTTTTCAGGAAGCGAGTATAAATGTTTGAAATGCGTATAACTGTGGTTTTGTTTTCTAAGGATATGAAATACCTTTAGTGATACTTAATATAATAGGACTGAATGAAGCAGTGTCACAGTGGACAAGAAACCACCTAGCATTCTATGAAAACCAACCCCTGAACGATCATCGTTCTGACTTATGACACACTTCCTGCTAAAATTGTATTTCGATTGGGTGTTATTTGAAGTTACGCCATTGTTGTATATATATGTTTTTTGTATAACTATATTGCAACAATGAATTGTTCCATAATATGTCGTGGTTATTGTTGTTTATGTTAATATTTGCTCACTAGTGGCATGTAATCAACATTCAGTCGAAATGTAAGCAGTGCTACGTCACAAAGAAAGGACGTTTATTGGCCGAGATAGCTCGAAAATCATCACAGTGATCTTCACTTTCAATTTGTATTTACAGGTGACTTCACTTGATACCCTGACAAATTATGATATGAACTAACTAAACAGAAAATGATCAAGAGAAATCTGTTAACAAAATAACATTACCTGATTTATACAATAGAACAATGACGAAAATACGAATTATTGTGCACATAAAAAACCGAAAACTGCGACAGTTCGGTTGCAAAATCGTGTTACAACACAATGTACAAATATCAGGCACGTCTTACACACAGCAGCTGTCTGCAATTCCGATTACAGATTACTATAAAATAAAATATACTATATAATGCGTTTCTTTATTTAATAATTACAGTAAGTGGCCTATCAGGCACATATATGCCTGGTTTGTGCTCGTAAACTTCCTTTGGTTTGACTACGGCACTTTTCATCGTTTTTATGGCAATGAATTCTTTGGGGCTCAGCCTACGACATTTTGTAAAACAAAGATCGTCGGAATCCTTTCCTGACACTCAGTACCTTAATGTCTGTTTCACTGATCCGTTCTCTGTTAAGTTGAGTTGAGAGATGTGAGCGGCCCTTAAAAACAAGGTCTTGAGAGCTGATGAGAATGAAATGAGGTGATAATGGAGCAGCACCGGAATGCAAGGGCGGGGAAACGGGAGATCCCCGAGAAAACCCGCCGACCAGTGGCATAGTCCAGCACGATTCCCTCTTGCGATAATCAAGGAGTGCTCGGCCGCGGATTGAACACGGTTCGCCGTGGTTGGAGGTGAGCAGGCAAACCGCTCAGCCACCGCGGCCCCTCGTACTCTGTTAAATTCACATCCGTCCGAGAATTCACATGTTTAGTCATTAAAGTCTTATGAGAGTGTTTCGTGCACGTGAAATGGTTCTCAGCTTTTCCTTGTAACCCTTTTTGTAGCAATGGATAATTCTGAAGTATGTATTGGTAAAACTATTAGATGTTTCTTCACTTCTATCAGTGTGAACAGAGAGACCTTGATTCTGTGTATGTATAGTCTTTGATCAAGTGCTTGTGGGTAATGGACGTGATGGTATCAAACCTCTGCAATGCATACCTGTACAGAGATACCGCAGATATTTTTTCCTGTTTCGCAGCGCAGTTGTCTAAGTAAAAGACAGCACCGACTTCTTTACTATTACATTGCCTTGGTTTCTAGAAACTTTCGTACACAGGTGCCCAACTCATTGACACTTCAGTTTCCACAGACTTCATGCCAAATATAACTATCAACAACATTCCCATGCATGTCATATATTGTAAAATTAAAGACATAAAGTTTGGATTTGTAATAATAGATAAACGCGTTTCTTTTCGGGTTATGGAATACGGCTTGCAAAGCGGTGACTGCAATGATGGTACCAGGGTTTCCTTTATCAACATTCTTCTCTATCCGTGATGGGATTTTCTCTCTGATGTGCGTGTTGTTTGATCCTTGAGATGTTCCTTGTCTTCGCCTTCAGCTAATTCATAAACCACCCAAACGTCACACAGATCCTTCTGAGGTAGGAAAAATTAGATGATAAATTCTTCCGTCAATTTTGTGTAGAACAACGCATAAATACCGAATGTAAGGGTTTTTTCCTTGCATCACAATACATAATTTCGGTGAATATGGGCAACAGATTTACTTCCATTCCTGAAGAATAGAAAGGATGTCTTCTCGAATACCTTCCTTGATGGCATCGTCAATTTTCGAGTGATTTCCACGTTTTCCACGTTTGATCTTTTCAAGTAAGATACTAGCTATCCAGTCTGGTTTTTCTACTTCAGTTTGTATAGGCCTATAATTTATTTCCAACATGTTCATGAAAAACAACTTGCCTACTATAACTTTCTGTTCCTCTACATTTAAATAGGATGGATTATTATTTCTTGTTGAGCCATGGCAAATTTTCAAGTCACAGATATGTGATAATAATACAATAAAACTGACGTATGGAGTACAAATTGGTTGAAATGTGTATTTTATGGAATACCTAACAGCGCACATTTATCCCTTAAAAACTTTTCTTGAAACATAAGTGTGGGTAACACATTTTTTATCATCACGGCATAAAATAATATCGTGTATTCAGTTCCATTGTTGCACACTGCACAAATGAAAGGCTACATTCTTGTTCAGTGTTTTCGCGTAGGGGTTATGAAATTGGCCATTTTATCCCTTAGCACTGACTGGCTTCTCTGCTTCAAACAGTACAACTCAGATTTGCAGGACAGCTAAATATCGTATATTTGTATATTTGCAATAAAATATACAGCAACAATTGATAGCCATAAAGTTGCAGTTCCACTGTTCATACACAAGTTCACTATTTACAACATACTTCTCTAATGTCCACATTGCAGAAAAGGAACGTAAAAATACAAATTACAAAATTATCACATTTGATTTGAACAAGGCATTTATTGTGTTTCAAACCCTCAGGGAAATGTTTTAAGAGTATTTATAATACATGCGTGACCTACAAAAAATTGCTTCAGTCGGTAAGAGCTGTTCACGATTAAAACACACAAGCATATTAAATCCAATTCCCGCTCTCACATATAAAAGATAAAGGCTACTCGGTGGGTCAACGCAGAATCGTATGCATGCACATCACTTTTGTAACCGACACGACACTCACTGTACTACACATAAGCCTCAACGGAAACGTCGAAACATTAGAAACATTTTTATCACATCTTTGTAATTAATGCAAATAGGTAAAATGTCTAAAACACAGCCTAGGCAGTAATTATTACGTAATTTTGAGTTTCACATGGTGGAAAGAATGTTCCTAACAAGTACACAAAGTCCAGTCAACGTTAACAAGGCATGTGAACAATCGTGTCAACGTAAACTCCAATTTGAAACTCGTTCCTCCACTTAGGATATACTACTACTGTTGTAGCAGGCAGACTCATAAATACAGTAAATATTCTTGTACACGCTTTATGAACTATCTTATTTTGTAATTTAAGGTTTGTAAAAAAAATGGAAAGCAAAATTCCTTTCATAATTTAATGGCGGGGTTTCTTGAAAAAATTCATCAGAGATATGTAATTATCAGCAATAAAAATAAACTCTGTTGTCAAATATAGCTATTATATCATACAGTTAACCATTCATTATGAATATTCTAACATTTAGCGGAGTTATTAAAATAAATATACTTTATACATTACAACATGTGTTGTAATATGTAACTTCAGTTAATTTTTAAAATATAAATAAACTTTGGCCAACCGGGATTCGAACCTAATATTCCTTAATTTGTAGCTGGATGCTCTACCAGTTATGCTAACAGGATAAGTAATGTATACACATTTTTACCGATTAAGTATTATTGATTTGCTCTAATGATGGATGCTCTTAAAATATGTCATACTTATTACGTAGTATTCTTGCCAGCATTAACTTTTATTTGCAAAACAACTAAATTGTGCTGGTTTCATAATTTTTTGATAAATAATTGCATCGTAATTTATGACGATATGGAGGTGTCGCATTGTATATTGATGTTCGTCACTCTGCTTGCAAAATTATAGGCATTCTGCGCCTGCGCAGAGCTTGTCTCACAGAAAAATCAACAAAATCGGTGTCTTAAAATTAAGGGATAGGCCATGGCTTAACTAATGAAAGAGCTGGCGTTATAACGTTCTGGAATATAGATCAATCCTAGATATGACATAACCTGTACGAAACCACTTATAAAAACGTTCAGAAATAACAACCTAAGTAGCTCTGCTAAAACTTATACTGCTCTTTTGCATCATAGTAATGTAAGAATTTGTAAACGATTAACATTATTAAAATTTTTCAAAGAGTTATAAATTTTACATCAATATAAACGTTTAGAGATTTGGCTCAATAGCAATTTTTTTCCAACAACATTATACCTTTTTCTTGAGTGATTTTTGCACCCTTCCATGAAACTGCCGTTTTGCGGTTGAAACACAAAATTATATCTTATATTGGACACAAAATTATAAAGAACAAACATAACATCGTTGCTTACATCCTGGAGATTAATACTCGATAGTAGGAACTATAGAAAACAATTTTGAATAAATAAATTAAATAAATAAATATCGCGCTCAGAATTGCAAACACAAAATTATAAGAATGAAACACGACGCCATGTTGTGGATCACGCCGCTGATTTTTGCAAGGCAAACTGATCACACACAAGCAGTTTAACACACAATGGCACAGTAGATACGAATACACGGATCAGCAAATACACCACCACTCACGAATCATGTGCATTATCAGACATTTACTCGTAAGTAATAGCCTAATTAAAAGCTATATTCGCAGAGGGGAAAATGAACACTCGTTAAAAGGACTGCAATTTGCAAATAAGGCACAGGCACCGAAGCAGCGCACTATGATTGACTGAAGAAAACGATCGTGCTGCATCAAGCGGAAGGGGCCATCACTACACTTTACTTCACCTGTCACAAAAGAAGCACCCCCACCGCTGAATTTTTCCTCTGTACTTGAGACAAAACAGGGATGACCCAATACCGACATAAGTACTCTCTCTCTCTCTCTCTCTCTCTCTCTCTGTCGGCCACTTTTGGAAACACATGACTATCATTCTGCCACAATATAGAGCTGAGTGCTCACTATCATCTAGCTTGAAATAACTATGCAACGGTTAATATTTAGCTATGTAATTCTTCTCGCAAAATAGCGATATTTCCTGAATGTCCAGTACCGGTATGTAATTATTTCGTTCCAATATGCAATTTTATCCCTCGAATAATAATTTTTAAGATGGTAGAACCTCAACTTTTGGGACTACACGTGGTAAGGAATTCATTTTCCTTTTTCGCGGTCGCAGTCGCCGGGGTCGCGCTGCTCTTTTTACTCTCGGGAGCAGGTGATCTTACCAAGCAGCAGAGAGGGAGAGCGGAAAGCATTAGCTTCTTGCGGCGACCACAGTAATGGCTAACCACGAGGTGCTTTTCGCTTTCTCGTTAAGAGATTGGACCAGTGAGTGCGTGGGAAACAAGCGCTGTCAGTGTTGTGCTTGTACTGTTAGAGCGCGGAAACGTGTACGTTACCAGACGTGGTAAAACAGCACAAATTGAAGGGGAAAAAAAGGCCAATAACTCTCCTTTGCGAACTGACGTCAAACTTGCGCGTTGAGAGATTTCGACAGCAATATATACATTTTTTTCTTCGTGAAATCGGAAAATACTAAAAAATATGTTGCACCAGGATTACATTTTTGTGGGGTAATATTCCTGTATTAGTTTCGTATTATCTTAAAATGTTTGCAGTTATAGTTAATGGCAACGCACTCATGCAGATACATATAGGCTACACTTATAAGACATTATTTCCAAGGAAAGCGAAATGTTACTGAGCAGGTTAGATCATGAAACTAAGGAAAACATATTTTATTTAATCGTAATACTCTCGACGTAATTAAATTAATGGTTTTCGGAAGACTTGGCTCAAAAAGGAATGTGTGGGTATTTAAAACGTTTGTCATCCTCATATGTTGCTTATTGTTTCTTAAGTACATCCTATCAGAAACATTTTTGGTGGTGCATACTTCATGCTCAGAACTATTTCACTTCTATTGTGCTCACGCCGTTTCTCTCTTTTTAGCCTAAACCAACAGAAAAGTGAAGATGTATCTGCGCATAAAAAAAAACAGGAAATACTCTTTGCAAACTGGGAGTTTAAATAGTCAGTGCACAAAAAACAAAAAGTGTACCAAGATTGTGAATGTTTTTATTTTGAGGACATATAGTTATCAGTGTGGTGAGATTCTTTAGATTTTTCCAAAGCTTGAAGATACAAAATATCACTTGAACGATATTCAAATTTCTTGACTGTTGAGTTTTCTTTAATGGTTTTCATATGAG
This sequence comes from Clitarchus hookeri, assembly GCA_002778355.1. Classification (NCBI taxonomy): domain Eukaryota; kingdom Metazoa; phylum Arthropoda; class Insecta; order Phasmatodea; family Phasmatidae; genus Clitarchus; species Clitarchus hookeri. The sequence goes on along the minus strand of NQII01000275.1, from coordinate 949,391 downwards.
TTATTTTATATGCAAGATCGTCTAAACCACACAGATAGTGGTTTTCATAACATGGTTTTTATTACGGTACATGGAAGACAATGATCAGGCAAAACTTCGTTGAGACAAAATACTTAATAATTCGAAACCAGACACTTCCGCCTGTGTAGATAAAATTGAAAGAGTTCCGTACATTAATATATATATATATATATTTTTTTGTTAAACAGTATCTTTACTACCTAATGTAACATTTATTTTACTGAACATAATATTCCATTATATATATATATAAATGGTTTATAGGACATATTTTTATTCCGTGCGCCTTTTCTTGTTTAATTTGTCCTGAAACTAAAATAACGTTTCTGTACTTGTATTTCAATCTAAACATGAGAGAAGCACTACCTTTGTTTAACGGCTAGCTTCTGCAGTTAACCAGTGCTAACAATGGTAAATCAATGCTTGCGGTGCAGTTACTGAACGCTCGTTTCTGTTCTACTCGTAGATATCGATATTACTGAAAACTTCGTATTCTGTATCATCCTGTCCTTACCGTTTTCTCTTTATTCGAATCGTTATTTCGAACATTCTAATAGAGTTAGCAAAGCTCAGTGCAGAATACATACATTCCCAATATCAGTTCGAATAGAACAGGATGTTTTTCTAAATTGCCGCCTTCTGTCTTCATTTTATTAGTCGTACGCCTACAAATTCCTAACCATTCGCCACAAAAGTTAGCTAAGATTTCAAGATTGGTAATTCGTTCTAAATGATAATCCACTGCTTGCGAGGTTTTGTGCGTGAACTCGCAAACTTCGATTAATTAATTGGAAGTTCTAAATTTACTCTACTCGGTTTTCGTGTTGTGAGTGAAGTAATTTTAAATAATGGTAACGTTAGTTAACGGTATATTATTTCAGATTTGATTTAATTTTACGCTGCATTTATCTGCCATCCGATACGAAATTAAATGATTTTATTAGTGTTATAACTTACAAGCTTTCCGGTGTAGCACTTCTAAATTGTTTTTAATTTTTCGATGCGTCAATACTGAGAAGGCATGTAAAATAAAAAGAGTAGTATCGTTTATAATTTTATTTTCATTGTAACGCAAATAAACATGTATTTATTAACAAATTATCATTCTTACTCGAAAATGACATATATCCCAAACAAATCATCTACTGTTAACTTCGTTTAAAATAACTCTTAATAGCGTTATTAATTTCTTCCAATTTCGTACAATTCTTAAGTTAGCTACCCCAATTGATACAACAAATTTATCTAATATTGATATTAATAACAAGAATTCAGGGTTAAGTAAATGTGTTTTAGATATATCTCATAGATTTATATGGAAACAAATATTTTTCAAAATAAAAACTATCCAAACACCATTTTTGATGCGTTTCAGTTTTTTATTTCACACATTATTTAATTTTTTTAAGTGGTATTGTTCAACTGTGCGTACAAGTATTTAATAGATGTACCCTTGTCCGGAATATATTTTGCTAAATGTTCACAGAAAATTTATCCGTAATGTCAATCATTCAAATCAGCAGTGACCCAGTTAGCTGTTATTTTGCTCATTTTTACTAATCATCATATACATCAACTTTTGTATATTCTCATCTAGAGGAAATAAAAATTCTGTTTGAGCTTTACAATACCATGTGAACAAAATATATATACGCTATTGAAGTGATTGAAGTGTACATAGATATGTAGGTATTCAGACTGCGACACTTCCATAAAATTATAATTAATTGCTCTTAATTATTATTTCACTTCATTTTAGCGTAATCCAAACCAAAAAAGAAAAAAATCGCGCGTTCTCTATTTGATACACAGCCAAATTAATCGGCGCCAGGCTGTTTAACACGGGTATAATTTGAACAATATTCACTGAGGTGGAGTGTAATCAACTCTTTCAAGCTTCGTAAATCCCGCGCAGGCAAATCTTCCAAATCTGCATTGAAATTCCAATAATTAAAACTCCAGATGCTTCTTTAACTTTTATTGAATCCAAATAAAACACAAAACCAAACCAGCACACGGCCTTTATTATGAGGAAAGTTTCCATCCTGGATGCTGGGTTTCCTTGTCCGGGACTTTAAACAATTTGAATAAATTCTCTTCTCCTCGCGTTTACTTATACTACGAGTTGTTGTAGTTTCCGCTGAATTATTTCTTCCTTTTCTTCGTCCTTACCATCCGCGTCTCTCTGATTACGTGGAAGAATGCCACAAGTAGATCCTTCGACACAAAAAAAAGTGCAGGGAATTCAGGCTGAATTATGTGGTATTAGTGGAACATTTTGATATGAATTCATCGTACGACCTACGAGCTTTCAAAGGTCAGAGAGATGGGTTTTTTGTTTACTGCTCTTTTTTACTACCTTCAAACATTTTCTTCATAAGATATGCACTCGCGTATTTTTCTTTTAAACTTCCTTTAATAGAAAGTACTTGTAGGATAACATGTTATGAAGTTGTCTCTGTAAGTTAAGCTTATAATTTTTCAATAACTTATGAACAACATAAAACTTGGGACATTTAAATTTCTCCAGAAATTTTTTTAGCAATTTCTCTTTACAATATTTTTAAACTCTCTTTATATTTTAGAATTAAGTGTTTTAGTTTTTATACTGTATAGTGCTTTTATCGCAGAGATTATTTTTCAGTGCGTTTTAGAATATTAATTTACTATTTTATACAGTAAATTACTAACTTTTGATCTGCGCTCTCCCTGAATTATACTGAATAAAGGAAGTAAAGCTGCGAATGTATTCTTTCGTCACAGGTTAATCATTTCACATACGTTAAATGTTGATTAGTGGGCTTTAAGTGATTTTATTCATTTAAATATGATAAGATAAATCGTTTTATATGTATTCTATACGGATCCCGGACATTTCACAACTACGATTTGGTAAACTGCCACGCCGAATATTTCAAAAGTTAATTTGGTTTTTGCTAACAGTAGAACTGAATCATTTAATTTTTTATATATTTATTACAAATATTTGAATTTTTTTTATTGTTACTCTTACTGCTTTGCAGTTGCGTGGAAAACAAAAGTGAATTTCATCACAAATTAAATTACGCCAAGACAAGTTTTGTGTTCATTTTCCATCTGTCCGGGTTGAGATAAGCTGCCTCGGCGGTATTCAGAAGCAGTAAATAGACGGCTCTTCTTCCGCGGAATTTTCTCTTAGAAGACGCCGAGACCCTAGCAACACAAGACTTTGTGACGTCATATGCGCAAAAGTCGTTCCGGCCTGGAACGAAGCTCCAGTTACTCTTGCGTTTCCCAGTCATTTTCGTCAACATTTCCTCGTTTTGCTTTTTTTATCCCCTGCTTCTTCATTGAATTCTAAGTCTTTTGATGCAAATGGTTGTGCGCCTCGTGGCTAGATTACTCCCTGCTTCTAGCTTCAGGGTTTTCATTTTATAACAGAATCTCCCCTGTGTCGTTATATTCAAATCTCCCTTTGATGTAAGTGTTCTATGTATTTTAATAATAGTGGAACTATTTCTTTTAGCCATAAAGATTTTTTTCAATACTAGTTTTATATATTTTGAAAATTACCGTCTTGATAGTTTCCCTGAGATAATTACGTGTAAGTAACAATTATCGAACAAAGCTAATGGAAATTTTCCTTAGCAGTTATTTTCATGACTTAAAAGAAATTTGGTTTTAAATACAAGTACAACTAGTTTCATTTGATAAAGTATATCATGCGCTCGTTTTTCAGTGTTATACACATAAATACATGTTTGTGATAACTTCAGTCATAGCAACCATGTAACGAAAGAATAAACGAAATTATGGTCTTTAATTTGTATAGCCACCATTTTGAAAATAATTTTTTATTTAAGTTTATTTATTTATATTTACTTGGCCTATCACGGTATTACTTACTTGTCAAATTTGAAGAAAATTGTTCTAGTAGTTTTCGAAATATAACATAAAAGCTTTATTTTTAATGTGGCACTATTTTACAAAATGGCGGACCAAACTGGTTGTTGTTTGTCTTGAATTATGCTTGTAGAAGATACTGTCATCGTACAAAATTTAGTTGAAATTGGTTAAACGGTATAGTAGTAATACGAAATAAACCTAAAATATTTGTATGGCCGCCATTTTGAAAAAGTGTCTAATTAAGTTCAATTATTAAAGCATTTATCTGACCATTCATAGTTTTACTTACGTGCCAAATTTGGCGAAAATATGTTTGAGTTGTTTTCGCGATATGACATAAAAGCTATATTTATTCATGTGGTGCTATATTCCAAAATGGATGACCAACAACAATATTCACCTCTGAATTTAATGATTACAACTGGTGCTGCCAGCGTACAAAATTTGGTTAAAATCCATTTAATGGTTCCCGAGATATGACATATCGTCATAAATTAAGAAAATGGCCGCCATTTTGAAAGTAAGTGACCGGCTCTGTCGAAAACTATATAAGTCAGGTTTCCTTACTTAGTGCTATATGTGTACCAAGTTTGGTGAAATTTGGTTCTCGCGTTCAAAAATTGAAAGGGGGCACACACGCACAGACTCGCACGCACACAGACGCATACACAGGGAAATACACATACACACAGAGAGGCAAGTGAGCTCATGTGCCTTTCTTTACTTCAGAAAGTAGGCTAGAAAATATTTCCAGAAGTCGGACTTGTCGGGGAATGGAATTCTGTCCTCTTTGCGTTTGGCAAATAAACTCTCTCGATCACAGAAGGGGTCAGTGTTTATAGAAGGTGGCAACACTCGGCAGCAACCATCCTCCAGTATGTTACTGTGATCCGGTCGAGTGACCGTTACTATGTGTGCGTGTGTGTGCGAAGACTTTCTCCTGGCACTAACTATTTCCTTCCCTTTTTTTCTCTCTCTTTCTCTTCTTCCCATCCACGAGTTCTCATTCCTTCCTTATTCTCCGTCACTCCTTCTCACACTATGCTTTGTTGGGTGACGAAAGCATAAAAATATAAGTTTTATCATAAGTGATGTGATTGGTAGGTACAAACGGGAATGTCTCCTGTCATTAAAACAGGTATTTTTACTTTTTTTTTTTTTTTGGAAAGACGTATGTACGCGATAAATTGTATCCTGGTTTAAACAAAGCTTAGATCGATATTGTGGTGCCTTGCAGTATCTCGAAGAAGAAAGAAGGAAACCAATGAAGGGTAACGGTCGGATAGTGGAAGGAAGAGTGGTCATGTTTTCACACTTCCTGTGGGGGCTTTTCTTTCACACTAGCGACAGCTGCGAGGTAGTGTCCTTTTTAATCTTGATTTCAATTTCTAAATTATTGAAAAATAATACTGCTGGGAGTATCCACGTTTCCACTGTCAGAATTTTATAATCCTTTATTTTCTAGTAAACAGTTCAGTTTCCTAAAATTTTTACATTGGATATTATTTTATATTTGTTAAATGTCTTCTGGATACAGTTTATAGATAATCACAATTCTCAGGGCCAAATTTTTCTTGTGATTCACAAATCGTATTTAATTATTATAAAATATTCTCCCCATATTAATATAAATTATAGGCCTACAAAAGTAATGTAGATTTTTATACTCGATAAGAGTATTAATCACTTTTGAGCAACAGGCTTTCCTTCTCCATTTTTATCCACAGAAAAAAATGCTACAATTCTATTAATTTAACATACTGTGTAACACACCCTTTTGTCGTCTAACTAAGGACTCAAATCATGCTTGAAGCCTGAACCAAAATGGTAGTTTTCAAGTTGAGAATTTGGAGTGAAAACAAGCATTGACCTTTTTTACCTAGTTATTTTCATGTAGTTTTAAATAGTTACCAGAAAAAAATTAGTTTTCGTTTTTACTTTAAATAAACAAATTCACATATTCAGTATAGTTCATTTCTAATATTTCATATTTTATATACCTAAACAAAAATACATAATATATTATTTTAACTTTCTTGTAGGCATATAAATAAATATAGAAATATAAAATTATTTTTAATTCCTTCTCTACATAATTATGTATATTCCTATTTTATATTTATATATACATATGTGATGGTATCTGCGTGTTTTATTTTTAAACTAATGAGGATGTGGGTTTTTTCAAAGTGATTTAAAATGTATGGCAGAAGGCCTCCTGTGGGCATAAGCCGGGCTCCTTAAAAGAGCATTACCAGAAATGTTCCTCCAATTAGATGGATCGCCTACGTGTCTCGTGAAGTGATTCGAGAGGGCAAGTTTGTATAGTGGATGTATGTATCATGAAAAGTTTTGCGAAAAGCTTCGCAAACAGGGATACATGCTTCTGGGTATCGAAGATGTTGGCGAGTGTGTCGCCGGTTCGAGTCCCGATCAGATGGTGATACATCGACAGTCATGGACATGCTCGCAAGTGTGCGGTATCTATGGTGATTTATCCAGAGTCTGTTAGTTTATCTCGAAATTTTGCCAGGCATTAGCATGGCAAACAGCATTGGTCATGCAAAATATGATAAATGGCTGATACCAAACACGACATACAATAAATGTGACAAATTATCTGCTTACATAAATGAATATATTCATGACTTAGAGGTTAGTTGGTCAGTAATATCTTGGAAAGAGTCAATCGGCAGGAGTCACTCGGTGAGAGTCAGTCGGCAGGGGTCAGTCCGCTGGAGTCAGTCGGCAGGAGTCAGTCTGCAAGAATGAAGTGTATGAATGTATGTATGTTTGAAGACGATGTAAACTGTTAACGATGTTAAATAAAGTATGTAATGTACGACGACATGCATACCTTCAACTACTGCCCAAAATTTCATTGAAAAAATGCTGTTACTGTGCCAAGACATGCAGTTTATGCAAGATAATGGAGCACATCAAGTTCTGCAAGCGTTCATCTCCTGGGAGTCAGCAAGTCATGTCGTCAATACCCCTTGCTGCATCGATGGATACTGATTCCTCAGACGATTATGAAGAGACAGTGAATACTGATGACAGAATGAGAGACCGACGACGCGAGGTAGAGTTTGTTTGTGCAGAATGTACACTTGCAAGGCTTTCGTGTGAAATTGACGAACTTAGAAAAAAAAATATTAATGGCTCTAAATACAGATGATAAGCATGCGATTCCTAAAAAGAAAAGTAAATTTTATATTCAATACTTAACAGGAGGTGAATATGATCATGAATATTGCATTGTTGATAATGACCATGACGACAGTGTTGATGAAGTATCTGATGAGAATGACGATGATTCTCCTGACGTTCCTACGCATTTCCTCAACGATTTTCCTGTGACAAGTGTTGTGAATAAGGCTGAAGATGTCTAGAACGCTCGTTACATATTTCTCAAAGACCTTAATGAACTTGTTTATTGACTCATACATTTGATTGAGCTGCAAAAATACGGGGATCTCTCACGCATTGTTGAGATATCTTCAATAATCAATGAACTGAAGGTTCGAGGCTATGTCAAATGAGACTGTTGGCTACTATACATGATCTGCAAACATCTGAGAAATGTAAAGAACTAATTAACTAAATAATTAGAAAAATAGGATGTATATAGTAACTAAATAAATTAAATTTATATATACATAAGATGTGTGTTTAATTTCTTATACAGTACATTCTGCTTCCCTGAAAGATTTTTTAATTCAGTGGCATATACAATCGATTACGAGAGCCTGTTTTAGTCGTTTGGTGTAGTCAGCTCTGGTTGAAATGTTTTGTGAAGATTTGCAAAGTTTTGCGAAGACTTTGCGAAGTTATTGTGCGAAGAGGTTAGCTACTAGATTCGTGTCAGAAAACTTTTTTTCGAGATTGTCCGTCATCATCTGTTGCTACAGATGGATGGTCTTGGCAGGAGTTGGTCTCGGCAGTAGGCAATCTTGGGTAGAGTCAGTCTTAGGTGGATTAAGTCTTGGATGGAGTCATTCTTGGGTGGTTTCAGTCGTTGGCTAGTATGGTTGGTCGGTATGGTCCTTTGTTATGACCAGGTAGTAATGGTCAGTTGTATGGTCTGAGTCAATCACGAGGGGAGGTGAGGGGGTGCTACGAGTCGAGCGAATACGAGTAACAAGGAGATGTGATGTAAGTCCATGATTCACTGTAGGGGGGAGTTGCGTGGATGGGGTGTCGACTAGATAGTCCATTGAATAAAGATAGTGAATTGAATATAGTGGTAAGGCGAAAGGCAACAGAAAGAATACTCGATGAAGATCAATCTAAATTTAGTTGAGAGAGGGGAGTGTGTTTGTCTTGGTGGGATGGGGGATTTCATGTCGAGCATACGCGAGAGACAAACTCGAGTAATGTAAACAAATGATAAACGAAAAACCCAGATGGCTGCATACGACAGAATGGACAGAGGATAGATGTTGGGGGAGCGCATATGACAGTATGAACGATTGCAAGGGTTTAGTTCGTGAGGAAGCAAAGGGGTAGTGGGTTAATGGGGTGGTGAGGTTGGTGAACAGGGTTGAGGGAGGTGAGTTGGGGTGGAGGTAGAGTAGCATGAAGGTGAAGGGGGAATGTTAAGACAATTTAATTGATTGGAGGCGTGTCAGTCGTCTGCTGGACGTAATGCTACGGGAACCTCCAGAAATACAAGTTTTTTTAAATTCATTTTAAAATAAATTTTTGTAAATTTTAAATAATTAGATTTTGTAATCATATTTATAGGATTTTTTGGGAATTTTTTTTTTTTGGGTTCATATGCATTCAATATATTGGGCACAGGGTCAAGGAAAAAAGGCGTGGATAATAATGGAGAAGGGGGCCGACTGCTAATCCGCCCGATCCACTGGGCCTGGCTTGGGGCCTCGAATCTGCTTTTACTGCTCTGAAGATTACGTGGCTCATTCCGCTAAGAGCCTCGAAATCGCTTAGGTGATTTGTGGACTGTTGGACTCTCGTATCGAGGAGCCTCTCATGAGCTTCGCTCATTTGAGGACTTCATCGGGAGATTTTTTAATTTTTTGGAAATTGTTTGTTGAAAAAAATAATTTTTGAGTAAAATGATTAATTTCTGAAGTGATTTTTGGGTGGAAACAAGTCATTTTGTAGTAAAAATGGTTAACAAGTTGGCCGCCAGCTGACCGGAATGACAGAGCATGAACGGCCTAACCCTACACCCTTGGCCCAAAAGGAACTTTTTCATTCTGCTTTTATAATTACAATTTTTTTATGGTTCGATTATGTCACTCATGATACATGATGAGAAGTATTGTTCCTTGAATTTTATGCTTAGGCTTTGTTTTCAATCTGGATGAACAGCCGAACAATTCAAGAACCGTGTAATTAAGGAAAATAGATAGCTTGTTAGCAGAAACTCGAAATGGTTCCCAAATGGAGGCACCCCACACGGCATGTCTGCTGAACATAATAGCATTTAATTCTGAAATTGTTAATGTTGGAATTCTGTAAGATAACAATGAAGGCCTCATTAATGGTGTCATTTGCTTGGCAATGTAGAATATGTACTTGGCATTTTGGTCTGAAACTAGTGTTACTTTTGGAAGTTGGTCAATTAGCTATATTTCATAGCACGGTAGTTTCTGATTGTGATGGTTGTAAGTCAGTAAAGAGGAAAATGGGACTACTGCCGTCTTGTTCACTGATACGTTCTATCTATGTGTAAAATCAGGTTCCGACCACCTGACACACTCATCAAACAGCTGGATACAAAAGCATGAAAATTTAGGGATAGCTTCCTTATAGGGTGAAGGCACCCACTAAAAAAAGAATTTTTCGAAATTCGACCCCTAGGGGGGTGAAAGGGGTAAAATGTGTTTTCGAGGACTCATCACTGCGATCAGATATCGGTATACTCTTTGCTTAAAAGGCTGCCTATATAAATAAATAAAAACTAATAAATGGCTTTTTCAAAAACAGACGTTAAGGAGATGCAAAAGGGTAAAGTGTGCATTTAAGCACTGATCAATGGCTCAATAACCTTTTAAGCTATTGTTATGATTTACTTAAAACTGTTGGCTGCATAAATACCTAAAAATTAATTTTAGCATTTGTCGAAATTCCATTCCTAATAAGGTGAAAACGATTAACAGTATTTTTGAGGAATCTTCAATAGCCTATTGATGGAATATCGTTATGCTCTTTGCTTCCAAACGTTGCGTTGCATACATACATAGATAAATACCAAAAATTAATTTTTGTATTATTAGAAATTCAAACATTTATAAGGTAAAAAGGAGTAACATGTGTTTTCATTTTTTTATCTACCTTGCATCGTTTCAATGTCTCTAACTTGCAGAACACCATATTTTACACATCCCTACTTATTAAATGATAAAATTATGACTACAAAGGAAACCCGTATCTTACTGAGAAACAAAACGTTTAATTTATTTTATAGTCACAGAGAAGCTAATCAGAACTGAGCCGGTTTGGTAATGAAATATCTTGTTTTCATAAAGTATACGGTTGGTGAATTAGAGTGAGCTATGCATTTTTTTTATATGGCATTCTAAATACACTTATCATCAAGGTTCGTGCCCCATTAATGTTACCGCCAAAACACTTCAATAGCAACAAGTGACAAGCCAAGTGATGGCTTGTCAAAAAGATGTAATTGAGGCCACAGTCTTTACAGGATGTGAACGGAAGGAATAAATTTTCGTACCGCAAGTACCACTCATTCCATCCGATAATTCTTTCGAAAAGAAACCACAATTCTTCCCTCAAGGTCTGTTTTGTTATGTCTAAGCGAGGTTCAGTCGCTAAAGGTGGCAGGGAGAGATTTGAGGGAGGCCTGCTTCTCATATGGTCAGCTCTACGTGCCTTGCTCCAAGGTAAGCCCACTTATAATATGGTAAGCCTAGTACCTGAGGAACGTGGTGAAGAAAAGGTCTTTCGGTAAAGCAAATCAATAACTGTTTGGTAAAGTTCACACGGGCGAAGCCGCGAATAGAAAAATATTTATAACCATTAGAGCATTGGAATTATTTTTATGATGAATGCGAGCCTTTAAATTGAAAATTGTGAAAAGTTGTGGGTAATCTAGTTTATTTTTAGTGACTAAAGTTTGCCATAAAATTTAATGCATTGTTTACTGTTTTGGGTTGTGTCCAAATTTCTACACTTTTAGAAGTTTTAATTTGTTTTGTTTTACGTTTATTTAGTGTGTGGTCAAAAACCACCTACTATCCTTGAGAGAAATCGCTAACTTAAAATTTTACAACAAAGTCCGAATTTACTATTAGTTACTAAAACATATGTGATAAACCCTACATTTATGCATTCCATGATGACTATTTATAGCCTACCTTAAAAAAAATGAAAGGCTTATGAGATAACTTTTCTTTCTGTGTGTCGTATGTGTATGCGCCCCCCCCCTCCCTAAAAACTTTCGAACGCGTGAACCGAAGTTCACCAAACTCGGTACATGTATATTTATTAGTAAGTACGTCTGATTTTTATATTTTTCGACCAAGTCTGAAGCTTACATTCGAAATGGTAGTCATTTACTATTTACGTTGATATTTAATATCACAAAATCCATTCAACAGCTTGAAACAAAATTTTGTACGTTAGCAGTGCCTCGAGTAAGCATTTAATTAAAAAATTGATAGTGTTATTGATCCACTGTTTCGGAAGATAGCACTACATGAAAAAAGCCTTTAAATTATAACTCGAAAACTACTTAACTAAATTTGGCAAGTAAGTACTGCTATGGTAGGTTATTTAAATGTATCCGTAATCAATTATAGTAAAGTAGGAACTTATTTTCAAAATGGCTATTCAAAATTGCTACCACAGAAATATTTTAGTTTGTTGTGTATATACCATACAGTTTGACTAATTTCAACCAAATTTTGTATTTTTAAAAGTATATATTACAAGTATCCTCTATGCGAACACATACCTTCAATTTACAAAATAACGCCCGATGAATAAATACAATTTTTTTCATATGTAGGTAAACAATTAGCCGATTCTTACCTAATTTGGCAAACAAGTTCTACTGTTGCAGGCAATGTAAACTTGTATTTTTAAAGTAGGTCAGGCATTTAATTTTTAAATGGCGGCTATGCAGTATTTTTAGCTTGATATGCGATATCGTTGAAATCATGTTATTAATTCCAACTTAACTATGTATGCTGGCAGAAAATATTACAGCCATCAAATGCATCCAAACAAAGACTCTTATTTCCGCCATTTTAAAAGGTAGTATCACTTAACAAATTACAATATTTATGTCATATCTCCAGGGAAAACCAACAGGTTCCCTCCCAATTTTACAAACAAGTAGCATTACGGTAGGTAATGTAAATTGATATGTTTTAAGAAAGTCAGATGCTTATTTTCAAAATTGCAGCCATATATCAATTTTACTTTAGTATGTTAAACATACAAAACTATTAATACAATTTTAAGTTAATTTTTAATTATGTAGGAACTATTACAACCATCAAATGTGTCAATACAGAACCTCGTTTTCCCGCGATTTAGTAAGGTAGTCCCACATAAAAAAATAAAGTTTTATAGTCATATTTCGAGAAGGAAACCACTAATGCTCACCAGATTTGGCTAGGATGTTCTGTGGTAGACCACATTAATTTGTATGTTTAGTGGTCCAGGCACTTATTATCAAGATGGCGGCAATAACACTTTAGCTTCGTGTGCTATATCTACGTCTACAAAACTATGTAACCGATTTTAACTTAACTTTCTAAACTGTATCTATGACAATTATTGAATGTGTTAATTAATACATAACCTTTTTGTCCTCCATTTATAAAGTTCGTCACTTGAAAAAATGGAGGTTTATTGCCATTTGTCGAGAACCAATCAACCTACTCCCACCAAATTTTACACGCATGTAGTGCTATAATAAAGTATGTAAACTAACATGTATTAAGTATGGCAGGTCTTTTTTAATGAAATTAATATAAATAATTTAGGTAAATATGTTGTATCGATGAAACAATTCAACAAAACTTAACCATATTTTGTACACTATCAGTATTCATTACAAACATCAGGCATGCATACAGAGATCCACTTTAGTCGGTCTTTTTGCAAAATACTGCTAGGTGAGAAAATTTAACATTTTGTTTTATTTCCGGGACAGTTAAACAAAAAATTTGCACACCACTAGTGCTACAGAACGCCATGTAAACTTACATGGTGGCCATATAGATATTTTGATCAGTTTGGTGTAGCTATTAAGCATTTTAACCAAATCAACCAAATTTAGCATGCTAACAGTATCTAATAGAATAATCGCATACAAAGCTTTTTTTAGGTAATTTTGTAAGATAGCACCAAATAAGGAAAATAAGTTTTTATGCCATATCTCAGGTACCAATCAACCGTTTTTCACCTAATTCTTCACACACGTTATGCTGTGGTAGGCCCTGTAAAGTTATGTATTTTTAGGTGGCACAGCCACTTATTTCCAAAATGACGGCCCTGTAAATATTTCAGGTTAGCAAATCGATTATCTTCATCGACTTCAAGGATAAGGCCTTCTGGTCTGTTCCAGTTCACATTTGTTCTCTCCGTCGTTTCAAAGAACGGCGTTGCCTTCTTTGTCCCGTTGGTTGATATTGTAATGTTTGTCCAGGTATTCTTATGTCTGACACACGTTGTACGTGAGCATACCGATTATTTCTATATTGTGTTATAGCGTACATTATACTCTGATCTTTTAATTATTTCCTCATTTCTATGCTTTTTTATAGTCTAATAATGTGTATCCTGCAACATATCGTAAGAATCTCATTTTTGATTACTCTATTTGCTGTATTTGCTTTGCTGTTAATGTCTTTCGCTTCCATATATAAACTTTGGTAATGCTGTTTCTTTATAGAACTTAGGCAATTGTTCTTTCCTAGCTTTGTGTTTCCGTGTACGTCATAATGTTCTTATGAATCTTCTTAATTTATTAAGTTTTTTGTAAACATCCTGATTTTGGTTATATGTGATTTCATACCCTAGATATGTAAATTTTGTTCTTGTTGGATTATTTTATTATCTATTACTATTTTAGTTTATATTGTGTTTATTCCCTTAAATGCCATAACTTTGGTTTTCTCTGTGGAAATATTCATATCAAATTCTTCAGATGCATGATTTTGTGTATATATTGCTTTATATACTTCGTCTTCTGATCTTCTGATTACTATCTGGTCATCAGCAAACAATAATGATAATGTAGTAATATCTGTAACATCTATACCATTTATCATATAATTTTGTCCCAGTTTAGTTTGCCATCATTCGATAACTTCGTCCATATATATATATATATAAATGTAATAGTGTCGGTGAAAGAGTACATCCTTGTCTAACTCCTTGGTTGATATACACTGCATTATCTCCTAGTTTGAGTGTTCGGATTCTTATATTTGTGTTATTATACAATGATTTAATTACGTTAATTAAATGTTTTGGTATCCCACATTTTCCCAATATATATCTCATAAAAAATTATTTTTACTTCATCGAATTTTTTTTCATTTTCGACAAATATGAAATATGTCAGCAAATTAAATTCTCTTATTTTCTCTGTTATATGTTTTAATGTGAAAAGTCACCTATACAAGATCTGCCTTTCCTGAACCCTATCATTCAAAACATTAGACTGATTACATCCGAAGTTGATGCTCCGATTACGACCTCCGAAATGTAGTTGATTGCACGCTAGCTTAGGGTCCGAGGTTTTTTGGGTACGATTCCCTGGTAAGGCACGTAAATATTTTAGATCGTCTCACCGCTGTTGCATATCTTTCTTGTTTCATCTCTAATATTATTGCTGCCAACGAGACGCCAAGGCCTGCCTACCATTTAAGCTTTTGAGAATTTCATTAAAAATTATTTGCATCTATGTAGATAAAATTAGTCTCGTTAATTATAACACTAACTTTTTTTTATTCTAAAACTTATTTTGGTTTATTATTTATTTATTTATTATTGTATTTTATGACGAAATAAAATAAAGTAATAAATTAAATAACCATCAGACAAGTATTAATTTTACTTGTCCTTCTATTCATATCACATATTATTAAAATACGTTAATGTTCTGTCAAAGATTTTGGTTTGTACGAAATTATAACTGAATCTCTAAAATTAGCTTGGATAAATAAACTATCGTTACAAGATGCCTGAGGGGCGTATCAGAGTTCATGAGGAATGCAGGTCTTAATAAAAATAAAAAAACTATATTATAATGTTATATTTATTCTCAATGCTACAAACCGTTAAAAATATATTTTCTACCAGTCTCAGCGTCCTATTAAGTCTTATTATTCTTATTGAGCGCAATATTTAATTAATATCTCAATTTTAAATTAAAGTCTATCACAGTATTTACTCTTGCTGGTGTTCCTTAAACTGCTCCAATTATTTCCACTCGTTTAGTTAAAACTGTCGATTTCCATCGCCTCGAATTTCTTTTCGCTCGAGCTTCCAGTCCACAGTGCCGCAGATCAGTCCCACTCTTCACTGCACACAAGCTCGTCGACGCACTCTCGCAGATCGCTGCAGTCGTCCCTCGCTGCTCCGGAATTGCCCAATTGTCGTTTAAGGTCTCACGAGACGCCAACTCTCGGCTCTTAATCACACAACCTCAGAGGCCCGCACGTAGTATTTATACTTGAGCTAGGCGCCGTCTAGAACGTCCTCGGTGATCCAAGTTGCTCTGGGAAACATAGTGGTGATGACAACAACCATCCTGCGCGATAAATGAAAAAATAAGAGCTTCTCAGGGTCAGCGAGGCGCGAGCTGCGATATGCTTATCAGCGTGTGTGGCGGTGTCCTTTATGATAAGCCGCTCGTTTGTCTAACGTTATAAACTCGACCTCCAGCTCTCTGCGCCTTCCCACGCGACGGAAACGCCGGGTAGCGACATGAAACTTTACTACAAAATGTTAAGTTTTCTAACTACATATTACTAAAATTGCTAACAATGTTAGCTGAGACTTGGATCTGAAATTGGGTATTTCAGCACCTTTTAGTGGACTGTGTGTATAGCATCTTAGGCCATTTTAAAAATATGTAATATTCAGGATTTTCATTAACAAATGTGTGTGTGCATGTGTTGACACGTGTTGTATTTCTGTTTCTACAGGTAGGTACATTTATTGGATCCAGAAACTGAGCAAGGATATTTTGGTTTCAATGCTTCGGAAGCAGTAGAAATAACAGCCGAAGTGTAAACACTCGACTAGCTGCTTGTTCGTATCAGGAAATCAGTTAAAACACGAGAAGGAACCAGGGGAAAATCGAAATTCGGGGTGAGTCCAAACCATGTATTTAATATTATTACATTATTTATATTGATTAGTTTGTATAAAGTCTGTATCCTAAGAACTAGATATATTTACTTCTGCAGTTAAGTAAATTAGAGATCCATAACATTGCTGAGATTGATAAGCTATTATTTACTTCTGCGTTTATAAAGAATTTAGAATTATAGTTTAATTATGAGTGCAAAACATGCAAAAATTTGTTATTTTATATTTGTACAACATATTGTTCAACTTTCAGATATTACCAGTAAGTACTCTTTCCTAGCAAAAAAAAATTGAGTGTGTAGTTTTTGCATAAATACATTTAAGAATTACAATTTTACTCTTTTAGAAATGAACAAACACTGAAAAGTAACTTACGTACAGAAATGAGATAATTCACCGTGTATGCATATTCTAAGAGCTACTTTAAGATGTCTATAAAATCGTACAAGAAAATGTTCATGCAGTTAAAAAAATCACTGAAAATAAGGATATTCTGGCATATTTTCAATTGACTGCCCTGAACTTTAATAAAATTAATTTTACTTTAGCATATCTTACAATGAATCAAGACAAGACCTTTCAGTTGCCCTTGTTTAGTTTTCCGCAAATAGTTTGAGTTATTTTATTTGTACATCACAAAAACAGTAGAATTTTGTCTTTGAAATGTCATTTTGCGAAAATCGTGCGAGTTGAAAAATAAAATGTATGTGAATAAAAATAACTTACAGATAATATGTACAAGTTGAACATTATGTGGTACAAACATAAAATAAATCTTATTTTTCGTGGGCAAAGCCCTCAGAGGTGGACCAATTCATTATTTTTAACGGCGTATTGTAAGGTAGCTCGTTCCGATTTAACATTGCAAAGATACCAGCATAAATCGCAAAGATATTCCATGTCAGTCCGGAGATTTCACCGGCATAGTTAATAGTTATTGTTAACGCAGTAGAAAGCTAACACGTCGAAACTCATTTTAAGAAAATTTTATTTGAAAGAAAATATTGAATTAATTGTTTACAAGTCAAGCATGTAAAATTTTTTTCATTCTTTCATCTTACAGTGAAAGAAGTTTTCTATTCTAATCCTGAGCGTGGCATGAATTAGAGTGATGTAATCAAGGGTTGGTTCCGGTTCGCTTTAGCTTGTGATACGCTACCCGATCAACATGAGCTATACTTTTAGAAAAAAGTGTTCAACCCCTTCAAGGTAAATTACCTGTGTGGATATGGTGTAAAATGATAGTAAGGGATTCTGAAGGCGAAAATATTATTCCTGCACACATAAATCATGATCAAAGTCCCTAAAAAGTATAGCCAGGTTGAACAAAAACTATAAAGACGCAATATTTTATGTATTCTATATACATTTTTTTGTGTATTCTGTGAGTAATAAATAGGTTTGAATAATACTGCACACAATCACTGTTCTTAAATTAGAAAAAATTGCTTATTATATACAACTATTCCAAAAAGCATTAGCAAAATGTGTTTTTCAACTGAAAGAAATAAGTTTAAAGAAATATCCAATTTCAAAAATAATAATTATCATGAGTTAAGTTTAAACTTTCCAGCTAGCTTGCAATATTTTTGCCAAGAACATACAGGTACTGTTAGTAACATGGGCATTAATTAAGTTTATTTGTAGAGAAACAATCAACTTGATAAAAGCATTACAATCACGACAAAGGAATGAACACGTGACTGCTGGTTAAAGAAATTAAGTATTTTGACTCAAGGAAGATGAGTTAAATAGGTAGCTATGGGAGCAAAATCTTCAGGATAACTAAAGAATATGAAAAAATTTACCACTCAAACAAAGTCCAGGTAACAAAAATTATGAGTGGTTTAAGGTTTTCAAAATTATATGTCAAGAAAATGTATTTTATCTGTGAATAATACCGCAAAATAATTTTTTTGTTAGACTGAACTAACTTAGCTTAGCAAAACTATGCCGTGTGATACGTGACAGCTAATTTATAGTCATAGGTCTTGGTTTTTGATTGAATGTTCATCTAAATCTTGACTTATAGTTCACAGTGGTGTAACAAATATCCCGTCAGAAATATATTAAGACCACCTATGAAAAATGCTTAAAATTTACAACGAATTTGATGATACAACGATTGATACTCTTAGTAAGACAAACAATTCTCTCTGTATCTAAGAATTTTTTAGCTGTTCATTATACCTTCAGTAGAACGTATATATAGCTGATAATTAACTCTTACTCCACGCGATATGTACTAAGGCCAAATTGCTGGCCATATAGAAAGCAAACGGATTAAACACGTTCATATGCTGCTTGAATGAATGCTAATCAATATCTTTAGTAGTTTTTCAAAGATGTTTTAAAAATTCGTCGTTGGAAATGCAGACTTCTGGGTCTTTTAAAATGTCACATGCGGAATTGTGGGGCGAACGGTAACAACTAAGAGAATAACGTTTTCTTTCCATATCATCACTCTTCGCCGACTGTGCCGCTGGGAGATGACGTGTAGAGTTACACAACACGACACTTCAACAAGAATTTACTGCGTGACCTCACATGGTGAGGAGGTAGAACTGGTGACGGCTATAACCCAACCCACGTCATGACTCCTAATTCACGACCTCTAAGCCGCTAATCAAATGACGCGAACCCCACCATTATCAAGTGTTCACATCGCTTTTTGCTTTTCTATTTATATGAGAGTTAAAACAGTAATGTTCACTAACCGAGTGTGTTGGAAGCGATTGCTGTTTTAATAAAAGTGCGTATTCCCATTATTTATGCACGTTCACGGTTAGCGTAACGCTTCCTGTTTCCGGAACAATCAATGAAAAATTCCTGTCATAATCACGTATATGTAAATTCATGACTGATAAAGGTTCTTCGCGGTAAATTAAGAACGTTTAAAATCAACACCTAAAAAAAAAATTATAATACTGCTCGTGACTACGTGTATAGGCTGTAAACGGTAAAGTGAGCACTTTTGATACCCTAGTTACTTTTTTCTTCCAGCAATGTTTTATCCTTTAACCACCTTTTCAAATAAATATTACCCTGTAAGTAATAAACACAGTGTGTATATTATACCGCACTCGGAAGTTAACGTCTAACACTAGAGTAAAATATATTTAGTGACTATTGTTCCAAATGAGAGACCTTTCAAAAGTGCTCACTTTACCGTGAATAGCCTATATGCTACAGTACACATCGGCGTGCAGACTCCCATTTAAGTTGGCAGCTCACTAATTAAAATAGTTCAAAGACTTGACATTTTACTGCAAGTTTACTGTTTAAATTTATGGCCATTAAAGATAGTGTTTCTTTTTTATACACATACAAATAAGAAGTTGCCCATTTGTAACGCATTAGCATTCTTGAAAATTCCACATTTTCACTCGGATGGTGCATGAATAAAGTAATTAGGCCAGTGGCAATGTTAATTTCGCATACGGCAGAATGATACAAAATAAGAAGAAAAGAAGATACTGAAGGACTTTCAAAAGTGCTCAATTAGCCGTGAACAACTCATAGTAAAGTTTTTAGTGAATAACGAGAAGTCCTGACTTGGTACCTTATTAAAAGTTTAATTTTTCAATTCGTAGTCACTGAATCTGGTTTCAGTTAGTGTCTGTATACATTAGTGAAATCATATTGTAAAAGCAATAAACTTATTTATTGTCCTAGTAAATCTCTCGTTCCATTTGATGGAAGCCTTGAAACAAATAATTTAAATTATAACGCTGTTACAAAATGTTTACGAGGTGTGTTTTTCCATGATCGGAAAAGTAAACCAAGCGTGTCTTTCCAAAAATTTTAGTTAACCTTGAAACAAGTGGAATTCACTTTTATTGTATTACGTAAAATTACTTTATTTAGTCTAGGCCTGTATGTTACATGCATGGCGCAGGTATACAAAAAAATTCCCCACTTCGTGGCTCTGCGAGACTTGGCTAGCATCCAAGAAAGGAGGAGAGTCTACCGTATAACTGCAGGTATGATAATCGGCTCCCAGAGCGGACGCTCACTGGCAGCTGACTCCGCGGTCTACAAAATTGCCGTATAAAGTGAAAGCTGTCGGAGCCAGAGAGTCCTGGCCGAACTCCGTACGTGTAATGATCTGGTCCCAGTCCAGAGCTCACAGACGCACGTGAGAGTGTACATGAGTGCGAGATAGATATATGTAGTATGTAGGTTCTCCTGAGGGAAGGAGACTCGCCACTACCCGCATCATCCGTTCGTTTTAGTTAAAACTGTTTCGCCTCGGTGTAGAGCTGCATTTACACCACCCAGAGTGAAATACTTTGCAGATTGCATAGCCTCAGGGGCAGTTCGATCTATATTTGGTTCATAGTGGATCCGAGGCTGGATTTTTACAGTTAGGGAATTTGACGCACCTTTCTCGTGGCCAGTGGGTATTATAAAGTTACTTTTGTTTCTAACACTAATGTGTTCCGTCATTGTTACGTGGTAAATTAGCTATGATAGGCACCTGCGGGTGATATTATTCCTCCTTTTGTGCACCCGACCATCGTATATTGGTTATAATTACGAATATAATCAGTAAGGAAATTTTTTTAATAGATCTCACTTTTGTAAATACCATTTCGTTGATTAGTAACAATGGTCTTGAGGTGAATTGTTGTCGCGTCTGGCTAAAAAATATATATTATTAAGTTTTTAACCGGGCCGCGCCTACGATAGCTAATTAAGGCCCTGATAGTCTGTTTCACTCCTAATGCAAAATTATGTTTCTATGTAATATATTGAACAGATCACATGTGATTGTAATTCAGTTGATTAACCAGTCCATTCAAGACGTAAATACCGCGTAGCTAAATTTTTTCTCGAGAATTTTGTGACCCGATAGTTATGCACTGGATACTCTGATGAATATTCAAATTTACTTTTGAAAAATAATTACAAGAAAAGAAAGTTATGTTCGTTTTCGGTGTGACACGGCATCATAATTCGTGGGCCGTTACTGCGCATCTCAAAACTCTGGCGTTCTATCTGTTGTCCTACAGACAAAGTTTAGTCGTTCTCTCAGCCTGAAGAAATGACGAAACTCGCTGTCCGGGCGGGTGGGTAATAAACGCACAAGTTAGATGAGCGGCTTATGCTCACCCCCTGCGAAGGATCTACTTTCAAACTATCCTACAGATCAACTCAACATAACGAGAACAAACTTTTTATATCAGCTTGCAAACTATTTTAACATAAGAACATCTCGAAGAATTTCCCAAGTGCATCATTTGGAAGGGGTGATAATGGCATACTTTTAATTAAGAATATTTGTGTTTAGATTTTGTTCATCATTTCCCATATTCATCCATTTCACATCATAGTGTCTGGCAGAATATGTGGATTTAAGGACGTTAATACTGCGATTTTAGTTTATAACTTTTTATAAGGTCTTCATTTTAAATAATTTTGAAGGCATTTTTAGAGTTCGATTAGTACCAACTGATTAATAAAGCCAGCAAAGCGCTAACGCTTGCAAGCTTTAATGAGACGTGACATTGGTGAATTTATTGTAATGCAGGTCTTTTGTAGTAATATTTTGACATGGGTAATCAAGATGTTGAAGGAAAATCTTTGGTAAGCTAAGTTGTCTCATATTTGAAGCAAGTATTTCTCAAGTTTCAGTTTTTTTTGTCTCTTGGTTAGTCGAACACATTCAACAAAAACAACCAAAAGTAAATTAAAGTAGAAGTTCTATTTAATCATTGCTAACAGTTTTAAGGGTACCTCCAAGTGTTGATAGTGTTGTGGACCAAGGATATTGTTATAGGCTATTCATGGTAAACTGGGCACTTTTGAAAACCCTCTGATTTGGAATAATAGCCAGTAATAAATTATATTTTAGTCTTAGACGTTAACTTCTAAATGTGGTGGATTATACGAACTGTGTTAATTACGAACTTGGTAGTACTTATTTTAAACTATGGTTAAAGGATAAAATATGGGTGTAAAGAAAAACTAACTAGGGCCTCAAAAGTGCTCACTTTTCCGTGAATATCCGTGTATCAGTTGAAAGTTTTTTGAGTGGTAAGACAGCAGGAAAAATTTTGTACATATTTTAACTGCATCCGTTGTCGTTAAAATTTCAATTTAGCAAAATAAGTTTGGCGACAGCATGTACTAGAGGCCGCTCAGAATACATAAACAGTGTTTACAAACACTCTAGTTTTTCCAAATGACCTCAAGCACCTTAGCTCTCTGGAAACATGACATTATAACAAAACTTACAACTAAGTAGATTTAAAATATCTTCTGACCCAGAAAAACTTATGCGTCAATATGAAAAACAGAGGTATACTATAGGCAATGTTTTCCGTCTCCTCGACAGCGAAGTCGTTAAACACAGAACAATTAGTTTATACCAACATAAACTGGAAAGGAATCTGCCTTGGCCTGTTTTAAGGAATGGTTTTGGAAAACTATGGAAACGCGTAATCATAATGACTGGACCGGAAATTGGACCTGGGTCTTTCAGAATGCGGGTCTAGTGAGTTACCATTGCGCCACTTCACTCGGTGGTATGTTAACGATGTCCTCATTATAATGCTCCTTTTGATTACCAGCTAACCAATAACAAATATTTGGTGTTTTCTGAAAGAGTACACATAACAGTATTCAGGGGCCTACGCTGCCTTGGTTGCGTGTAGTGGAACTTATGCCTCGTAAAACCACCAGAGTTATTTTTCCTCACTTACCCCTTAACACACTATCCCGAGAATACTCGGTCAAGTCTGGCATCTTGCAGAATAGGTGAGATTGTGTTCGCTGTTGTGCTATTTTGGAATTGGCTGCTTATTGTGCCATAGGGCTGCTGAGAAACTTACCATTGGTTATAAAGTGTTAGTTTTTATAATAAATCAGTAAGTACTTTTCACTCCACAGATTTCCTCTTTTGCAACACCTTAACCAAAAATTAATGTGTACGTTAGGTGGTTCAACTTGTCAAACAGTACGCTTGCTTGTCATAGTAACTGAAATATGCGTACTTAACGAAGTTATAGTAAATATAATAAAGTGTAAAAGCTGACAATAAGCTCAAATATATCTCGTAGTGATAAAAATAAACACTTTTTGTAATTTATTTTTTTTCGGAATAAATATTGTTAATGGATTATGTTTTTAAAATGCTTATCCTTCATGCACTGTTTTTGACAGCTTTGCTACCCATTTTTTATTCAGATATTTTCCTCTGTGTTGAAAATAAATGACAAGCAACAGCAGTTGTCTGGTCTCTTGCAACGAACGTGGACACCGCGGCTAATCTGCGACAGAATTTTTTTTTCCCACGCACGAGCCCATTGTATATTGACAAGGATATTCCGCTTCCTGTGGGACATTCCAACGTTGTTATGGCGACCAATCTTCTTAGCGCCTACAGATTTTAATGGGCAGCCATGAGCTTTAATCGAGATTTGATGTAACTTTTTGTTTTTGTGTTATTTGGATCTTGTGATAATCGAAGCGAACATTGCACCAGGTATTTAAGTCTGTGTTTGAGTTTATACGTTTGCCAACTGTTAAGCGACGTTATTTTTTTGCGTTAAAGACTAAGTTTCCCTGTCCTCTCTCACAAAAAAAACAACATTCATATTTCCGTTTATTTGGAACTAAGGGTGCGTATAATAACAGAACACTATAAACGAAAAAGATGTTTGGCGTATTATACATTTTTCTTTTCATACAGTAGAGCAGAAAATTATTTCCACAAATAATAACAGATTGTGAGTTTTATAATTTATTAAAAAATATTATCCGTCTTTGAAGGACATGATTTACTCGTTTATTTTTGTATATATATCTTTCTCAATGGAACAGCGGTGGCTGAGCGGTTAGCCTGCTCGCCTCCCACCATGGCGAACAGGGTTCAATCCCCGGCCGGGTCACTCCCACATGTTCGCATGCGGGAATCGTGCCGGGTGGGGAACTCCCGTTTCTCCCGCTCTTGCATTCCGGCCCCGCTCCACACCTCGCTTCACCCTCATTGGCTCTCAAGACCTCACTGTGAAGAGCCGCCCAAATCTCTCCACTCCACAGCCTGATTACTGAGCTTCATCAAAGTGTCATCAAGGTTGCAACCCATTTACTAACATCCTCTTTAAATACATCTGATTTTCTGTATCAGTAACCCTTTTGACTCAAGCTAACGGCATCTTGTGCTCTCATTGAGCTAATATATGTACTCTATGTGACATCATCCAGTCACTGACTATACAATTTTTCCAAAGGCGAAATATTCCCTCAATTTTAAGCAAAGCATGTACAATAATAAGATTATATAAATTGGTTTCTCGCATACAACCCACATTTGTGTGACGTACCATTGAGAAACAAGAGAGAGTAAGGGAAGATATTCCCGCTCGTAGTTCTAATTAGGTCATGACTGGTGCAACGTATAATTTGTGGAATTTGTTTATGAAGATTGATTATTGCAGTAGTGTCATCTGTCATGTCCGCAACACTTGGCAAGACAGAAATATGTGTTTTCACTGTCAAGTGAATTCAAATAATTTGCAACTCTACGCTGAAAACGAACTTCAATACTATTTACATTTCCTCCGTCGCCTCGCTTGCACGTTAACACATCGGCCTTTACGTTAATTCGTGAATTCTCACCTACAATTTTTATATTTTCTCTTCTACCTCAGTTATTTTACGTACATAAATTTATGCCTATATAATTATGCATTTCGAATAACGTCTCTTTCCTATAGTTGTAAATACTGTCTTTAAAAAAACCCATGAGAAACATTACTTTTGTGAAATAAATAATAATGGTATTAAGTTTTAAGTAACTATCTGAAGTGTTAATGTTAATCAATCCGCAAAACCTCACCACACTAACAAGATCATACGGTTTTCTTCAAAATCGAAAAAGCTTATGTAGCTTCTTTTCGTGAATGGTTATTGCAAGCAGTTAATTTCAGTGCTAAAGAAAAAAGAAAATATTTTTAAATTATTTAGTATATTTTTATTTACAAAATAAATATATTTTTTTGGCATATGTTGTTAAAATACTTTGGTAACGTGGCGGTTAATCCGCTGTTCACCCTTAATTGAACACTTTTGAAAGCCCAGTGTAGATTTTTTTTCTTTTTTATCCCGTTTCCTATATATGAACAAAACTGCTCATAGGTCCATTGTATGCATTCATCAAACAGAAAAACAGGAATAATGGTTGTGGTGAAAAATACACATACTTACACTGTAAGCTAACTAAATAATGGTACGTGTTTCTGTGTATTGGTTTTACGTTTATGATTCTTTGTAAATTTATATATTAACTACGTTCATTCTGCGTAATATAACCACGTTATGAATTTCGAAAATCCCATTTAAACGCATGCATGTTTGGAGGATTTTTCCAGTCGATCTCATAGATACTATGAAGAGTTTAGCCCTTAATGAAGCGAACAATGTGTTTTGAACCATCTTCAGTTGATATAAATATTGTTTTTAATAACATTTTCCTGTAGAATCAAGAAAGAAATAATTTTAACTGTGTAAGTGTATTTTTTTTTCAAGCGACGTCCATTCTTATTTAATTTCAACAGAATATTACAAATTCATATTTCCTCACGTTATTCATTGTGATCGAAACAATACGTATAAGCAGTAGAATTCTCACTGCTATGGTATATACCATACCTACAAACTTGCCTTCGAAATTAATACCATGACAAAAATACTACAATCAAGCAAATGGCTGGCACTGCCATTACATTACCGCTAAGAAAATGTATTGCCATAGTACTCATTGTTTGCAATTGTGAAAATCCGTTACGACATATAGTTTCATAGTAGCTAACAATACAAAATTAAATTAATTTTTTTGTTTCGGGAAAATAACTTTTTGCTTATACTGTTTGCATACTGTTAGAAAAAATGCCCGTAAAATTACGAAAAACACCGGTTACAAATTATCCAGAAATCTTTCATAAAATTACGATCTCTTCGTTTTTTTCAATAATTTTCTCTCCCTAAATTTCACAAAAATATCCGTGAATTCACGGAAAGTGTCCACAAACATGCAAGTTGGTTGTTTTTTTCAATTTGTTCTTTATAAAAAGCTGTTAAAAAAGTTTTACTTTCGTTATGTGGGTGATATCACTGTGAATAAAAATGACTATAAAAAATAAAAAATTTGTTCGGTTACGATATTTGAACTCTGAAAAACATTTCGACAGTCCAACACATTTACCACTCACCTAGAAGGCTTTTACAAGAAATAATGTTGTAAATACGGAATTTATATGGTGAAATGCATGTACCTCTTAGTTTCTAGTCATGGTATAGTGTGTGCGATTTTGTTTTTTTTTTCTATGTCAGGTTTACAAACAGAGGTTAGAAAAAGAGTTTTATTTGCTTAATGTATTTCACTGTGTATAACAAAGAAATTAAAAAACGTGTAAATATTTTGTTCCGTAGTGGGATTTGAACACGAATCGAAAAATGAACTATCATAAACTCGAACCACTCACCTACCACACATTTACACTAATTATTTCGTAAATATGGATTTTACACTAAAGTGACGAACTTGCGTGTCTGAGTTTCAAGTCGTGTTAGAGCGCTAGCTATATTTGTGTTTTAAGAAACGAGGTTACGAAAAAAAAAATTTATTTTCGTAATGTGCGTGTTTCACTGTGCATACCGAAGGTTTTGTCATGTAGCGGAATTTGAACAAGAATCAACGAATCGGCACTCCATGAGTGGTTCGCCACTCACCTACTACTATTTTACACCAAGTAGTATTGTCAAGATGGAATTTTATATACCTCAGGTATAATCTCCATTGTTCGTGTCTCAAAAATCTAAGCCATAAAAATACGAAAAGCTTCCGTATTTTATATTCACGGGACTCATTTCCGTTATTAATCACTATGGGGTGTCTGTTCGTAAATTAACTCTACGTCTCCGTAAAAGTTTCCGGAAATCTACAGAAATTTCTAACAGTGCATATCTACGCCGATATGAACGCATTTTACCATTATAATATTAGTGCATTGCCTATCTCATGGCAATGCATGTCATGAAATTTCATTGATAAGTTTTATCAATGACCCGATTTTCACCTGAATCAGCTTGGTCAAGTTTAGTCAGGTAAAATACTGTTCTCGCGGAGCTATAAACAGTCACTGTTTCTCATATATGCTCATTTAATCAAATTATTCGACATAACTTCATGGTTACAGTATAATGGTAGTAATGCCACTCGAGGAATGTTCTGCATGCATTATCAAGCGTTTTTGGGGCGTCGACGCGAGTTGCGTACGTGCCAAAGTAGTGACCCGTATACTGGCTACTGGACAGTCACATTAATAACATACGCATTTATTGAAAGTCCCATAACAGCAACGCGATATTGCAAACGTTATTAAACACACTCAAGCAATTTTTTTCAATTTCCTCTCATATTTTCCTAATTGTACTGCCCTTTAGACGAACATGTAAGGTAATCATGTTAGGTCAGCATATTAGCATGTCAGAATATTAGCATTTCAAGAACCAGAAACTACTAATTGTAACATTTCGCTAAAAAAAAAATATAAATTTTTTTAGCTTTGCTTTTTAATTTGTTTTGAATTTCATGATTGTTATTTAAATTCACGTTTTCCGGGAAAATTTCGCTTTATAAAATATAGTAACGGGAAATAAAATTTAAAAAAATCGACCTTGTAACTAAAATTATGCGTCAGTTAAGCAATATTATGAGATGGTTACGATTAAGAACATAAATGTATTTGCTACTGTTAGGTAAAATTTTATTGTGTTCATGAAACAAAAATAAACTGAATTCAAGGCGCCATTAATTCGCGTTACGATTGTCGTACGGCGCAGGTCTGTTAATAATCGGAACCGCTGTTTCTAACTCGCTACCAACTTTACTGTGAGCATTGCAGTCAGTGCTTGCGTCAAAATGCATACGGGCAGTATAAATTCAAATGTTGATTTAAAAAGCTCTCATTTAACCGTGTACATATTTAAGAGATAAAACCAAGTAACATGATATCCAGGTTTTGGTTTCCCGGAGAAGTACAGGAGGTAAAACCTATATCTTTGGCGTGCAGATTGAGTCCTTTAAATATTTCTGGGAAATAACCATAAGAGACGCAATTAAAATTGTTTCAGTCATATCGATGACGAAAAGTGTTCCTACAGCTAGCAAAATATTTATTGCAATATAACCGCACGCGTGTGTGTTTTATATATATTTATATATATATAATTTTGTAGCGCACAAAATATTGAAATATTGAATTGAAACAAAATAAATATTGCTCACTTAATAAATAAGCATTCCAGTTGATTAGGTGCCTTTTTTAAACTAACAAAATCTACCTCAAACAGAATTTTGTCGGAGCCAGTCTACGTATTTGTTTGTCCATTCGCCCTGCAATTATTTTGTTGTCTCTAGCAATATTTGCGCTGAGTGTGTACTCCTGTTTCACGTCAAATACGATAATATAAATTATTTTCTACCAACTTTCCGTAAATCAGGCCACTTGTTTCCTATACATTAGTTGATTTTAAATAATGATTCGTAATGACAGCAATTTTTTGGGAGATATTGCCCTGAATATGATTATGGCAAGAATTTTGGCAAGATGTAGGATTTGGTAGTCGCCTGTATAAAACACTGTAATGAACTCATGTAATGAGCATTTATTTGCCAAGATTTTTCGTTATGAGTGTCCGACAATTGCAAATAAAACACATTACAAGAAGGAAAATTGAAACCGAATATGTCATATCGAAAACTATACAAGTAGTGCAGAAAATGCGAAATTCTTGTCTCGATAGCTTCCACAAAACTTCCTCCCTCCTTCACGATAACATCTTCCATCGATTAATGGGAAGGTGGAGGGGAGGGTTCCAGGCTACGAATGCATATTTACATGGTTCCCTAACTGTGCGTTTTACATAGCATACACCAGATCATCTCCGGGCAGACAAAGTCTTGTTGAAGCACCATCTCTACGCACCTTCTTTCTTACAGTAGTTGGTCTTCGCCGTAAACTGTGGAATCTTTGAAAATATTTAAGTTAACCAGTGATATAGAAACATACTTCAACATTAAAATACATTAAAAATTAATTTAAAATGTTTTTTTCAAGACAATATTTTGTCAAATAGCAGAGAATAAGGATGACTCAAGAGAAGCGGGTTTAATGCAAAACATATATTTTAATTTTACAAAAAAAAATGAAAATTACCAAGTCTGTTCTAAGTAACACATAAATCATTGAGAAAGAATGAAAGTGGAAAAATATGTTTACAAAGCACAAAAGTTATTGGTATGTGAAAATAGGATTATGGTGTTTTTTTCTTTTTTTTTCTTTTATCAGTGCCAAGTAAAATAAGTTTTTATCCAATTAGCATTAGGCAGTATTTCCTCAGGAGATTTTTTAGATGTTTTGTTTGTTTACTACTATGCATTTTAATTAACGCCCCATGTTTGTAATAGAGGCTTATCGATACTATTGTAGTGCTTTTGTCTTATTTTCTTGCATAAACGGAAAGTTAAATCAGTTAAATAGATCACTTTTTGCTATCTTTAGTAAGGAGATTTCCAGTTGTTTCGTTTGCAAGCATACAGTATATTTCTCATGCTTCTAATTGAGTCTTGCCATGCTCATATTGCTAACTATACTTATTTCCCAAACATTCGCAGTCATAGACGCCCATAATTGCGCTTGCCGCAGTATAGAGCATGCAAAGTAGAGGGGCCCATTGTGTTTTAATGAATGGTAAGGGGCTATTTGTGGGATTAGAATTTAGAGAAATTTTTTACACCAACTAAGAGGCTACCAAGCGTCATAGTATTTTTTACAAATCATATTACCTTTTGGACATATTTAGCGCCATTAATAACTGTTAGAGAACCCATTTCGATTTAAATGTTTTTAACTGAATGTATTTAAACTCTTCTGAGATGAATTTCTTATCAGTTTTAATATTTCTGTTACCTTTTGGTTAGGCTACTAAACGTAAGGATATTTGAATAACAATAAAAAGTTTTTAAAAATGTGAACTAATACATAACTATTAAGACAAGATTAATTGCCCATTATAAAGAATTTAAAATAAAACATCTACAAATTTTTAAGTCCAAATAGTATAAAATTTTTACTTCATCAGGATAAAAAAATTACAAAATGTGCTACATTCGTGTCTTTTTTTGTCCCATGTTTTGCTGAATTTGAGATTCAGTGTGAAGTAATGTTCATCGCATTTATCACCACTAATCTTACCAAAAAAATTCGTGTCGTCGGGTATCAAATGATAGAAAACCTCCCAATTTGTCACTATTTTTTCTCTATGTGATTCCCGTTATACCAGTTGTGACTTTCTGCGCTGAAAAAAAAAGAGAATCGCATGTTTCGTAAAATAAAAAAATCTATTTTGTTAAATTTTATATTTTTTTTAATATATATTTTAAGACGAATAACATATTTATTTGGCTACGAGTAAACTTACATTTGTCTGCTTAAACGAACCTTTCTCTCAGATTTATTGCCGGTTATGTTATGACTGCACGTCAGCTCCTACGGGTTTTAAATTCTTAGGTTTCGTTCCACTAAAAATTACTCTTTGCCAAACATCACGTAAGTTTCAGGATCAATTTGAGTATCCCAGTGCATACATCCTTTGGTAAAGAAACGCCAAAGGGCATAGTCTAATTCGTTTTGTCAATTGACAAACGTACAAAACAGTGGAAGAAGATCTTATGAAGTCAAGAATACATTCACCGTAATCGCTGATTTGAGTGAAACATTTAAATAAATTCAATCTAGCTCTTAGCAGTCCCACTTTAAGCAGTAATGTTTTATTACGGTTTGTAAAGTCTTTCATAGTTTATACATTCAGGCATGTATATCCCAGCTGTTTTGAATACATTTTGGTTTGGTGCTTCTCAGCGTCACTTGAATAATACTACACCAATGAAGTCTCTCCATTAATTCGCAGAGGAAGAATAGGTGCTTTAAGATTATTATAATTTTATTCTGTAAAACTTATGCCAAAAAATACTAATGTTTCAGTCCAAATATGTCCTGCTCCGCTTCTTAGAACAGCCTTAGCAATACACGCAATATCGTCTTTAATTACTTGAAAAGATCCAAAACCATCTCAGAAAACTCTTGTGCCATATCCGCAGTTTTATTTTTATATGGGTTTAACTCTAACAACTATCGCAAGCAGGATAGTTTGTATAATTTTATCTATTTAGTATTCAAAAAATAACACGTAATGTGCTTTAGTCAATGAGCGGATAGGTATTTTCTAGTATAAAACTAGTTAAACTAAGATTTTCTATCTAGTTTGTAACAACAGAATTGAAGGCATTCCATAAATGTAAAAACTGCTGAGAACAGACAGGCCTGGAAACTTATTCGTAATAAAGACAAAATAGTGCCCTTATTTGTGACTTAGTCACGTGTCTTAGAGATTCATATATGAATAGCTCTTTGGAAACGCTGTAGTCTTGGAGTAAGTTTGGGTTTCTGGCCTAGCCGAGATAGGCACGAGTTGCAAGTCAAGATGTTAATTTATAATTCATGTTTTTTTTATTTTTTTATGATATTATTCACACTTTTACAGTACCAAATGAATTAATACAATAATTTAAAAAATTTGCTATGAATAAAAGTTATGCATATCTAAGACTAAAATATGACGAGTAAAACACAAATCAATCAGTTTCAAAGCAAGCTATGCTTTCCACATCTGTCACAAATTAAAGTGGATAAATATTAGTGTTACTAATAAATACTTGTGAAATGGTTAATTTGTTCTTATCCTTGTGTGCAGGGATGTTTTCTTGCTCGCATTAGGTATGTATTTGATAGTATATTATTTGGAAAGCTTTAGTTTTTCCCACATGATTATGATATGTCCACATACAAATTTCATTTTGTAGAGGGTAGGAATTTGGAGGTTTTTTTTTTTATCAATTTTTACCTTTTTACAGTTTCTTGGGCAATCGTAAGTTAAGTGTTTGAAAGAAAAGATATTTCTAAAATGGAAGAGACCATAAATTTGAGACAATGTCAATAGCATTAATTAATGTGAATAATATTGGAATCGTCTTCATTGGCTAATTAATTAATAACGCTTATAAAATCGACCTGTTCACCATCACACCGTACAGTTTTGCGGTTCTTAAGGCTATCCTGACATTTTGTGATTTTACCATAATTTTTAATCTCCCATACATGTTACAAACTAATATTTGTGTACTTACCTTCCATACATGATAATCTATGGTCCTATCTGCAAAGATTATTTCAAGGAAGTGTTGCTCTGTGGTCTGTTTTCTCACGAACATGAAAATTTCACTGTGCATTTGGTCTCCCATTGCGCAAACGTCAGCCTGCCTTGACTATCATTATCTGATAGTTAGGAGCAGGAGCCGTTATGTGAACATGGTAGCCCACTGGCGATCCACAACATCCACCATGTTTCCCACATTTGAAAATCTGTTCTTACCGCAGGCAAGCCAAAACCACCATAGCGGCAGGCCGGCGTGCTTATAGCGCGGCCACAGGGGCCTCTGCTTAAGAACATTAATATACCAGTTACTTATTGAAATACGTATAAATTTCGTGGATATTTTGTATACACATTTGAATATTTTTAATACGCTAGAGATCCAATGGTTTTTCATAAGTATTAATCATTTGCCTTAAGATTATCGATTCTTAGTTCTCTTCAATTAGCACGAGCCCTATCACGATCCATAATAAAAGTTTCCCTGGTTTAACCATTTTATGTGCACAAGAAATTTCCTTTCTCTTCCATCTGTCCAAGAAATTCGTCAAAAATAAATATATTTCTGGGTTGTTTCAACGTGTTGATTGTGTAATTTAGTCTTAATATTCAAATTTATTTTAGTGCGAAAGTGTACTTCGCTACAGTTTCGCGAATTACCACACAATAACGATTAAAAAAATACTATTAATTTGAATAGAAAAATACGCTGCGCGAGCAGTCATTCAGCTTATCCCTCCCTACAGTTTGTCAGCTGCAGTAACGGTGAGATCAACTACGTACTTTAGGTTTCCTAATGAGTGAAATGAAGGGACGTATTCAAAACGTTCGTCCAGGCACACAAATTCACATAAAGGCTCTAAACCACAAAACTTGTGATGTTTAGAGACTGGTAAGTGATCAAACGCCCGGTAAGTCATGGATGTGCTCGTCGTTTTTAGATAAATGTTTACGTAAATTTTGCTTTTGACAGGTCCCCTAGAATAAGTAGCATGATAGCATGAAACTGGGGGCAACAGCAAGTCAAATTAAAGTTTTTGAACTGTACTCCGGGGGAAATAACTTGATGGCGTTTTTAAATACTGCAATTTCACTTTNAGTCAAATTAAAGTTTTTGAACTGTACTCCGGGGGAAATAACTTGATGGCGTTTTTAAATACTGCAATTTCACTTTTAAAATAAACATTTTTGTAGGTTCTAGAACATGTACTTATTACGCTATTAACCTTAATGGCAATAAAGAAGGAAATTACAAATTTAAATGCAATTACGAATTATTTTCATGTAGTTTACACTTTTTAAATTTGATTTATAGCAGTCAGTACTATATTTCTTTCACGCTGAGTAATAAATCTAGTTTTCAGGTAAAATTGTTCCACTCCGGCACTTTATCCTCTTGTCATAAATAATTGTTTGTTCTCTTATCTTAATTCATGATGTAGGGATAAACATGATCCGATCGCTACAGAACATGCTTACCTTGACGTAAATATTACNAGTCAAATTAAAGTTTTTGAACTGTACTCCGGGGGAAATAACTTGATGGCGTTTTTAAATACTGCAATTTCACTTTGAAAATAAACATTTTTGTAGGTTCTAGAACATGTACTTATTACGCCATTAACCTTAATGGCAATAAAGAAGGAAATTACAAATTTAAATGCAATTACGAATTATTTTCATGTAGTTTCCTCTTTTTAAATTTGATTTCTAGCAGTCAGTACTATATTTCTTTCACGCTGAGTAATAAATCTAGTTTTCAGGTAAAATTGTTCCACTCCGGCACTTTATCCTCTTGTCATAAATAATTGTTTGTTCTATTATCTTAATTCATGATGTAGGGATAAACATGATCCGATCGCTACAGAACATGCTTACCTTGACGTAAATATTACTAAACAAGAATTGATGTACTTTATTTGGTGTCCGTAATCATTAACCCATCTCGCTCATTTGGCAACGAAGCCTAACCAATGATGATTTTAACACCCGTATTCCATGACTAACAATTTAGGCAGCTAGCCTGGTCCGTCACATTTAGCAATTTTTTTCTTCACGATGCGCTTAAAATCCAATGTAATACCAGACTTTACATAATCTGAGAAACAATATTAAACGGTCCGTAAGTATGTTTTATAGGCTGCCTGTTAAGGAGTATCAACTCTAATGTATTTAGCTACTACAATTTAAAAGGTTAGAAATTATATGGTTTTTAAAAAAATTTAAATACTTTAACTAATGAAAACTGACTAAATTTTAGGGCATGCGCATGATAGGTTGAGTCATTTCTAAATAAGCCCAGTACGCAGTTTACAATTTCAAAATCTAATTAAAAGAACAATAGATATCAAGTGTCCTTCACCTTCTAACCACGAAGGCCGCCCTTTCTTCCTCGTCATCTCCAGTATTTACAGTACTGTCTCTCCCGCGTCGACCCTCCNTTTACAATTTCAAAATCTAATTAAAAGAACAATAGATATCAAGTGTCCTTCACCTTCTAACCACGAAGGCCGCCCTTCCTTCCTCGTCATCTCCAGTATTTACAGTACTGTCTCTCCCGCGTCGACCCTCGAAATGAGTTTGTAATTAAAAGGCACCGGTTCAAACTCCAAAACAAGATGTAATTATCAGCGACATGGGTTTAATTTAAAACCTCATCTGGGTTAACAGTTTAATTTCTTCATAACAGTACGAAGTAATTGACTTACGAGAAAGAAGAAATTATTCATGAAATAATTATTTTCTGACAGAATGCTGGCTTTAATGACGGTGAATTAGAATGTCTTTAAGAGTTATATTAAACAAATCAGGACAACTGTATCAGCAAAGCACGCTACATTACAAAATATTATACTTAAAAGCATTTTATTTGACTAACACATACATTTCTGAAAACAGAAAAACTCAAAATTTCAGATTTTTCAAATTTTACAAAATTATTCTGCTTCCTCTACTAAACAAGTATTGCGAAATGTACATGAACTAACGCAGAAGCATACAAACAGTGAAGAAATTATTTTTACGACAAGAGCGTATAATTTCTGTACAGAATTTTAATTAAGGGTCGGTGAATAATGAAAACTGAGACACTAACACTTAATAATTATTTTGTAAGTTAGGAAGTTTAAAACTAATATATGTGCCTTTTTAATTCGTGTACATATAGTCACGAGATACCCTAATTAACAATTCTATATACGCCGCTCAAGAAGGAAAAAATCCACTGTTAGTAGGAAGTTAGTCTCTCTTATTAAATGGGCAGGAAATTCCACGAATTTTGAGGCACTGAATATTTTGTATCGCTCTGCTGTGTTTTCTCATAAAAAGCTACTTTAAAATACAGAGGAAAGATAATAATTATTGTGTTTATAAATTAAAACGGCTGGTTTTTGCTAAAGTGCTGTACTTAATCATACCTATATTCTGAAGTCACATATTTTTCTATATTGCTAATATCATTCGGTCTGGTGAGTGTATGTTAATACTACATTGTAGCATCTTCAATGAAAATAACTGCCAGTCGCGTGGGGAAAAATATTATTATCTTGCTAAGATTAACGTATTGTTACAAGATGCCTCAGGGGTATATTTGAGTTCGTGAGGGATAGAGGTCTCAATAATAATGCAATAAGTTACTGATAACTAATGAGCCTACTTTTCCCTACATGGGTGCTAATATATTTTAGTGAAGTTCCTTGAAACTTAAATGGTAAGTAGGTGTTGACGTCTCATTGAGAGCCATATCATTAGAGATGAAACCAGAAACATGTGAAACAGTACCAAGACAATTAAAATACCCTAGTGACCTACCCGGGATTATCATTCAGAAAAATACGTAAAATTAGGATAGCTTCAACTGCATCACGGAGGTATGATTCGGAGCATCAACTTCGGATGTAATAGTCTAATGTTTTGAATGATAGGTTTAACTAATCTCAAATATTTACACGGACATAACTTCGAAAATATGTGTATGAGCCACTTAAAACACATACGTTTATATGGCCTGCCATAACGCTACTTGCGTGAAAAATTTGGTGGAAATCGGTTCATTGGTACCCGAGATAGAGCATAAAAACCTTATTTACTTAATCGGTCCTACCTTACAAAACTGCCTAAAGAAATATTCTTCATAATATGCTCATAACAAATACACTTCAACATAAAAATTTTAGTATTATTTTGTTAAATTGCTAAATAGATATGCCAAATATATCGAAAAATTTATGTGGCCGCCATTATGGAAATCATAGTCTGTCATCATTTAAATAATGTTACTTTACATGGCCTTTTGTAGGTGTGCAAAATTTTGTGAGATTTAGATGAAATTTTCCGGAAATAAGGTAAAATGTAAATTTTTCTCACCTGACACTACTTTGCAACAAAATCTGACAAAAAGGATCTCTGTATGCATACATTATACTTCTAATTAATAATATTTACATACAAAATTTGGTTTAATTTTGTTGAAACATTACATAGATACAACAAATTAATCAAAATTATTTATATAAACCCCATTAAAACATGTCTGCCGCACATAAGACATGTTGATTTACATACTCTACTGTAACAATAGTTGCATGAAATTTTGGTATGACTCGGTTGATTGATCCTCGAGATGGCATAAAATTTCCATTGTTCATGTGACGACCTTCATAAATGAAGGACAAAAATTTGATGTATTGGCACGTTAGAAGATTTTCATAGATACAATACACAAAGTTGAATTTAAATATGTTACATAGTTTCGTAGACATAGCACACTAAGCTAAAATGTTGGTATAGGCGCCATTCAGAAAATAAGAAACTTAAACACATAAAATAAATTAATTAATTTGGCCTGCCACAGTACAACTTCTTGGCCAATTTGAAAGAAATCTGTTGATTGTTTCCCTAGATACGGCATAATAAATGGTATAATTTTATGTGGGGTTATCTTCCAAAATGGCGGAGAAATAAGCCTTTGCATAGAAAATTTTGCTGGATATAACTGATGCTGTCAGAATACAAAAGTTAACTTTTTTTTGCAGTTTCGTAAATAAAACATTTTGAGCCTTGAATGTTTATATGGCCGCCAATTTGGAAATATGTGTGCATGACCCTCTTAAAGTTGATCAGTTTACTTGGACATCCACAGAGCTACTTGTTTGCCAAATTTGGTATAAATTAGTTGTTTTTTTTTTTTTTTTGGAGACATCACATAATTTTAATTTTCCACGTGATCATATTTTACAAAATAGGGGAAAAAAGTAGTTTTCTGTTGACACATTTGATGGTTGTAATAATATATACAGCCAGTATAGAAAGTTTCATAGGAATTAATTACATGGTTTCAACGATTTAACATATAAAACTAAAATAGCTATATGACCTCCATTTTGAAAATAAATGTCTGACATACCTAAAACTTGTCAGTTAACATTGCCTACCACAGTACTGCTTGTTTGCCATATTTGGTAGCAACCTGTCAATTGTTTCCCGATATTTAACTTAAAAAAATAATTTATTCACATGGCACTATATTACAAAATGGAGGACAAAGAGGCTCCGTGTAGATACATTTGATGTTTTTAATATATACTCCCAGCATACAAAGTTAAGTTGGAATTGATTACATGGTTTCGAAATTATAGCATACTATTCTAAAATATCAATATTGCAGCTATTTTGGAAATAAGTGTCTGACATACTTGAAACATATTTGTACATGTAAACTGCCGCAGTACAATTTGCCTGCCAAATTTGGTAGGAATCTGTCAATTATTTCCCGATATATATGCAAAAATTTTATTCATGAATGTAGCGCTATCTTACAAAATAGCTTACAAAAGTATTTGTTTTTTGGCTTATTTTTGGCTTGTAACAGATTCTTTCAGCATACGAGATTTGGTTAAAATTGGTTAATCGGTATGATAGCTATACCAAATACTGTAAACCTAAAATGTTTGTATGGTCCCCATTTTAAAAATAAGTGCCTAATAAATTTCAATAACTTATATTTACCTGGCCTATAATAGTATTTGTTATGTGCAAAATTTGGCGTAGATTAGTTTAGTAGTTTTCGAGATATATTGTAAAATATTTTTATTTCGTGTGGCGCTATATTATAAAATGGCGAACCAACAACATTATACACATCTGAATTCAATATTTACTTACACCTTGCACCGCCAGGATACAAAATTTGGTTTAAAATGTTGGACGGTTTCAGAGATATGACATATCACCCTAAATTTAAAAAAGAAACAATTTTGAACATAAGTGCCCTGCGTGGTTTAAAACTATAAAAGGCAGGTGTCCTTACTTAGCACTATATGTATACAGAGTTTAGAAAAATTCGGTGTAGGCATTCAAAACTTGAAGTTGGGGGACACACGCCACAGACACACATATGCACACACAAACATACACACACAGACAGGAAAATTATCTCATAAACCTCTCTTTCCTTCGGAAAATAGGCTTAAAAGGACTAACTTTGATTTTTAATTTATTTACGCAGCTATTATTTACAGTATTAAATTATATATCTCCACTTACTCCTTTTATTTCTCAGTGAGCGCAATATTTAATGTATATTACAACCCTAATTAACGTCCTTAATGTCTCTGTTTGCATGTAGTCAGTTAACTCATACTCGTCATTAACACATGTTCAGTCTACCTGTTGCCATCACGCATCCAGTCCAATAGTCCAGCCTGCCGGTCGCACCTTCAGTGCTCTGATGCTCGCAGTCGCAAACATTCCTCCCGCTGGTCACTTCCGGCGCTACTCGGTTCTCTTCTAGCTCGTCTTCTATCGCTTAACGTCCCACAATCGTCCAGACTCTCGACTTTCATAAACCCCCAGGCTGGAAAGCCCATCGCACTTTTATACTATCGCTGGCCTTGATCTGGAAGATTCGACGCACCCCGAGTCACACTGAGAGAAACTAGGGCTGTAAACCACTAGAAAATTCTTCCAATAGACACAGAAATTCAATCTGTCGAGGGTCAGGAGCGCGCGAGATAGTAGCATTATCGCAGCGGCATGCAGAGGCTTCCCCTTGTGACTCGCCGCCCATATTGCGTAACCACTCTGACCTTGTCACGCTGTTTCCTCGCCCCAGTGGGACAGGACAAGAGAGCGACGCAAGGCACCAATACGTAACACTACGGTGCTTGTGAAGTAAGAGTTACCTACCGTTTCTACGCCCTTTCCTGTTCCTCACATTAGCCAAAGTGTACGGTAATGAGGTGCATATTAGACTTACACTTATAAGGTTGTGGCTTCAGTCTCAACGTCTCTAATAGGGTGGTGACAATTTCCCTGTGTATTCCATTTCCATCAGGACAATATGACATAAATTTCTTCACACTAGAAGTATATATGTGTGTGCATGTGTGTATATATATATGGTGAAACCTTAAATTTGTTCATTACCAGGGATAAAACTATTTTGTATTGTTTTCTTATTTTGATCATTAGTATAATGCACTCATTGCCATAAAAATGTGCTTGCCAAGAAGTAGCCACTGAATATAATAAGAAACTTGATTAGCGTTCAGGTACAATGGAAATAAACTTCTGCAATACTTTATCAAGGCAGTGTTCGGCCAAGTACAACGTAGATGTACCTCATCGAACAACCTCGTTCTGGGTACCTGCATCGATACGATCATGGAATTAAACAAACGCTATACATTATCTTGCAACCGAGTTGCAATTTATGTTCCCATTCACAAACATTTTGACATGAACACAGTTGGCGTATCATCGTGGCTCCATAAATGTTCGATTGACGACAAAACATGTAGGCAGGCAAGCCTCGGAAATGTTAATGCGTCGTGAAAATACACTAGAAAACAGGACTGCCTGTGGGCGAGCGTTATCTGCCTGTAAACAGGCTCTTGGTCACTAACCCAGGAAAGGTAGCACATGAGGCCGTAGGCTGTAATCACCATACCTCTGTCCGTTCATTGGCCCTCGCATCACCAGCAATGGGAAGTAAAATCACATATGATGGAGTACAGATCATCACACAAAAAATCTACTAAACTGTTAGACGTATATCAACCAAACTTATTTTGCTTACAGTGCATATTTTAAGCATTAAACAAGCTTTGAACATCCTCTTACATGCGCTATTACGTAGGATAATGTCACCTGAGAAAAAAAATCATTTTAGATGTTGTTTCAAGGACTATTAAACTGATTTCTGTCAAATTTGGCACACAATACCAGTATTTTAATAGGGAAGACACTTATTTTTAAGGTAGTAGGATTATATTTTTGCTGGTATGCCATATATTCTTTTGAAGCGAACGAGTATGAGGGCTTACTCACAGTGCTCCCATATTTTATGTTCACTGTTTTAATGTATATTTATTGCAGAAGGACTTCAGTGTTCAGAAACACCAAGAACTGCAAGGATCCGTCGTTTTAAACATGGAAAGTTATGCCATCTATACATCTTGTTGCATCAATGGGTACTGATTCCGCAGGCGATTATGGTGAAATACTTAATGTTAAAGACTGAATGAGTGGCCTGCGTCGTGCAGTAGAGTGGCTCGCGCGAAATGTACACTTGCAAGACTTTCGCGTGAAATCGATTAACTTCACAAGAAACAGTAATCGGCTCTAAATACTGATGAACATACAATTTCTGCTGCAAGGAAAAGTAAATTTATTATAAAGTGTGAAACATGAGGTGAAGACAATCATGAAGACAGCATTGTTGATAATTACTATGACTATAGTGTTGATTAAGTATCTGATGAGAAGGATGATGAATCTCTCGACGACTTGAATGAACTTGTTGATAGACTTAAGATGACAGTAGAAGAGGAGCACTCGGAATCGTACACAGCAAATTCACAAGGCAGATATTTGTAACTATTTTCCTCCGTGGACAATCTGTACAAAGTTCAAGTCGTTCAATGACCAATTGGGAAGAATAGTGCGGGCCTGCCATAGTGCTGTATTGTTCAGTACAAAGTCCAAGTTGCGCAACGACTAATGTCGAAGCGTCGTGGAAGCCTACTGTGGTTAACACTTTTAGTGCAAAGTGCAAATA
Source organism: Clitarchus hookeri (assembly GCA_002778355.1). Classification (NCBI taxonomy): domain Eukaryota; kingdom Metazoa; phylum Arthropoda; class Insecta; order Phasmatodea; family Phasmatidae; genus Clitarchus; species Clitarchus hookeri. The sequence goes on along the minus strand of NQII01000275.1, from coordinate 907,819 downwards.
CAGTTTACCCAGGAAGATGACGTGAACCACACGTTCACGAGCTCCTTTGTGCCCACTCTGACTGCCGCAGTCGTGTCCACTGCACTAGATACACCACACCAACTGGCGTGTGTGCTCGAGTGAGAGTGAAGTGTAGTTAATCAGGGTATTTAATCATTGTATTTAATCAGTGTTCATAATTGCAACAAACACATATCCTGCAAAGTGAACAATAAATGTTCATAATTATCAACATAAGAGACCGTCGTCACATACGCAGCCACAGCCAGGGAAATTTTACATTGTATACTTGGCAACGCTGTGGCTGGTACAATACAAACATTTAGGAATAATGTAATCATTTTTATTATGTATTTGTGTAAAGGTAATTATGTTTTCTTATGTTAATTTAATTCATATAATTTTCCATCCCATAATCATTTTTCAGTTGATATTATGGTTTTACTTTATCACCGCTTGTAGTCGTCTCGCGTCACTTGTGGCGGAAGCGGACTCGACTTCCGCCAGTTCTTCTCAGCAAGCGAACCAGCATGGTGGTGTAAGTAGTTCTCGCTTCGCGAGGCCCTCAGTGCCGACAAGTAGGCTGAACTCATTTTCATTGCAATAGTTAATATTCATTACCGGAACATTTTTATTTATTTAATGTATTGAGGGTTTAGCCACCACACTCTCTTGAGAGTGTTTTAACGCAATTGCGTATCTCAACTTAAAACCATGTGTTAACAGTTTTAGGGACGTTGGGGCCATTTTAGTACTTAATTTGTGTATTCATTCTTGAATTGTAATGAATAAATAACTCCGCAAATAAAGTAAGTGTCGAGAACTTTATTTCACATCGTAAGTAGTTGCATTTATTAATTAACGCAGGCGTGCGAGGCGGCCAACAGCCTCGCCATCATATGTAACGAGTGTAACAGAAATCAAGCAACTAATTGACGGAGTGTTAACCAGAGTTCGTGGGCCGTAGACCGAACGACCCACAACTCATTAGCTCACCGCGAAGCTATAGTGCCAGGCACAAAATTCCAACATCAACCAGCTATTGTAACGCACCGCACGTTCATACAACGCCAAGGAGATTCCCTCTTCCAGCAGGACAATGCCTGTGCACATACGTCTCGTGTTACCCAACGCGCTCTCGAAGGTGTTCGTTAACTCCCCTGGCCAGCACGATCACCTAACCTGTCCCCCATTGAACATGTGTTGGAAGTTATGCTATGGCGTTTGGTGCGATCTGCAATAACGACAGCAAACCTCCGCCAATTGCAACAACAGGTGGAATTAGTGTGTGACATTATTCCCCAAGATGACATCCGATACCTTTATAATCATCTTGACGCAAGAATGCAGGACTGCAACGTCGCTAAAGGCTGCTACACAAGATACTGACATTGTTGTTTAAGACAGTCTGTAGCTTCTGCCCATAGGTGTACGACCCTGTGATCATTATCATGTACAGTGTGCATCCTATATAAGTATTAAATACATCCTTCATTCACGTGGTACAATTGCGTCCGGGTGTACATTTTCCATTTTACACCAGTGTACTATAGTTTTTCTCACAGAAATAACATTATCTCAAAATAATTGTATCTACTTAATCAGCGGTGTTAACGTGAATCGAGTTCAGGGTCAAAAGGAGATATGAGTTGTTTCAACTAAACATGTTTTGCACTTTCTAAGAATTACTGTCGGCCAAGCTGGCTTATTCATTGCGTTATTTCGAGGCGCGACGCGTCATCTTCTCGTCCAGTTTACTAGCTTTCTGGGCAAACAAGCAGATTGTAAACATACCTCGCGTAAAGGGAAAGGAGTAATCAATTACCGCATCACTGTTATGCATCTCCTACGCAATTTTTTTATTTACTCGGCTTCTGACATACGCACAACCAACATTAATTGCGGGAGAAGACTAAATAGAATGTTTTTTTAGGTTCTCTTTTGCTGTTGCTACTACACCTTTTACGAAGCCGCTGAATGCGAAGCTTTGCTTTTCAAAAGAGAATTCCTTTTATAGTTGCCTGCCCAGCGTCCGCACGTCTGATATAAAATGGGCGCGATTGAAGATTATCTGAATTAAGGTAGCTGTATTTTTCCTGCATAACAATATTTCTCTCGTCAGTTCTCTTGCCGTCAGCTGTAATAAGAATCCAGATATTTTCATGGTAAACATAAAGGTTCAATATCGTTATAAAAGTTGATAATCACTGTCATATACACACACACACATGCGCATTGCTTTATGAAACTACCCAACCACATTTTGGCATACAAAAGCAAGGTTACTAGTGTCAATGTTTTGGAAAACTTGTCACCATTTATAGTCTTTAGGATTCAATTTCCATAGATTAAGCTTTTAAAATAAATTTTATGTAGACGTTATAAACAAAGGAAAGGGTATGTAACGTAATATTGAAGGCAGATTTTTAAGTAAACGCTAGCGGAGGGAAAAGGTTCCAAGTTCTGGCCAGGACTTCTTGATATTATGTATATTTTAGAACCCTTTCTGTGATGCAAGGCTTTCTCTTCTTTTCCGTCATCCTAACAAGTGTCTTCTTTGAAGTTTTGAAGTCTGTGTTTGCATTTTCCCATTTCTTTTTCTCTTTCAATGTGTTAAGTTGCTTTCTCTTCGTTTTCTCCGCCATTCTGTAGGCTTTCTTTCCTTAAACGTTTTCTCACGTGATTCCTGTACATCATCATTCTTTAAATTTACCACGTATTTTATTATAAAGTGATTGTGGTTAACGTCTTTAACCATCCTCCGATGTAATAAAAATTGTTATTTCAGTATTTAAGTTCCGGAATCTATTTTTTTTCCTCTAAGTTTTCTCTGCCTTTAAAATTACGTGGCACTTGTACTCAAGGAAACATTTTTGAGCTTCCACTTCTACAACAGCGTGTATGTGATCATGTACCCTGGCCAGTAATGTGTAAAGGTCCGCCTTCATCGAAGCCGAGACCAGCGACATATCTAGGATATCGGTATATATTCTGTAACGAAGTGTTCACGTAAGTGCGATGATCTGAATGATGAGAGAAATCGGTGTGTTACGGTCCCTTCTCTCAAGCATTTCCTACGCAATGAGTAAAGATGTATTTAAAATGTACAAAAGCATAATAACACGATCAGCTAAATATCTGTAAGTGTTGCCGCAAACATATGCATTAACTACTAGTAATTTTCAGTCATATTTGACCTCAAATACTGCTCAGCCTTCTTTGTCTACACATAATACTTAACCAGCGGTCTCATCTGCTCGTAACGATCAGCCACCATTTTCGTCTACACATGTTGCTCGGCCACCTCGTCTAATGCCCAGCCCAGAAGCGCTCAACCACCGTTGTCTACTCGTTAGACTCCTATGCCCTGTTCTACTCATAATACTCCGTCACTCTCTTGTATACTTGTAATTCTCGGCCACCCTTGCCTACCCGCAATGCTCAACTATCATCGTAAACTCGTGATGGTCAGATATCCTCGCCTACTGGTAATGCTCAAATAACCTCATTGTATATCAATATAGCTCAACCTTGCCCTTCCTAAAATACTGTACTGACTATACTCCGTGCAGAAATTACTTATATCCCTACCGGGCTATATTATGCAATGCAATCAGTTCGCATGAAATATTTAGTTGTTACAATAGCCAAGCTTTGTGAGAAGTGGAAAAATGTAACTCATTTTCCACAATCATTTGTCACCCAGGGCCTTTTTTATATAAGGGTCCACTGGTTCCAGGCNGGGGGGGGGGGATGATGACGTAAATTAAGAGAGAAATATACTTTTTTAAAAAAAACCTTGATTTATTAGTTTTGTATTTAATTTACTTGTTTAGTCGGGTGCATGAAGCAGACTTAGCAATGAGGGTATGCGGTTAGCGCCACAAGTATTGAGTCAACTTACGGCGAGCATGTTTGGGTCGGCGAGGTACGTGCGTGCGCAGCCTACTGCAACCTTATGCCGTGCTAAAAACATGAGTCTCCGTATCATCAGTTGGGCGTTTGCCAAAGTGCCGAATATTTTTGTTAGCAGTTTGTATACAGCCGGGCCGTTACTAGTATCGGCTGCCGCTGCCTGGGGCGCCCTCTTACTGGATATACCTAGTGGTAGGTAGGCAGAGGTTGAGAGGGAAGTTGTGGCGGTATTGAGAACCTGTAACATTTTAATATCAACAATGTATCTGGCTTTGCCGATAACAAACATCCGACACAGACAACGAATTTTTCATGAAATTGTGAATCGTTAATATTTTCTCCTCCCAAGACTCATAACATTTTTTTGCGTTCAGTTTTAATATTTTTTTTGTCTCGGAGAATTTCAGAAATATTTTTGACTAAAACCTTGGATTCATTTCGTGGCATTTCTTGATTGAAAATAAATTGCCTTTCAAGTGGTTTTATCACGTGGAGTTCCGTGGTGTTTTCAAATAATGTCAAAAAGAGCAGGAAGTGGCCAATTTACTGGAATATACGCTTTAAAATGTTTAAGTCGTGTAGTTGATATTCAAGTACCTAAGTCTTTGTTTTCAGATTACTCGCGTTCGCTAATAGCTGACGAATCGTATTAAAAGAATATTAGCCTAGAGGTATAATGTCAATCTGGAAGTTAGTGCGAAACAAAGAGCGTTTTTATGGCAGAATCGGTTTTCTGCAGATTAAATAAAATGTTGATTTTAAATTTTAAAACTTTTGACGACAGTTCGATACCTGCGTTTTCATCACTTTAGGTAAGTGAATAGCTGATGTGAAAGCTAATTGATTCATATATTGTTATTGTTTAAATGTTTTGCCATTTTGAATAAAAAAATTTTAAAGCATTGTGCAGGAGGTGGTAAAGAGCATCTGACTGATAATTACTTTCTTTTTAGTAAAATTTTGATAATGATACAATGGCAAATTTTCATAATTTAAGAGGAAAAGTGGCGTGATGAAAATATACATTAAATATATTTTTCAAAAGAACAGGTTTCAGAGCTATAATTATTATTCAAGATTAGCACACGCCGAATAAGTCGGAAGAAATCAATTGCCCAAGCAAGTGTATTGTTGTTTTCGTATGGAGGTACAAACTTTTATACCCAGTTTGTAACTTGATACTTTTTTCGTCTGAAAATATTGTTTGTTCACGAATAAATATGAAGTATACAAGTGTAATGACTAATCCACTTGTGCACTACTCAAGTGCGACATAAAACAATATTGTTTAATGTAATATTGGTCATATTGACGGTTCTTGTTCGGAAGTAACAGTACCGAGTCACATTTCCAATCTATTATTATACTGTCGTTTATTCAGTCGCCACTCTTCCGCCCTTGTTTGTGGCTTCCTTCGCCCTCCCCTGGCCGCGTTCGTAGCCCAGCCTTCTCTGGACCAGATTGCTTCATTCCGGGAGTGCCTGATGGCGACATGTTCCACCCCGCCAGACGTTCCCACGCTTCTTCCCACTGTCTCGGGCCAAACGTCAGCTGCAGCTCCGCTCAACTGGAGAAAAAACAGCACGAGCTCAAAGTTATCTTTTCTCAGTCGTTACGGCCGCTATAATTTCTTGCTTCGCAGACGTGTTCGCAGATATTCACTATTTCCACTCCCCCAATTCCGTGACACGAGAAGGAAAAGCAAAAGAGAAATTATTTCGCAAATCCATATAAACAACATATCCTGCAAATCACTTAAACACTGATGAGCGTTCATGACTCGATGTTACTCAACGGATTTATTATTAAGCTGTTATATCTTGTAATTTTCTCACCACGACAGAATCATTTAATCTACGAGAAATATGCACTTCATCTGTGTAAAAATTAATAATTATTTATTAAGTTTTAAAGTTTTTAATAGATTGTTACGCAAAGTGATTACAAATGTGAAAAAGTGGTTTTAATGCCATGCCAGTCTCCGAGTCCACACTTGGTCTAGCAAGACAGTTTAAGAGCCGTCACACCATTTGGGCTTGCCAGGACATCATTTGTTTACTGAATCACCCATTGATTAGACAACCTTCATGTTTGTTTGTGTATAATAACAATTTTACCTTTTCTTTGAATATGACATCATTCAGATAAGGAAGTTCATCAGAAAACATCCGGGAAAGAACAACAACATAATAACCATAACGAATATTCCAGCACTTTTTCACAAACGTGCAAGGGTAGCACTGTATTCCTACGGGTGAAATGGATGGGCGTACTTCCTAAAACACAAACTAAGTCCTACGTAAAATGTTGATACTTCCACCCTCTAAATGCTTTCATTGCTATCTCCAAAAAACATAAATATGAAGTTGCTCAGTCTGACTAATGAGGAAAAACTGGTATGATTTAAAAGTACATTTTAATCGAATTTATCCTTGTTTTGCTGCATATTTTAATGGCTTGATTTTTGTTTGGGTATGCGAGAATGAGAGATCTGGGCAACGCCTTTCAGTCAGGGTGAAATGAGAGGTATATAGAGCAACGAAAAAATGTAGGCTAATGGTTTGGGAAACCGGAATACTCTGAGAAAACCCAATGGTTACGTCAGCTACGTTTCTCACTTGTGAATATCCATAGTGACCCCACCGGAAATATAAACCGTTTCATTGTGATATTAAGTGGGTAGTCTGACAACTACACCACATTGGTGGTATGTAAAACCCATACTGTATACAGAATATTCAAAAATTAAACTCTCAAACTGCGGGAGGTGATTCCTTATGAAAAATAAAGTTGAAAAAATATATAACACAATATATCTAAACGGAATATTTAAATATATATGAGCCTATGAAAATTGTATTTTGAAAACACATTTTTTCCAAATGCCCTCTACAGCGCCTAATAAATCAGCTGCAAAAAGGTGTCTTATACTTCCGATGTTGCAGATACTCATGCGTAATGCTGGCCTTTCTCGGTCTGTGTCCATTGTTTGGCTTGAGGAAGTGATACGTCAGCACATCAACGACATGCCCTCCAATAGTATACGCTCCGTAGCGCGCCAAATGGGCATGTTCCATTCAACTGCGTGGGACGTACTGTGTGTAAATCGCCGCCATCCCTACAGCTGGCAGAAATTACAAGGAATTAAGCGAAAATACGTTTTCAAACCCCAATTTTCACGTGCCCACATCTCCTTTAATATTCCGTTTAGCTATACGGTGTCCTATATAGAGTATTTTCGACTTTATTTTTCATAAGGTATCATCTCCCGCAGTTTGGACGGTTAATTTCCGAACATTCTCTATAAAGGCTGTTCACAGTAAAGTGAGCACTTTGAAAGCCCTGCTAAATTTATACTTTCAGTCCGTTGGTTGCGTATCTTTTCACGTGCCTATCATAATAAACACTGCCACGTGTCTTTGAGCTTGTGTTTACATCAGCTGGCTCTATGTGTCCACTGCATACTCATTAAATGAACAAGGAAGGGTAAGTAATATTGCAATCAGCTCTAGAAACACATAAACTTTAATTTCAGTAAATAATATTTGTTTGTGAATATTAATGTACACTATTCCGCTTTTAGCGAACGAGTAATCTGAAAACAAATACTTAGGTAGTAGAATATCAACTACACGATTTAAAAAAATGTAATCGTATGTTCAAGGATTTCAGTAAATTGGCCACTTCCTGCTATTTCCGGCATTATTTGAAAACACCACGCCACGGAACTCTACTTGATAAAATCACGTGCAAAGAACGTTATTTTCAATCGAAAAATGCCACGGAATGAATCCAAAGTTTTGGTCCAAAATATTTCTGAAATTCTCCGAAGAAAAAATATTATAAATTAAAGCAAAAAAGTTGTTAAACATTTGTAGGACAAAATATTAACAAGAGAGAATAACGGCGAAGACAGGCGAAGACTTTTTCTTCTTCTTCTCTTCAACGGCAACGATCTGAAGATATTCCATTTCCATACCAAAGAGGCACAACTCTGTGCTAACTCGTTAAAGAAAGACATTATTTTAGATCAAACGGTGTATTTACTTCTTCATACAAAAGACAACATGCCCCAATAATTCGTTAAAAAATCTAAGAATTGTATTTGACAACATTTACCAGTGGAATTATAATGCATACATTTCTCACAAATAAATATTTTAATACAAGACTACGCACAAGCAAATGACGGGCGTTGCTGTTACATTTCGAGTAACTAAAATAATTGTTATGAAACCCAATGGCTGAATATAATTGCTCCAAATTTTTTCAGCACGCTTCCGTAGTAATATTTGTCACTTGTTGCAAGTTTCATGAAAATTCGTCAAACCACACAGTTTTAACGCATATAACACACTAACTACTGCTTTGCGCACGAGAAAAAAAATCACCTTCGCTTATAAAAGTTAGCCGATATGAACGTGACTTCACAACATTACTGTAAACACAATACCTAGCCAATGACATTGTATTTCATGACACTGCATTCACTTATTTAATGCAGAATCTAATTTTACCCCAAATTACCGTACTTACGAGGAAGGTTCGACGAAGCTAGAATTTACTGTTTGATATATCAACTCATAAAAATTAAACCGTTTGGACAGACGTTATAGTACTGTTTTAACGTTTTACTTCCAACAGTCAAAGAATTTTTCACGTGGAGTAGCAAACATTTCCATGCTGTTATTGTTTTAAAATGAGTGACACGTATCGAGGTATTAAATTGCACGATTTTAATTTGGGAATCGCCTAAATACTAAATAACAAACACACATTTATTCAAACTTTCATAATTGCATTTTATATGTCAAATATAACAAAACACACTTATGCGAAGTTTATTCAAGTTGATTTGAGTTTTAAAATATATACATACTTCAGATGCATGAAGCTGCACAATTTCCAGGTCAGCATATTATGTGAAATTTCAAGAATTTCTAAAGGAAGAAAATACGTGGAAATACAGCAGAAAGTCATAAACAATGCCACTTCACTCAGTACACATCAAAATATTTTGTTTATTACGTTAATGAATACTTCATTTCAGAAGATGCAAACTTACATTGAAAATCACGTTGGTCGTAAACCTCTGTTTTGTTGACACGGGCACGAACTGAAAAAAAAAAACTAAAACAAAACAATGAACCCGCTAACTTGAACGTTGCCTCAGCCAGGTGATGACGTGAAAGAGTTAGAAACGTAAATGTGTTACAATCACGCACAATTTTCTTATTTTCGTACAACAAAATGAAACCGAAATATATATGAAATGCATTTTTAATTTTACAATTAGTAAGACTTTAAAAATTGAACTAATTCTCATAGTTCGCTGCCAACTTAACTGTGAGCTTTGCGGTCATTGCTTCCATTAAAATATATACAGTTATGGCAGTGATTTTTTTATCATAGGTTGATTTCAAGAAATCTCACTTTGTCGTGAACCACAGTTAATTGGATATATACACATAGGTGACAAAAGTCATGGGATAGCAATATGCAAATATACAGATGACAATAGTATCGCGTACAAAATGTATAAATGGGCAGCGCATTGGTTGGGCTTTCAGTTGTAGTCAAGTTATAGATGTGAAAAGGTTTCTGACGTGATTATGGCCGCACGACGGGAATGAACAGACTTTGAACGCGGAATGGTAGTTGGAACTAGACGCATGGGACATTCCATTTCGGAAATGGTTAGGGAATTCAACATTCCGAGACCCACAGTGTCAAGAGTGTGCCGAGAATACCTAATTTCAGGCATAACCTCCCACCATGGACAACGCAGTGGCCGACCGCTTGCACTTAATGACCGAGACCAACGACGGGTGCGCAGAATGGTCAGTGTTAACAGACAAGCAACACTGCGTGAAATAACCGCAGGAATCAATGTGGGACGTACGACGGACGTGTCAGTTAGGACAGTGCGGTGAACTTTGGCTGTACTGTGCTATGCCAGCAGAAGACCGACTCTAGTGCCTTTACTAACAGCACGACATCGCCTGTAGCGTCTCTCCTGGGCTCGTGAACATATCGGTTGGACCCTTGACGACTGGAGAACCGTAACATGGTCAGATGAGTGACGATTTCAGTTGGTAAGAGCTGATGGTAGGGTTCGAGTGTGATGCAGACCCCACGAATCCATGGACCAAAGTTGTCAACAAGGAACTGTGCAAGCTGGTGGTGGCTTCATAATGGTGTGGACTGTTTTTACATGGAATAGACTGGATCCTTTGGTCCAACTGAATCGATCATTGACTGGAAAGGGTTATGTTCAGCTACTTGGAGACAACTTGCAGCCATTCGTGGACTTCATGTACCCAAGCAACGATGGAATTTTTATGGATGACAGTGCCCCATGTCAACGGGCCACAACTGTATTGGTTTGAAGAACATTCTGGACAATTCCAGCGAATGATTTGGCCACCAAGATCGCCCGACATGAATACCATCGAACATTTATGGGACATAATCGAGAAGTCAGTTCGTGCACAAACTCCTGCACTGGCAACACTTTCGAAATAATGGACGTCTATAGAGGCAGCATGGCTCAATATTTCTGCCGGGGACTTCCAACAACTTTTTGAGTCCATGCCACGTCGAGTTGCTTCACTTCGCCGGGCAAAAGAAGGTCCGACACGATATTAGGAGGTATCCCATGGTTTTTGTCGCCTCAGTGTATATATATGTATGTGCGTGTGCGCGCGCGTGTGTGCGCGTCTGTGTGTGTATGTACGTACGTTCAAACAGTACGCGCGTTGTGTTTACGCGTATAAACCATTTTAAATTACCCTTTGTTGAATCACATTTTGCATTCTAAAGGCTTTGTAATATTTTCTGCACATATCCCATGCAAAACCAACATAACTGAGTTTCTTTGTACTGTGGCATTATGAAAAATTCCTGTTGACCTGTAGGGTGAATAAACATCCAATCCTAGCTGTGAAGTGTTAAAGTATGTATTTTTCGCTCGTTACTCAATAACTGTGGAATATAGTGAATTATTTGAGCAGTTAACGAGGTAGAAGTCGTACATTCGTAGCCACCATTGGCATTGCGTGTTCTATTTAAAAAAGAGGCGAGTGTAGTAATAATTGTAAATTTAATTTATTTATGTTCTGATATCCCGATATGGACTAAATATTTACAATAATATTTATGGGCCAATTATAGACCAAACGTAAATATCACATATTTCTTTGCATCGTCCCACCAAACAAACAACAGAAAGCTTAACCGTAGATTTCAGAAAAAGTTGTGTTGAAATTTAGTAGAGATGATAACTGTTCCGTGAATCATAATAATGTGTGTCTATAAATTTATGTACACAAGGATAATTTCAAGAACATACTTCCTCGTAAAAAAAACCAAATTTTTGAACAACGTTTTCATAACAAGGTAACAAGGCTTTTTGGACTTATTTTTATCGTGCACAATACGTTAAATATAAGCTGATATTGATCAATTATATTTTTTGCCACCTGAAATAAAGAAAGTAAGGTAGGACTTAACGTCTCGTCTACAGNGGGGGGGGGGGGGGCAAGTTGCTCAGAGAAGCAGGGACGGGGAAGGAATCGGTCATGGCCTGTATTAAAGAACGGTGCCACAGCATTCGCCTTGAGGATTTCGGAAAACCATGGCAGACCGATATCAATATGGTCGGATTTGGAACCCCAAAATGCGGGCCCAGTATGGTATCACTGCTTGGTGAAATGAAGAAAGGTTGTCGATTTGACATCTATATGAGCAAGATATTTTTTATTTTAAATGTCGAAGTTGTGAGACGGTAGCAATTCGACTTCGTGTTTATTCGGTAAGGATTAGTTTTCCTAATCAATATATAGGCCCCTGACTTTGACGTAGTTCCTCATGTACATTTTTTTAAGAGAAAGGTGGTAGGTGCAACAGGCTCAAACTACTTCTCTTCATTCACTATGAATCGTTGTGCGTTACGCTGGCGTACGTGTAGGAGAGAATAGTGGTGAAGACATTACTCGTCTCCTCTTAAACGGCAACGATTTGAAGATATTTAATTTCCTTACCCCGTGAAGTGTTTCGAAAATAATGGGCAGAACTTCGGGAGCAAATCAAAGGAAATAAAGAGGCACAACTCAGTGTTAACCCATTATCCCCCCCTCCCCCTCCCCACTTCCTCCCGCTTCCGTCCTCCACCGGCAAAAACATCAACCAACCCACACTCACCGCTGTTGTGGACAAATTACGCAGAAATTGTAGCTTATTTAACCACTTGAACTGGTTTATTAGTTTTGCTTGCTAAGTTAAGTGCACATGAGCCCTATGTTGAATTATTTTTTTTTCGCGTTTAAGGCAGAGCAATACGGGCGACAATACCAACGCGCCCAGCGCCTCATCGCCTATACGCGCAAGGCGCTAGTCGTCATACTTAATTGTGAAAATGAGATCTGTAACCGTGGATGATACACAGATGTAACTAGGACTGTACGGTGTTACTCTTCTCCTACCTCTTAACAAAACTGCGCAGGCCACCTCTAAATATGCGATTTTTTTTACCAACAAAACCGCACGCGCTTAGATAATTGGTTTTTATCTTTTCTGGCGAAATTTCGTATTCCCAGGATATTTATTTACTGAGATACGGATAAACACGCAAACAAAGAATGTACAGAAAATATTTCCTGTCTACTAACTCCACGTTATTAATGGCATCTTAATTAAGTTCATTGTGATTATTTAACAGGAAATGTATTTATTTTAACGTTACTATATTAGCAAATACTAAAACTAACGTTAAGCATTGTGAATTAAATTTTAGGTACTGTTGAGAATCAGTTGGTCATAACGCAATTTCTCTAACATTTTATGTGAGCATGTTGTTATGATTTTGATATTTTGCTGACAATTATCCTTAACGGGAATATAGGGGCGTTATTGATAAGAGTTATGTAATGAACACTATATTAAAGAGGTTTATTTAACACTAAGGTTGTACAATATTATTTCAATATAAATATGATTGAATATGAACGGAGGGAGCAATACAAATATACCGAATTATTAAATTATATTATTTTATAAAGATTTAACCAGCCACGTTCTGAGTAAAGCCTAATTGGAGAGTCCCCACCTTGTTCATGATTCCGGAGGCTGATTAAGATGGCGCAAGTTAACTGCCGGACACACCCACCTTCAGTGGTCTTCTCGTTTCAATGGCTCGATGACAATAGACACCGGCCACGGACTACACTGTCCTGTATCGGCTGCGTTGTCCCCGTTTACTGGCCAGCGGAGGGGGATTCTGTGGTTTGCGATTTCATAACTAATTTCAGCAATCACGACCCGTGTCCTGGATAAATAAGTGAAGGTATGATCAGGCAGGCCGCTCAGCTAAGGGCCTGGCCACAACTCGTAACCTGTTCTGCAAACAGTGCCAACACACGAAAAAATTACTAAGAATTACAAAACTTTTCACTTTAAAATCATTGTATTCCCAACCATTTTCCATGGCTAGAAATTGCAAACAAATCGTGGTTTCTGTAGCAATAAGTGTTTGGCAATCGCATGGTCTCTAATAACAATAAAAACTTCAATTAAATGCCTTACGTTGGTGTATTAATTACACGATTTATTATTACTTACAAAAGAATATAATTACAAAATATTATGCTAACATAACTATGAAATAATGTGGTATCGTAATAAAATTAATGTAATTTTATAATTTAATAACTCTATCGTTCTTTTCCCATTGCTTTCACCGCCAGTCTGCCCTAAATTTTAGTAATTTCAATTCTTCCTGTAAATTTTTGCCTCTCTGACTTTACCTGATAATAATTTTAAATCAGTTTACAGGTTCTGTAAAACAGAAATTTTTACGTATTTGTCTTGGCGTATTTACTCTCTCCAGTTGAAAATAAATGCTTCCATGTCCTTGCTCTTTTCGTGCTATGAAATGCAGTCCGTTAGTTCGTAGTTCGTCCATAATGGTAAACCAGCGGCGATACTAAACCTAAACTGAATAGATTTGAAATGTAAAATCCGTATAATTACAACAATTTAATTGTGAATATTATTCGGTCAGACTAAATGCAACGTCAGAACTTTCATTCAAGGGACCAACTGAAAATCATACGTATTCATTTAAAGAATCGTGACACTTCTGGTTCCCGAGGCTGTGTGGCCGCGTTTCAAGGAGCAAACTACCCGCTTTCCTCTTTCCCGAGATTGTAACCACGTCTTGAGCTATTATTACAGAACTAAATAAGCTATATATATATGTTTTATTGAATTTTTACAAAAATTTCTTTATAAACAAGTTGTCGAGGTTATTTTTGTAGCACTACAGGTAAATTTAAATGAAATTTGTTTTACATATTAATGTGAAATGTGTAAAACTAACGTTGGATTAGAAGAAGCACGCTCTGTAGATAGCAAGTTTATTATAAAAATACAGATACATAAACAATTTTGTATTTCTAATAGAAAAATGTGTTGTAAAAGTACAAGATTTCTCTTGTAGTGTTAGAAGGAACGTTTCTGGCAACTAGTTTCCAAAGAATTTATTGTAAAACTGTCGTAATAATTTTACTGTAAAGGTCTGGAACAATTGCACGTTAGTGATGCATTTGCTCAAATGGCCTGACACGTTTCGAAAGCCAGGCGGGGTCGGTCCCCAGATTTTCGTGCGTGGGAATCGTGCTGGACGATCAGCGGGTTTTGTTGGGAATCTCCCGTTTTCCACGCCCTTGCATTCCGGCGCCGCATATAGTCATCTCGTTTCACCCTCATCTGCTCCCAGGACCCCGATGCTAAGAGCTGTCTAAATTTCTCCACTCGCTACTCTCCACGTTTCGAAAGACCCTGAGCCTATAATGAAGGTGCAACACAATGCAAGCCCGCTGAGGTAGCAGACAGCCAATGAGCATCTGACACTTGTTTGAGTATACAAATGGCTGTGAAGTCTAACCTACACGTCACTGATCTCGCGTACATTTCCGACCTTGGACTATTATTGTAAAGTTCTAAAAATTAAATACAAAAATTTCATGCGGTGTACAATTATATATTCAATCGAATCAGCGACGTGACTAGCTGAACTGAGGAGAGTAAACACAAATAAATACAGTAATAATTTCCTAATTTCCTTTTAAACTAAAACTCAGTAGTTTTTGCAAGAAAGTGGTTATTATTATGACCCTGCCAAGTTAGGTTAGGCCTACATGAAGTTTCAAATGGAAGGGAGTTGAATGTTGGATGCATGCGAACGGTTATATTATTATTAGTCTATACCAGTGAATAAAGACAAACCTACGTACATTTCCCAGTATCCAACGTTCCTAAAAATTTATAAATATGCTAGATGTAAACACAGATAATAATACATGCTTAAACTTATTTTAAAGGAAACTTTTATAAAATATTATGTAAATAGTGCAATTCTATAATATGGCAATACAAAAAAGTGAAGTAATCTAATTACTAACAGATGTTAATTTTCCCATTACTGGCACTGTCTATTAATGCCTTAAATTTGAGCGGTTTTAATTCTTCCTATAGACGCTTGCCTCTCTGGATTTGCCTGACAAGGAGTTAATAGCTTTTAAACTGTAGATATTTCAAATTCTCGCGGGGGAGGTCCCACTGGACCGCCGTTTTACTAATTACTGCAAGAATCTGCAACATCGGGCGTTCCAGCTTCAAAATTTCGTGCTACGCCACTAACAGAATATAACGAATTTAATAGTACTCATTAAATCATTGCATGCATCGAAGGTTTATAGCACGTATATACTTTATGGAGCGGAATTCGACCGACAAACTTCGTGATGCGATTATGTGTGCAAAATCAAGTGGGAGACCTGTGGGACACTTTTTACCTAAACTGGGTGTTAAGGTTGAGTGCTTAAAAGTCGAGATAAGTCTAGATTTTAAAATGTATTTTTGCAAAATATCAGAAACTAAGTTTAATTACAACTCTCAGAGTATTGTTTTATGTTATAGAGATCATCAACACAAGAGCAAACTCTCATTAATACCGTTCACAGTAATGAAAACAACATGGGTGGCCAACCCCTTATTGCAGACAAATATTTACCTTCAGGATTTATGAACGTTTGATGCTGGTTTATTGAGCAGTATGACCTAATTAACGGAAATGGAGCTCTTGTTGCAAATGCCCAGAGACCATCATACAGGAGTTGGTGCTGCCATAGCAGCAGGTAACCAAGGTGAAAATGTAATTTGAGCTCTCCTGGTTATAGCCACAATAACAATTATCATCCTAATTAACTTTAAATCATAATAAAAAGAAAAGTAATCCATGCACACGAAATAAATTTAATATACCGTATCTATGCATGCAAACAATAGATATTGATAATATTTTAACAACTACGTGATTTAATAAAGTTGTAAATATCCATGCATTAAAAGCCTTAACATGTTGATAACATATATAATAAAATATGAATTGCAATACAACGATTGTGACATAGCTCGCTGTAGCACGAGGGTGCGTGGTTCTACCCTCATCCCTAGTCTCGTCGCGTCGCGGACTGCAGTAGTGCGCGCAGTGGCCTCGCCGCATAAATAAAACTCCGGAGGGATTAAGAGGTGGCTCTGCGACGTGGGAATTCCTCGCTGGCTTTTGTAGCTGCCCTCGGCCCCAGAGCTTACCGCGCGAGCCAGCTGTTAATCACACTCCGCACTCGCCGCCCTGATTGCTTGAATTACTGCAGACATCCAGCTATAACAAGGTGCAGCGCGCCGTTCTGTTTGCATTATATATGAAACAGGGTCTCGGAAGGGGGTCGCTTTTTAAAACGTAGTGCACGCGGTTTAACCGAACGACCCTGGAATAGAAGAGAAAGGTTTCTTGCGCTCGCAGTCTAATAAAGTGTTATTGAGTAGCCTGCTTTTATCAATTTATTTGGGCTTACTTGAGCACCCTAGCACATATAAGGGCAGTTGACAAACTAAACTAACATCAACGTACATTAAAAATTGCCCGGGATTCGATCCCGGAATACACGATACGGAGGTAACGCCTCAGCGGCCTCGGGCGTTGAGTTCGCCGTAAAGGAGTGTTTACTCGTGAGCGTAGTAATGCCTAGTGGAGCAGGACAGCAAGACACGTGAATATACGCTTTTTGTTCAAACAACGTTGTGTGTTAACAATCACTCGCCGATAGGCCTGTGAAATCCTCCATGTCAAGTTCAGATCCCCAATCACGCACTGCGTAGCCTCGACAACCAAGATATATGCTTCGGGAAAAAATGTTCTGTCAAAATGTCATGTAAACAGACCAACTCTGTCCCTCCTTCCGCATAACCACTTCAGTCAAAGCACCGTGCGCCCAGATAGCGCGATCGTTCTAGTTAATGAGTTTCTGTATCCATTCCGGACACTTTAGTGTCATAACAGCATGGAAGCCGCCACGGAAACAGCGGATAATCCTGAACTGCATGGATATTCGCATGGAAAATCCGTTGAGATAAGGGGGTGTACAATATAAATTAATACTGCAGAGGTTAATAGTATTTTACAGTTTTATGGAAGCCAATAGAGAAAAATTAATAAAGGGCAATTTTACGGAATAGTTTTACTAACTATGAGAGTAAATATGTTGACAGAGTGATGTATCCCTGCCGAGCTATTTCTGGTTGTGTAATTCTTTACATGTTATCGCGGGGAAGTTATTATACGAAATAAATGCACCAATATTGTAACATAGTTACGATGTTGGCAGAAATCATTAATTAAAGTTGCCCTTTTTTTTAGTTTTCTTCAATTTTGGCTTTCCAAAAGCTGTATAATTCATTTGACGTATTTGGAGTTGATTTACGTCCCACGATCTCTAAGTTATGGTAAACGACAGTATTGTGTGACTACGTTATTTCGGTCTCTATCCCGGCTGCCAGTTCAAATTTTTTCTTTAAATGACCCGAGAAATATATTTTCTGAACTGAACGCGGAGCGACGTACTGCGATGTCGGGAATGTTTCCTGCCGAGCGGAAATGTGCGGCGACTGTGAAGCGCCTCGCAGTAGAGACATCGGCACAACGCGGCGGGTCAATCCCGTTGTCGAATCCAGCGGTAGACGCGACGTGCATCGTGCATGTGAGCCACGCACGGTGGGACTACTGCCGCCGGATCGCAAACTACTGAATTCAGACGTGTTCACACAGACGCGGCGCTCGCGATGTTCGTGGGGCCGCCGGGACATCTTCCCTTCTTCTCGACGTCGTGTCAGGGGAAAAAAATACACATGCTTGGTTATTCATGATGAGTAGTTCGTTGGAAATTCGCAGGGTCCCGGTGACGAACTCTAACAATACTGTAAACAACGTCTTAGGACTAATTTTGAGTGAAGCTGCCATGTGTTGCTGGATGGTTGACAAGAAAGACAGGGCTCTATTCGTGCCTGTCTGACGATCAGAAGATCCTTCCTCCTGGTGGTCTGTCAGGGTGTCTAGACCCGATCCGCCGGGTATGAGTGCCTTTAAAGTGGCCATGCTTCACAATCGGAATGTTAAGTCCGAAATGCACAAATGACCAAATTAGACAAACTATGTACCCTGCCTCCCACTTGCCTTTTATTTGGCCTCTCTCAAACTCTACCAATTTCTCTCAAACTCCATCAATTTCACGACTGTCCCAGGAATTTGTTTGAATTCCTATAAGTTATTAACTGCTACTGGTAAATAGTGAGCGTGCCATACAATGGGCGTTGTTCTGAGAAATATTTAGGCTATATAAGCCACGCGAAGAGTTACTACAGCATGAGTGTTTCACGTATGAACATAATTGCATGAGTCATCGCACGAAACTTCAATCGTTTGAAAATAATCCATCAATCTGCCTACTTCTAAACTGTACGGTTACCGAATGAATTTTCAGTGTTCGGAAATTAATTATATGGCTAATAACATTGGACATTCTCTAACAAACAGTGACTTAGTCATTTATGAAAATTATCCTTCCCATTCACGATATTTCCTACTTCTAAAGCACTCCAGATTTTCTTTCTGCACATATTTCTATGTAAGACAGCTGAATACAGTTTACAGCTCCAGCCATCAGATCGTGACGACATATGACACTGTGCTGACAGTAAAATGAGTTCAGTATTTTTCCGTCCCGTTTGTTATTTTATTTTTCTTAAACTACATCAATAATTATTATTTTTTTGGTAGATTGCATGGGGGAGATGGAATTCTGTAAGTTAAAGTTAATTAAAACTTCTCCATCTGCGAATATGACGCCAGTTTTATAATGAATCGTGTTAACGTTTTGAAAGTTTGCCGATTTTTTTGGTAAACCCGAATTCCTTGTTTGAATTTTAAAGTGTCATGAAACAACTCATGAAGAAATTAAATTGTACGTCCCAAACTGTTAGTAGCCTTATGCATTTCATTTATTTTGAAAAAATATTCGTAACTGTTGCTTTTAAACTGGAAAATAGATTAAACTTTATTCCGGAAAACTAATGTCGTTAATAAAATATTTGGTTCTCACCCACAAACATTTACGTTTGGAAATTTTGAAATTCTGAATATGTTATTGTTTTGCACTTTTTATGCTAAAACTGACTGTAAACAAGTTACATGTAGGGCGGCAGTCATACCCCAATACTTCCGTGGTCATTGGAGAAAAACAATTTTGTAAATACAACAATTTGGTTTAGCTGCTTAGGAAAAAATATTAAAGGCACATTCATTATACGTTTCGTTTTTTAGCATGTACGATAATATACACATAAAAATATAAAGTCTGCGGTTTTGTAATGTAAAAAAGAAATCAACTTATTATGCTTATTTAAACTACTCTAAAACCGAATATGGAGAGAATTAGTTAAACGTTTCCTGAGAAATAACTTACAGGATATTAAAAAAGACACCGACAACGCTCAGTATGTGATACAGGACAACGAATTGAACCTTTTTTACGGAAAGGACCCCGTCTCTGGAAATGCATGGTTTGGCCGCTGCAAAACGTCGAAGTATTAGAGCGCTTCGCAATTTGGACGTGCGGTTAACTACAGATTTAATCAGTAAGACACCTCCATCAACCCAAAGAGGATATGACACCATGGATTACAAATGGTTTTATTTGAACTGTCGCCAACAACTTCATTGCAAAACATGCATCGGTGGTACAGAGATCAGCGCACACGGTCAAAACTCAAAGGCTCCTGGTTGTGTGCTTATTTCAGCCGCGGCGTGGATTCATGTGATAATATTTTCCTCAGATGCTACTGGAGTCTCGAACACCACATTATTCATAGTAACCCAAACAGAATAGTCGAGTGGTGTGCGACCTGGTGACCGTGACTTGTCATGGAACACGCCTCATCTGCCAACCAAACAATCTGGATATGTGGCGTTCAGGTGTTCCCACACGAAGTGCGCTGAAGATCCGTCGTGCTGCAGCCACATTATCTGTCGAACCCACAGCGGCGCCATCACCAGTAGTGCTGGACAAATATTCCCCAGGAATACGCATTATCGTGGTCCGTTTAGTCTGGCAATAATGGTCTAATGAAATGGTCGCCAATAATCCCAGCCTAAAGGTTAGCACGGAACTCCCACTGATTGCCTTGGATTTTCATTCTCCCACACATGTCTGCTGGACAAGTTCACGATACCGCCTCGAGCGAATGTGCACACGCCCACGAATAACAGCAACGTTGGGAATTCAGGCTGGATTATGCAGCGCTGGAGATACTACTGTGCAAACGCTGCTCGGTGTGGGTGGTCCTCTGCAGCTATTGCCTGTACGATCTGAGAATGGCATGGATGGATCTGCCATTCGTGGAAACACGCGACATGTGAACTTCGTATGTGCCTCAGTCATGCACAACTTGACAGGTGCTGGTATACGGCTCCTCTTGGAATCTCAACACGTCCTCCTCAAAATGAATTGTCCGAGCCGGGCGCGGAATATCCGTATTTTTCGACGCCTAACATAGGAAGGTGATGCAGATGATTGGACACTTGCCCATCCGTGAATTCAGAACAACACTGTACGTACGAAGTTACATACAAGAACTATGTTACACGCTTTACACCCTACAACGTTGGCCCGACTCCAGCGGGGAAATAGCTACTTTCAACTTTCAGCTTTCCACATTCTCGTAGTCTTTCATCAGTGGCCGCGAACGTAGAAAGATGAGAATTTCTGTTTGGAAATCTATCCGCATACAATCTTTGAGCGGCTCTGACATTGCAGTCAGTTTCTCCTTATGCAGGCAGCATATCAGTGAGTTCCGTAGTTGTGTACTGATGCATATTGTCTTCCTGTCACTCACAACGTGAGTGAAATACAGCACACACGACGCAATTGGTTGTGGAACGGGCTGCGAAGTGCGATCGCTCATGTGTAGGAAAACTATATATCAAGGTGCATATAGTCCACCATCCTTGCGTTTATGACTAATGGATTGCGAATCTTTTAGGCACCAACAAATAATTATTTGTAGCCCACTTTGTCGCCCAGCGACCAAACCACGCATTTTCGGACATGTCTTCCCTTTCGTAGAATGTTCAGTCATTTGTCTGACATCACATACTGCATTGTCGGTGTTTTCTTACAAACATTCTATATAAGCATAGTTGTACAGGTAAAAGCTGTCTTTTAAAATGTCGACTGAAAGAATTTATTTAATAAAAATGACAATTTTCTGATTTTGTATTATTAGTACCACACGTTTTGTTTAAAGTTGTGTTAATATTCCATGCATACAGAATACGATTAAGAAACTGTAGCTGGATCAATATTTTGGAAATAAAACATATTCTTAAATACATTGTATTTCTGCCATAGTACTTTACGTAAACCAGTTTAGTTCAAATCAGTTCAATAGTTGCCGAAATATAACATAAAAGCTTAACTTACCAGGTGGCATCGCCCACCAAAATGGAAGATGCATTGTATTAATAAGTGATGTTTAACCAGTCATTATCATTTGCCAGAATGCAAAGTTTTTTTTACTAATCCAGCATAATCGTTCCATAAATATTGGACATGACCCTAAATGAACATTAAAATTTCCATTTATAAAATAAGTATCTGACGTAACATTTTATCAACTTTTATGTGTATTTCACTCTGCTGTTTATCTGATCTGGTGTGAATTACAAAGAGTTCGAGAAATATAATATATGTTATATTTGTTCAGTTAAGATTACTTTTTGGATTAAAAGACGAATGATTTTAACGTATGAATGAACTCATCTTAAAAATGTGTGGCATAATGTCAGTTTGGTTTACGTTTGTTGACTGGATCTTTATATATGGCATTGCGCCCTTAAAAAAAGTATAATACCACCATCTTTAAGAAAAACTTTCGTTACACCAAAATTCTATAAATAAATATGCACTACCAATACGCTTAACTTTGTTTAGACCGTAATAATAGCTATCTGACATTGAAAATAATTATTGTCTTCAAAGTAGTTATTAAATGTAACACGCCATTGAAATTAAAATTTAATGATTCTAGGTAGTACCAGTTTATCTATTTTGACTCAAATCGATCTTTCTGAGATATGGCTGGTTAAACAAAAAATGTATATATGTATACAGAAATGAAATGGCGGGACAGTTCGTCTGATGTGGCCGTGACAATTTGTCGAATGGTTGCGTGAGGCTTTGGAACGGTCCTTGTGTCTCATTGGCTAGAGCGTGATACGGGAGATTCCTACTGGTTGGGCTGCCGAATTGAAAATAAGTTACCAAGTGCTCCTCTGTTTTACATAATCCGGTGGAAGTCAGTTGAACCATTCCACTCGTCTCCCCGGCACCTGTAAGCAACCGCATGGGTTCCCACAGCTATGCACCACGATGCCACAATAACCTAGCTTACGCATTATATCGCCGCCTGAAACAAGACGCGGAACACAGCGCCTGCGGTGGCAGCTAACCAAAGTTTCACAAGTTTATGTTTATACAGTGACCATAATACCAACAAACAGAAGTACGACAAAGTTTAACTTTTTATCAAAATTCGAATATAATTACATCATCCTTTACGTTAATACTCAACAAAATTTACCCCAAATTAGTTTTACACATTTAACTTAGCTTCAAAAAGACAATTCAAATACGTGAAAAACCAATTTAAAATATGAAATTACACATATAACTAATGAGCCTACTTTTCTCTGTATGGGTGCAAATATTTTTTATGAAGTTCTTAAAAGCTTAGATCATGGGTAAGCCTTGACGTCCCGTTGACAGCAACATGGTTAGCGATGGAAGCAGGAACATATGCAACAGTCAGTAGTGAAACAATTACAAATACACCAAAAAAAACATTGGTATGGCCGCCATTTTTTAAATAGCTTTACTGTCGATTTAAATAGCATATGTGTAAATGTCCTACCATCGGTTTATTTACGTGACAAATTTAGCAAAAATCGGTTAAGTTTTTTTTTTTTTTTTGAGATAAGAGTATTACCTAAAAGCTTTATTTTTGCATGTAGTGCTATCTTCCAAAATTCCGGACCAACAACAATATCCATCTCTTAAATTCAATGCTTACATGATGCATTGTCAAAGTACAAAAATTGTTTTAATTCGTTTAAATGGTTCTCATGATGACATATCACCCTAAATTTAAAATGACCACCAATTAAATTTAAAATGACCACCAATTTGAAAGTAAGTTTCCGGCGTCGTCGAAAACTATTGAAGTCGAATTTCCTTACTAAGAACTATGTGTGTCCCAAGTTTGGTAAAATTCGGTTAACTCGTTTAAATATATTTAGGGGATGACATACAGACACGTACAGAGACACAGACAGGAAAGTGATCTCATAAGTCTTTCTTTCCTTCGGAAGTTAGGCTAAATACGAAAGGGAGAATAACATTTTTGAAACTCTGTTCAAAGCTCATTTTTATAGTTTTGAACCTCGAACATTGATTTCTTACATGTGAACATCACTATGACGTGTAACGCATATTGTAAGTAGATGCACCGCTGACACCCCCC
>NQII01000275.1:817481-883326 GCA_002778355.1 Clitarchus hookeri | reverse complement strand
CCCCCCCCAAGACGTCGGCAACAGTTAGCACAACTACGTTAATTAGCTTTTAAGGCCCCCAACTTTCAAGGTACCACATATCGTGGTTGTATATGTGTATAATATTCAAGGCAATATAACCCAGTCAATTGAAACACCGAGTGACTACAGTTATTTTTAACTACCCCTATTCAACATTCAAGGCACCCATAGTCTGCGCCAGAAAGGTAACTCGGACCCTATGAACCATCCTGTATCCTACAGGTGGGGAGTAGCGTCACCTATTCTATACAAGACACCTTGGTATATAAAAATATTTTTAGTGCACTAAAATTGTTGTTTCCTATACGATACTACTGTTTTAGAATACTCAATTAATGGACGCGGCATTTGCCGGTTTGTTGCAACACTAAGCCAAGCGCAGATAATGAAATTTAATTTCGACCTACAAATATTGGTTAATACGACAATCACGTAGTCCACGTTACACTCCTGTTCACCTAACAAAAGGAAATGCAAGCTCAAACAAACTCAAATGGACGGAGACACAAAAAAACCGAGCAAAGAAAGAAATATGCGTTATACAAACGTGAAACGAATATAAAGGATGTATTTTCTCCCCTCTTTAGAATGCGGTCGGTAGCATGTATCAAGAGTGCGATTTTTTTTTTTTTAATATAAATTCGGGTATAAATGTCGGTGCCACTTGCAGTGTACACTGGAAAGGAAGCTATTGAGATCACCTGCGCCGTATGTTTCTATATGTGAAATATATTCAGAAGAAATTCCAATTAGTACGTGCCTAGTCTTTTATTTAAAAATTGAGCCTTCCTGAATGTCTTAGGTGGCATGTCATATCTCTATATCAGGCCGAAGAATTTGAAACATTTTCACAAATATTTTTTCCACCATGGTGCAACATCAAGTTCCACCATGCACAACGAAATTATTTGTGGAGTCTACCAGCAAATAAATACATATAAGACTCCAAGAAACCATTATCATCCTGGTACTGAAACAGTTATACATATTTTGTAGATCGTGCAAATCCATTAACTGGTTGAAATACATAGACTTCATCAGTAAATAACAAATTGCAATTTTGATCACCATTACAAAAGTTACCATAAATATAAGTAATGTAAAATGCATTCCTTCGTATATTATTTAAAGGAAAACTGATCTGACTACCTTGTAAAATAATTAATAACATTCTTTATATGCAGTATTAATGCACCTTTTCAATGTTTAACGTTATAAATTTCTAGTTTTCGGTGATGAAATAAAACCATCACACACTTCACTTTTGGGATTTCTACAAAGTCTTGAAAAATAATTCAAGTAAAATATTAAATAAAAAATTGATAAACATGTTTGCATGAAATGTGGTTTTATTTAACAGTATTCTTTCAACTGTGAATTACGTAATAACTAGAATTTTTTATTATTTATTTTATTTTACATTCAGAAACGACGATTAGTAATTTTTATATCCCTAGTAAACACCATAAAAGATATTTGTGAGTAATCGTATCTATATGGAACGACATGATTGTGGTGACATTGATGAGTAGAAGGTGTAAAATTCAGTATGGATACCCGATTTTCGCGAAAAAATTTCATGGCCTGTTGTATTGTACGACACTTTAGCTCAGATCAACTTTCTTGATTGGATAATTTACGTGTTACGCGTGTACGGATGTATGCCCGCAAATAACAGATGTACAGTTGCGGAGTTACCCAATTCTGATTGGTCAGTCATAAAAGAATGTTTTTTTTTTTTTTTTTTTTTTTTTTTCACAAAGGCCCGCAACCAATAAGCAAATGAAAATTGTCGATATACCCACAGGGTATAGAAATCTAACACGAGCGGAAATCTTTTCGCGAAATTCGGTTGTCCCTAGTTATGTGTCCTGTAAGTTAGGCTTCACAGTGGTTTGTATATTCAGCTGCTGAGTAACTGATTTCATTCACAGTGGGATGGCATGATAGGCCTTCATTTTGTTGCATAATAAATAGTCTCTCAGAGTTTTCCAGGACCTGTCAAATAAATAGTGTACTAACTGTGAAAGTAACGCAAATATTATAGATTTTGAAGTACATCTTGTCCATAAAATATTACGAAATGCTTTGCAACTCTAATAATAAATAACTAAATAATTATATTTACTCATTTCAATTAATTACTCAGTAAACTATGGCATTCATGAGAGAAGTCAAACGAACGTAAGGCTGTTCGATAAAATATAATTTCAAGTATTCTGATTTCATAATTGTTTGTTTTAAAATTTAATTTATATTTTTACGTATAATATGGTAGGTTTTCTTTTACTCCTGAGTTGATATAAAAATCGAGATTTGACTTCATGGTCAAACAGTAGTCTATGTTTTCGTAATTTACTTGCTCAAAAATAGTGCATTAATTTTTAAGTGGACAGAAATGTTCTAAGAATTTGGACAAAATCTTATTTTCATATTATAATAATAACCTACTAATGATACCAACAAACAGGCAGTTCATAAAAAACAGAAAAACTAGTACATTTTATGAAAATAAGACGTGCAGAAAACTGATATATGTTCTCAATTATTATTACTTTCATTCATTTCTCTCATTGCTCATGGTGTCTCAGACTAAATTATTAAAAAGGCTATTTAAAATTCACTTTCAACATTTCGGCGTATGGCGAAAAAAAAATTTATTTTTAAGATATATGTATAACATTCGAAAATTGACAATCAGTGTATATGAAAGAGTAACGTAGTGTGTACGTGCATTATCAGATCTCAACATCGTGTAGATAACTACAGAGGAAATTGTACATGCATTTTAATGAAATTCTGGAATTCCACGCAGAAACCGGCCGTATCTGCTCATGCAACTCCTTTCATGTATTATCTGAAACATGTCTGCCAAACTGAAAGTAAACCTACCTTAAAATGATTCTAATATGCTGTAGAATATTACCTGGCATTATGCCCACATCGTTGGTATAACACAAATCTTCTTCCACAAATTAAATGATACACTAAGACTCTACATAGGCTATATGGACTTAACTTAGAATGTCAGTGGGCAGTGGATCGAGAACACTGAAATACAAATGAGCAAACTGCATGTTCTATGTTTCATAGTTTCCAAATTACAGGCATATTTCATTGTCTGCTTTTTTTAGTCGGTGTATCGTCTCCCTACGAAGGTGAAGTAATGTTAGGCTCACTTCAATGTTGATACGAAAAGCACGTCGGATACCAAGCGCCACAGAAATTATTGCATGAAGTCGGTCCACAAATCATCAAGTCCTATTCTAGTCTCGAGACTGTGGGAATACATGTGAAGTACGACTTTCTGAATGTAATACAATAACAGCTATACGTCTGTTGTGGAACGCTCATCTGCCAAATAATAAAACGTTTCAAATTACAGATGAGCGGCTAAGAGATAAGAGCTCGTTAACACGCTAGTCAACCCCGCATTAAATAACATCATTGTGATAGCACTCCCTCCTGTAAATTTTTCTACTAGGTAATTTCTCCGTCTGTATAACACTGTAAGAGTACAAACTCTTGGTAATATTGAATTTCCACCATGAGTGGAGTTAGTAATTAGGTGTTACACATACGTAACTGCGATCAGCACTTTATTACATATATGGTCTGTACTGAAGTGTCAAGATTAACGAGGGACGTGTTCAGTATTTATAGGAACCTTTCACTGGGCTGCTGATATAGACACCACAGTGCAGGTATGCCACAAACCACGAAGAATGTCTGGGCAGCAGCAGTTCGAAATAACTTAGTTGAACTTTGTTAGCTGGGAGGTTAGTAGCCTGATAACACTGTAGGTCACCTCCCTATAATAATGAAAGTTTTGAACGCAAGAAAATATGCGTTTATAAAAAGTAATTTATCTTATGTAATTGAGCTGATGAACTTACTGTATCTTAATGCAATTAACTATTAATGTAATAAAAAATCTAATCGAACTGTGTCAGTTCCACGTAATTTAGACTTTCACTACACACAAACTCGAGATCAAAATTACCAAGTGCACCATGTATGAAGAAGGCCCCGAAACAAGAGTGCACGGCGAATTTTATCTGCCTTCTTCTGGTGCGGCGGGGATGGAAAAAGCAATCTTGTCTCCAACTGACTCGGCACAATTGAAACCAAAATTTGGATTTTATTAGCTTATACTGGCATTTGTCTGCACATTCTTCCCATTAGAGACAGCACTCAGGAGGAAATGAAGTATTTTTAATGAATGTCGTATTTCCTGCCATGTCCTTGCGCAGTGTCCCAGTCTGCCTGTTTGCTGAAAGAAGGCCATAAATAATACACCAGGAAAGGCGATGTCCATTATTCCATAGTTATCTAATTAGAAAACTCCTTTTCGTTTACTAAAAGGAGTTTTATCATTATATAATTTCAGCATGGTAAAACACCGCAGCTAATGTTCTGACGTCGTTGTCGCTGAAGTAAGGATGTCAATACCAACAGTATTATTCAGAATTTGAAGAACGATACCGTGATTATGTTGTTCGAAACCGGTGGCCTTTATACTCTCTGTGCATACTCACCTACACTGCATATGCCAAGAGGAAAACTGTCACTGCAATGGACGTCGTGTACGCCTTGAAGAGGCAGATACGCACCCTCTACGGCTTCGGAGGCATACCCTTTACGCGCTAAACCCATTATCTTGCAATAAAATGTGATCTTAATTTTATAAACTTGATAAGTTATGAAAACTTCTTACATACAGAACTCCATACATATATGAAAATACAAATATTTAATGTATATTTTACATTAAGTTAATAAAATTTCACAGAAATTTATTCCTTAAAATTTTCTGATCTATACGGATGCATTTCAGAAGTTCTTTGGTTTTTATGATCCTAGACTTCTTCACTTAAATTATTTATAATATTTTTGAAAAATTTACTAACAGATTTTTTGGTATCGATGTTAATTTGTATTTTACTGTTTTATTTTCTTGTACGGTCAAGCTGATAACAAATCGTTTACAGATAAAAGCCGTTAACAGGCGTCAGAAAGAAGAACTATGAGTGTAATTATGTGTGAGTGTGTTTGTGTATGTATATATATATGACATATTTATATACACATGTGTGCGTCTCACACATTAAAGCATGCCAAACACTGAGGACATCGAGTTAGTTATCATAATTTCATTATCATGCAATCGTTTGGGTTGTGTCTAAATGTGTAGTCAACGTTTTTGCGCTAGGATGTCGCAACGCTTGGAGTCAATGTAGAAAGTGCGTTATTTTTCTTCTGCAATTGTTAACTGTGGTTAACATTATTTAATAAACGCGGATGCGGAGGATATATATAATAATGAAATACGATTACTTAATAGTAACATAAAATTCACAGATATTTAAAAGATAGCCATAAGCAAATATGTATTAATCCAACTCAGAAAATCTAATTTTCTTTTTTCTTGCAACTGAAAGTAATTTTGAATGACTGCTAAATTCCACGAACGGATAAGATGTGTTTCACTTGCGTAAATATTTCACATATTTGCAAAGTAATTTTTTCTTTACATTTACTTGCAACTGTTTTCCGCTGCATTCGTTGAATTTTCTGAACAAAATTTTACTGTGACGTTATTGTAATACTACATTTATATAAGCATAATCTTACCACGTTACCGTACAAACTACCAGCCGCCAAATGCCCGTGGTGATGCATCGGCTAGAGCATTCGCCTGCCACCAAGACTATCTGGGTTTGATTCCCGGTGGGTTCGTACGTAGGAATCATGTCGGCCGACGCCTCTGGTCAGTGGGTTTTCTCGGGGATCTCCCGTTTCTTCCACCCTTGTATTCCAGTGCTGCTCCATATCAGTCTCGCTGCACCCCGATTGGTTTATCATTCATTAACAAGCATTCATACAAATCATATGTACAGTTATGTATAACAAGAAAAACTGTTTGGTATTAATAACTTGATAGTGATAATTTCCCCGTACGTGGAAGGGTAAAGAAGATACAAAGTTAAACTTCGCTAATTTTAATGTAATGATAATTTTTATTATCGCCCCTTGACAGTGCGTTTGAAGTAGTAATAAAAACGATGACATTTGCAGTCATTTAAGACCGCTGAAGGTCAATGACGAAGCCAACTGCACCGCCGCACGGAACAATGGGCCGGCGCGTTGGCCCATTGTTCGGTGCTACGTCGCGACGTAGAGCCGTCCTTAGCGACTGCAACCATCCTGCAGCTGGCGTTTGTTGAAACAAACGCCAGCCTCAGACTACGCTTCCTTTGTTATTTGATTATGATATCAAGTGTTCAAATTGGTGACCTCGTGCATTGATACATACTGTAAAGCGATTCTAAGCGGACAATACCGCACGTCAAATTTAATCTAGATTTATCGCAGAACAGGCTGGTGTTATACGGCCTTTCATGTCGTGGAAGTCATCGGTGGGTCTTTGTAGACCTGTTGCTTTAATGTTCCCCACAGATAAAATTCCATGGGCGTTAAATCTGGGGAACGTGCAGGCAATTTTGTATTTCCAGACCGACCGATCCAAAGACCACCGAAAGTTATGTTAAGAACCGTTGTAATTCTCTGTGCAAAATGAGCGCGACATCCGTCGTGATGGTACCACATGGGTTGCCTTTTGTCCAGTGGGATGTCTTCCAATAATTGTGGCAAATGTCATCGTATTTATTACATCTTCATACGCACTGTTGAGAGGTGTTAATAAATATTATAATTACATTTAAATTAACGCGGTTGACCTTTGTATCTTCTTTACCCTTCCACATAAGGGGAAATAATCACTATCAAGTTATTAGCCCCGTTACCCAAGCAATTTTTGTCTGAAACAGTTTATCCTACCACTGTAATTGGCAGTGTTATTCAGGTGGCCTGCCTTAGGTACCAATAAATTGTTAATTTTAAAACATAATATATTATATTATAATAACAAGGTGTGCATTTATAAGTTACATATTAGAGTCATTCCGTGATATAATTAATATATTGAAATATATTTCTAGAGATAAGAGTTTATCTCATCCAAAGAATATGTTCTAATACTTTATAGTAAGGAACTTAAAAATGGGCTATAGACTTGTACACTAAAACTAAAATGAATCAAAATTAAAGTACGAACATTATTTTCTTTCGTTTAAACAATCACAAAATCGGGGGAAAAAATTAATAATCCTAAATAGGATATGAGATAGGGCAAAAATATGTAGCTTAAAACATAATTATGAGGCTTTGAAAACTGCATAGCCAAAGAACTTGGGTAAAAATGCTCACATGTTAGTTTCAGATACAGCTTATTGTAGTAAAATATGTGAGACGTATTTTATTTATACATAAACTATATAAATGGAAATGTTTGCGTTTAAGAAGAAGCATTTAATTAGAAAACATGGTTAAGTGTGATTCACACATAGACAAATACAATTTAAGTCATCATCATCATTAATATTTTATAGAAAAATTAACGGAAGAAGGATTTAAGAGTATAATTTCAAATTATGGAAGCCACGAGGCTGGAGGTTATTAGAAATCTCGGCGGTCGACACGCCTGTAGAGACATCATATCAATTTGCCTTACGAGCGGAATCAGACTTGCTTCTGTGTTACAGTATTTTGTGCCGTCTTTGTGATACAATAGCGTCCCATATCCCTCGCCACATGGCGATGAAATATCGTATCAACAGTTAGAGATAAGAGTGTTTTTGAACTCTTATGCTGGTCTGAATACCGACTTCGTTGCTACAGACCCTTAACTGGAGTCTACTGTGACGTTCCGGCTGCTACATGATGCCTGTGGTGGGACTAATTTAGACAACGCTTAATGGACCGTTGAAGCCAGACACATTACGCCTTATATCATTGAGCGGACACGAGTGAACGGTACTACAAAATTTGTCTTCGCAATTCATTCAAGAGATACAGTTTAGTCTAAATAAATATAACCGCCATCGTGTAAGGTTACGGAATACTCCTTTCTTATACGATAATGCAGAAAGTGAACATCGTCCTGCATTGGTGACCATGGCATTAGTTGTTGAGCAAATTGATGCGCAAGAAAATGTAATACCGAGAATTTATATAGTTGATAGAGTGACTACATGCATATATAATAAATAATTTACCGAAAATAATTTCAATTCTCCTATAACTATAAACTGAAAACGCGGATAGCCTACCAGTAAAACTATTCTATGATGGAAATCACCAATATTTTATACCGGCCAAGCAGATGTAACTGCAAAATTCCGATTGACTACTGGGCATAACTAAATGAAAAATTCTGTGCTACGTAATGACATATTCTCTGAGTCGTTTTGCATGCTATGTGATTATCAAATGATTGACTAAATGCTTCACGAGACTGAGAAGAGCAAGGGTTAGATGATAGATTACGTCTTATACTGCATGGTGTACTTTCGTGTTGTACTTGCACATAAAAAAAAATGCTAGTCAATCAAATTTTGCATTTCAGGATTAATGTTAAGTGAGTAAAATTTTATATGTAAAAATGCTGTATCATCTTTAATTATATTTTAACTTTGGATGACCACTTGTTAGTTATGTTCACTCAAAACTTTGCTATCGCCACCTCTGCAGAATTTTTTTAAGTACGTTTGTATTATTCATTAGTAAAAGCCTGAGTCACCCGTAACAGCCCTAGCAATTTTCTACGACAGTGTGTGTAGTAATTACGACGACGAAAAAGTTTGGCCTGGGCTTCTCTCGTTACGCAGTACTTAAACTTTCCCGTCTCCGGAGTCAAGCAAGTCCTCCTGGACTTCGTCCTTCCTCCTCCACCGTCCTCATCCGTGTCTTCGCCCATAGTACCGCCCCTCGTCTCCGGCTCCGCGGGACTTCAGTTAAATGTTAAAACTTCCCACGTCATCCGGAAATAACAGGAATAAAACTTCCCCCACCCCCCTCAGAATAGTAACTTGTCATGAAACTTCCTAACGCTTTTAGCACCCCGCTCGCAGTGTCTCTCCAGAGGGAGCGTTCAGGTTTCCGCTCGGCACAGCAGTGTCGCCGACCAAAGTAATTATGCACTCTGTGTGCCACCTTAGTTTATAATGATCCGTGAAGTTACTACCCGACTATTTACCCGAGACAGCTTCGGTGTGCACGTAGGTATTGAAGATTTGGGGCGGGGATAAATATTTTCTGGCCAATTTGAAATAAACTAATTTGACTTGAGAAAGCCGTAAGTAAAATGTTAAAATTATAATGTAAAAATTCTTCTTTAAATGTTTTATTAGTTTACGGATTTATGAAAAGCTAAATAAATGCGTGTTTTCTGAAGTACTGGACAGATAGGTTGACCTGTCATTACGAACTTCAATTCTTTGATCAGAATCAAAATGAATGCCAGTCAAGAAGTAGAAATTCGGCATAATAAAAGCCTCCTTGTTTAGCGGTTTGGCTGACTTGGAGTTTAACAAAAAGGGGAGACTATGCATTGTTCAGGCAGCCACGCCCAGTTGCTGCATTTGTTTGTTGTTATGTTTTGAACCTTTTTTTTTTTTTTATGGAGTTAAGTCATAGTCAACACAACTGCAATCAAATATTCAATGCCATGATATGTTATTTCAGTGGCCGATAAAGATCAAAATAAACACGTGGACATTCTGGAAGGCACCGTAGCAAAAAAATTTAACTGTAATGTTCAAGGCGTGGAAAGGGAATTAAGATATGTCCGCCAGTATTCTCGGCACATGTGGTCACTAAGGCGTTACGTCGAAGTAGCGAGGATACCAAACTGGTTGTCGTTAGATTCCAAAGTGACTCTGAGCTTATTAATTTCTTTCGTAGATAAATTACTAAAGGTTGTCTCACAGTTTCTGGAATTTACTGCCATCTCAAACATAAGTAAATATCAATAGTCAATCCCTTCGTAGGCTGGCGTAAATAAATTTAAAAACGAATGAGGAAGTGCACCAGAGGACATTTGCAAACCCAGTTATTATGGTTTATATATTACGAAGAGTGAAGATCTTACCATCAGCTTGCAGTTATTATAACTTGCGCTGCACTAAATATGAAACAAAACCGTTAAAATATTATTGTTGAAACTATATAAATATTTTAATCAAAATATCTATGACTGAACTATTTAATTGATTTCCCGATTTGCGCTGGTTAGCAAAACGGGAAATCACCCCCCTTCGCATGTTAAACTAGCCCAAAATACGTCTATATAACCCGAAAATAACACTCTAGCGACCTAGCCATGGAAATTACCACTGTAAGTGTTCATTTATCCAGAATCAAGTATCAATTATGTGAGTTAAAAGCTGAGAGAATATCAATTTTAACTATTCAAGGACGTCAAGTGTGCAACTCAAGCAAGAAAAGCAAGTACGTCACCCGTTAATTAAATAAATAAGGCACATATTTAGGAATAATAATTTATTTTTATCGATTTCATGATGCACAAGTTAAACATAGTTCACCGTAACCAATGAGCATTATTAAGAAAACTTCAAATTTAGTTCTAGTATATGAGTGGATCACAATGCCGCTATTTGTTGCGAAGGAAGTGAACTCAAGTGAAAATATCTATAATACCATTTAAAACGCGCATTATCTGTGGCAGAACGTCTCTTCGAGAGCGGTGTAATGAAAGATGGGCCCAGTGGCTTGGAGGAGCAGGAACGGGAAGGAAATCGGTCGTCGCCTGTGTTAAGGAATCACTCCATCATTCGCCTGTAATGATATCCAAGACCTCGGAAACCCTCATTTAGGATAGCATGACTGAAAATCGAGCGCAGATACTCCGTAATGTGAGTGCAGCGTGTTACCAATGCCCCATGTGGCCGCAGTGGTGTAGTGGTTAGACTATTAACCTCCTGCCTAGGCGAACCGGGTTCAATTTCCGGTGGGGTCGCTCACGGATTTTTGCATGTGGGAGTTGCAACGGGCGATGCTGCAGGTCGGCGGGTTTTTCTGGGATCTCCCGTTTCCCCCGTCCTTGCATTCCAGCGCTGTTCCATAATCACCTCGTTTCACGCTCATCGGCTCTCAAGACCCTAATGTTAAGAGCAACCCAAATCTCCACCAATGCCCCACCTCACTCTATATCATCTAATTCATATCCCGCGAGAAATAATAGACTACCACCAAGAAATTATCCCCGTAAAGTACTGACGTGTTTCTTTCATAGATTAAAAATCATATGTACTGGATTTCACATTTGCGGATATCTTTAACACTGACTCCTGAATTTAGATTATAATAATTATCAAGACTACGTTCTCAGCAGTGGCGTGCCATTTGTTTACATTTGGTTATACAACAAACCCATGTTTCTACAAAAAAAAATATTGTGTAAAGTTATTATATTTTAGTTACATTACAACTCTGTCAGAAGAAGTTGTTAACATCTTAAACCACAAATGCATGTATGTGTAGAGTGGCCAGCGTTATTAAAATAATCGTGATTTAACCCTGGATGATCTTGAGCCTCGTTTCGACTACGATTTGAGTCAGGTTTTGGTAAAACTCTTAACAGCCACCAAGCTGTGTATTTGTGTGTTTAATAAACAATCATGACTTCAACTATACATATTTTCAAAATGTGCCTTGTACGAGGGTGATTCAATAAGTATGGTTCTTGCAGCAGTTGTTCCTTCAATGCTGACAGAATTTAGGTTTTCAAGTGTGTATACACTGCTCGTAATGCAGCGCTTATCGACAGTACGACCCAGGTCCCCAAAATTTCATGATGGCGACACAGCATTCAGCTTGGTACCACGCGAAATTTCGCTCTCTGATTATGATTTTTTTTTAGGCCTGGCATGTGTATCCCATTTAGATCCGCATGCAAGTGTTATAAGTCAAGGGTGAGCGATCAATAAATGCGTACCACGTGGGAGAATGGTGCGTAAAATTCGCGGGTAACAAGTAACGAACTAATAAAGGAGAATCAACGACGGACAATAGCAGATGTCTATATCTTTCGTATGGCATTACTGACCACAACACTAGTGATGAGCCCCACGGTAGCAAAAAACAAGCACGGTAGGCAAGGCTTAACATCTCGTCGACAGCGAGGTCATTAGAGACGGAGCAAGTTGCTCAGAGAAGCAGGAACGGGGAAGGAATCGGCCATGGCCCGTAGTAAGGAACCATCGCAGCATTCCCCTGGAGTGATTTCGGGAAACCATAGAAAACTGAAATCAGGATGTGCGGACCAGAATTCGAACCCTGATCCTCCCAAATGCGAGTCCGGTGATTTACCACTGTGCCGCCTCGCTCACTAAGTACATACTCTTTGGTATAGGCTATTCACACTAAAAAAAAAAACCCTTTTTGAATTCCTCTCGTTTGGAAGAACAGTCAATAAATATATATCAATGTTGCCTTAGAAGTTAACTTTCAAGTCCGCTGAAATATGTACACTTTGTTTATTGCTTACATGGCAAGATTTATTTTTAAAAATAGTGGAAGGATAAAAAGTGGCAGATAGGAAAGAAGTAACTAGGACCTCAAGAGTGCTCACTTTACCGTGAACAGCCTATGCCAAAGTGTTAAACACAAATACACAAATATGATCGTTTTTTCACTACGTTAACACTCATGCAGAACTTCAAAGAAGAAGGAAGCTATTACCTGGAAAACATCGTAAATGATGATGAAACATGGGTGCAACATACCACACCTGACCCAAATGGTCTTCGATGGAACAGAAGCATGTGACAACACCAGCAACAAGGAGGGTCAAAGCAACAACCTCGGCCGTCAGGGTCATAGCCACTGTATTCTTTGAAGTACAAGATCTGCCTCACATTGGGTTTCTTCAGCTTGGAGAAAAATCGGAGAGTGCGTTTGTTGTGCAACATTGCTAAGATTAAAGTGGAAATTCGCAGGAGGAGGCCAGATCGTCTATACAAAGGTGTTATGCTTCTTCATAATTCCATACCTCACACTGCATGCCGAACACAACTTTAGTTTCTTTTCACTGGAACATTATGAAGCATCTTCCTTATGCTCTGGATGGACATGGCGTCATCCTATTTCCTTTTGATTGGACCACTAAAGACATGTCTGGATGGAAGGTAATTTCGGGACGATATAAGTGTGCTGGATGCTGCCCGACATTGCTTGAAATATCGAGATCCTGTTTTCTACTCTTGAACGGGTTTTCTATTTCTAATAGTTCACCTACTTATTTTTTAAGGATGAAAATTCCTTCTGTACCATGGCATCTTACAGTTTTTTCCGAGAATATGCGTACTCTAATTTTATGGTAACTTATATAGAAGTCTTATGTGTTTAGCAATTACAGTCATTAATATTTAATTAATGCTACATATTATTGATAGCCTTTTCAGTTTTCCTGATTAGTATTAAATAAAACACCGAATTTTTCTAAGTGTATGTTAGGTTTATTTACATTTTGGTACCATGTGGTATTAAAATAATTTTTAATGGTTAATTCCTACAAATGACATTATATTTTACATCTAAATGAGATCGGATTATCAATACTTCTTATTACTTGATATTGAACGGTGTCGAAAGGCTTCATCGTAAAGAACGTTGGTAGCTACCTGTGGAGGAATGCTTTTCTTGGAGCAGTTTTCTCCTGCTGGCCAACCTTTCCTTTCTCTCCGCGTTATTCTTAGTCCCATACCCTACAAGCGTTTTTTTTTTATCGCCGTCTACAAACTACCCAATAGAATCCCCTCCCCTTCTTCGCCACGTGACACATTTAGCTCGGGTCCTTCACTCGTGGGCTGTCGAAACGTTCGCCTGCTGAATCCAATCCCATTTTATGAACTGATCTAAATCAGTTCACCCGGTTTATATCCTCTCCGCTTTCCCTCTTTCTCCATCTTTCTCACCCTCGCTAGGTACTCTTCTTACCCAAGTAAACACCGAAAGGAAATACTGGTCCCGAACATCTGAGTGGAATTTAAGTGGGCCCCACTTTAGGATAATGCGCCTTACGAAATTAAAGCAAGCTATTGTTGCACAGATAGAAAAAAACAACTACTGCTAAAACATAATTTTACACTGCATTATTTATGGACTACTAAAACTATAGCAAACTGTGGAATGTAATTTAAGTTGATTTTTAAATGTGACTTAACATTAATTAGTACACATACGTTCAGAGCAAGCTACTTTCCAGAAAGATCACTTTAACAAAAGTAAATAATCGTTTACAAAATAATTAAAAACTGTGTCCCTCGGGTCTAATGATACACGATTAAACTATGTGATTAATATATCATAATTAAACATTTTGTCAAAGTTAATACAAAAATGTAAGTCGTTTATGTCATAATAAGGTTTACAAAAACCACCAATAAACCTTTTTTAACAGTTCAGAAATAATGTCTCTCTTTGAAGCAGTGTTTCTCTTTATCCTATTTGTACTTCTAATTCATATTATGTAAATATTTTTTAATCTATCACTTTCGTGCTACCAAAACCTTTTTAATATTTGCTGTCCTCACACAGTTTATGATAAATGCATACATGGAGTAATAAATGCATTAGAAATTCGAATATCCTTTCCATGTATACAGAAAAATCTATAAACGCCTATTTAACCATTATTTAAATATTCTTTCGGTGCAGTAATATGGTTCAAAGACGTTTTTCGTTGGAAAGAAGACCCTATAAATGACCAAATTGTTTGTTTTCGTTCCACTAGTACATACTGCGGAAATAGCTCCCCTCTGTGCTTTTTCAGCCTTTCTCTGTTGTTTTTGCCCTTTTAATTTTTAATTTTTTGAACTTCAGTTTAATATCGTGCATATTTACCCCTTCTTTTCACTTTTTTAATTACTGTTATCATAATAAAAATACATTGGCCCAGTTGAAGATAAAAAATTTTAACAACTTTTATTGTTTCCCTATTTATTAAACCATTAAAATTACCTTTTTTAAAAAAGTGTATGTCATTTCTCACTAGACGAACATTTGGATTTTTATGCATGTAAATAACTGCTTCATTTAATTAATTTTTTTCTGCCTCTGCGTAATATTTGATGTGATAAATTGTGTTGCAAAATATGAATGTTTGTGGCTTTAAATAACAGTACGCAACATTTATATATTTTGACTTATCCGATTGTTGATCAAATATGAACTTACGTTATTGATAACTGTTATATAGAGGCATCAAACAAGGTTATGAGAAATTAGCAATTTAATACATTTCAGGCATATTCTACATTCCGAATTTTCGTCTTAGAATATTATATCGTCGTGAAAATCTTGGATGATATCGTATTTTATGTTAATTTGTAGAAATAAAGCTAAAATCTTGATGTAATTGTAAAAATAATTACAGCTTATGTTATAAAATTTGGGTACCAACTATGCCACTTATAAAGTATTATATTCAATTTGATTTCATTAACACAAGTACGCACTTGCTAATGTGGCCTACTACAACACAACGTAACAGTAGAAAACTGAGCGCGCACTTGCCAATGTGGCCTACTACAAAACAACATAACTGTAGAAACCTGAGCGCGCACTTGCTTATGTGGCCAACTATAACACAACATAATAGTAGAAAACTGCTGCACTTCAGTGCAGTAATTATTTAGTATTTTATTGAACAATTGATACCTGCACACTTCCCCAAAGGCAGAAAACGGTCACCGCAGTTCAGTCGGAAACACTCTGAGTACTCACAGGCTATGCAGTGAGAGGCAGTCCGCTATCAATTACTTTGCACAGTTTCTCGTTATTCAAATCCACTCGATAAGACACGTCGCTGTCTTCGCATAACGCACCAGGAGCTAGCTAGAAACTTTGGCAATGTCTCATTTCAAGGAAGGGAGTGTCTGTTCTGCTGGGCTGCAAGTCAGCCTTGCGGGGAATTCCAGGTGTGTCTTCGACAAGAGCTGTGTTCCGTCACTTTCTGCTAGAAAACTCGTCAGCTGCTTTCACATTACTAAATACAAACGTGATTGCACAAGGAAACGGAACAACAACTATGAGCTTACTTCGCCGTGATAGTATGGAGACTGCAAAGCATGTAAAGAAACTTTGCATGCATTAACCTTACTTTACGGACCTTAACGTTAATAGGCGTAGTATACGTAGTTTAACAATACTGCTAACTACTCAAACACGCACGCCTTTTAAATACACTGCTACACTTAATGAGGATGCTGTAAAACCTGTTAACTTATTAAAATAACGCCAGCAGTTCACGCCAACGTAACGTCAGCGCACGATGTATGACCTAAAATTTTACTAAGTATGGTTTTCCACTCATAGTGCCAAAACAAATCCTACTTATTTCGAAAACGTGAAGTATGATTTCACAAAGGCATTAATTACTCCATTATTATTATTCCATAGCCTCATTTTAAAAACTATATATATATATATATATATATATATTTTGTAATCAAAGAAACCTTGATTATTTATTTATTTATTTAAGTGGTTCATAAATTCTGCCTTATTACAACGTTAAGAAGTGATTATTTAAATTATGACTTGGTTCCACAGTGTATAGGCCAATTTTAATACATAATATTTTGTTCGAAAATTCTGCCAGAAACTGACTTACTTTTGAAAATAACAACTGACAAAACTAGAATGGAAAATAAATACTCATTATATCATGAATTGATCTTTGTGTGGAAGTGAAGTGCGGAGAATTTGAAATATTTATAGGTGAATAATTTGAAGATGACCATAACATTTCTATACCAGCACCAAGATCGTTTTAATGTAACTCTTATTTGTTGTGGGATAGCATTCTTGTTTAACAAGTAAACAACTGAGAATTGAAAAGAAAAATAATTACTGAAGAAAAACTATAATACCTAGGAAAAGATATGTATTTCATAAATATTTACGTTAAATGTTCATTACATCGACCCAATTCAATTTTTCCACCTACCAAAGAATTTGGGAAAGCAAAACAACCAACAGCCAATTTTTGTAATTTGTTTATCTCTAAAGCTGACAAACCATAAATTAACAAAAAGCATAACTCTTGGTATAAGTACTAACAAATCTAGGTCACTTTAATATTTCATTTTTAAAACTACCGACGAGAATATGTCCAAAGCCAGCTAGGTTAGGATTGAATGTGTTCATGACACAAGTACTGAAATATTGGTTATAATGCCACATGGTAGCACTAAAGGTAAACTTTCAAATGTATCGTGCATATACCCTTAGTATTTACAACAAAATATCGTAGCTGATGGTATTACAGAGCTACTTATTTTCACAATTCATCATGTAAAGTTTGGCCCAAATAAGCAATATTTGTACAAGTACTACGTGACGTACAATTTAATTGCTACAGTTGCTTTCGACTGTACATTTGCAGGTTAAATGAATGCAATGCTTTGTCATTGTATAAATAACCACTGGGCTGAACTGTCCTCCAGTTATAGATTTTTGGATATGAAATACTGTTATACAATTATTCCTTCATCTAGTATATTCTCTAGTAAGGTGTGGACTTCTTAATGCATAATCAAACTGTTTATATAGCTGTGTATTTATTTGTACTGACTGTAATAATACACAATACAGGAGATTACTTTACTAAGCATATCTGAACTAATGCCTAACAACCAGGAAGATGGCCCATTACGGATGTAGTTCTCTTCCATCACTCTCCGTGCTGCACTGTTCCTCCATATAAAGGCATAATGTGTCGCTCCACCATACAGTGCATTAGCATTATTAATTTTCAAATCAGATTCAGAAACCTCATTATATAATACTTTTATTATGCCACACTTTGTATACTGCAATTTTATAGTAAATTTTATTAACAAAGAGGATCTATTGTTACTACAGAAACAAATCAAATGTCGCGTACCTGGGGAAAACCATTGTTGTACAGTAATTATTGAAATGTCATTCAGGAGTGGTCTCTGAAGTGTAAAGGCAATCAAGATTTGTGTGTGAAGATGCTCAGAATAAGTTCAGTGGCTTAGTGGAATATATGTTATTTTAATGAATTTTTGTGTGAACATGTTTTTTATTGGTTATTTAAGTGTAGATAGTAGGGTCCCATTATTTCCAAGCACACTTAAGTGTATTTCATGAAAAGTGTGTAGGTATACATTTAAAAAAATGTTAAAATTAAGCACTTTTTCTGGTAATTATTCAGAATAGCGGTTTTTTCTGAAAATAACAGAAAAAATATCACTGAAAGTGGTATATTTCCACTCTACTAATTACACAGAACACGAATTTACTAGGGGCATTAACGTATTACCTTTACAAACCACAAGTACGAATTTCGTAATATGTGCCCACCTAACCTAACTCCACGATGAGTGAATCACTATTATACATTTTTAATCTAACCTAGGATTGTAGGGTTTTAATCTATCCTAGGATTTTATGGTGTTAATCTAACCGAGGATTGTTGGGTTTATTTAGTACGTTCTACTTATTTTACCATTACATCCTCCTCAATATTAAAAAGGTAAACTGTGCAGAACCTATTTATGTTACTTTGGTGGATCTATGACATTTCCTTCAGAAAAGCCCCTATATTGAATAATTACCCATTTTCTTATGAAATCAAATTGCTTCATGATGACGAATGCATCATTGTTCAATCATACAAGTGAGTTTTGCAATTTGTGGACAGGTCCATGGTTGCATAAATGTTGTCATGTGTAAAACAAATGTTTATCCAAGTGCAACATTCAACATGTATTTACACTTATTGAGTAATTGATACGTAAAGAATGCTATAATATCATAAAAATCAAACTGTTTTATTAAAGGGTTAAATAAAATTTTAAAATTCTATCTTATTGTCGTGATTTATAAAAAAGGTTTTAATTATAGGTTGTATCATT
The DNA here is from genome assembly GCA_002778355.1 of Clitarchus hookeri. NCBI lineage: Eukaryota > Metazoa > Arthropoda > Insecta > Phasmatodea > Phasmatidae > Clitarchus > Clitarchus hookeri. The sequence continues at coordinate 864,496 of NQII01000275.1, read as the reverse complement.
TAAGAAATTAGGCAAAATAACCCCTAGCTACAATAAAATAATTTTTGTAATCATGTTTAACGTTAATAATTTAACATTCTTTATACTCTAAACACAAAACTATGAATTAATGGTTTTTTTTTTGGACAGGGATTCTTCTATTCCATCTACCACAGGTTAAATTATTTAAATGGAAGAAGTGACAAATATTCTTGTTACAATTATACATATAACTTTAGTATGTGTGTAATTTATAAACTTCTTACGAAAGCAAGTTTCCAAATTAGTGGCATTCTTATGCTAAACTCATACCAAAATTTTCAAGTAGCAGCCATTCATTTCAGAATTAGGTTTCTCAGATATATAAAAAAAATTTCGAGGAAATGACACAAATAAATAACAAAAAGTGTTATTAAAAAAAACTTTGATAATATACTTTTATGGTAAGCCTATTTAGTTGCCTTACAATTGATAAAATATGATAAATATACGCCTAATGCTTCATTCATGCATTGTTCTGTATAAGTGTTATAGTTTCGTTTTGTAGTTGTTTTTATCTTCAAATATCCAGACAATTCATGTATTCAGCGTTATGACATGAAATTAAAGTTTGGTTCTGTTGGCGATTTTACCTGATGATTACCATGATATTTACAGTATAGTGTTTAAGGAATGCAGGGGGAATAGTGTTTCAGGAATGCAGGCAAAATATAAATATGTAGCATTAGCTTGCAACAACATACTAGTTACACATGAACACAAATGATTCACATTGTAATTGTGTAATTTACAAAAGTAAACAAATATGCTTGCTAACTTGTGTTTGACTGCTGTCTGGTCTCTCTCATCAACAGGGAATTTAACGTAGCGATCCATGAGTAACTCATTAATCGCCTCGCTGACCTGAGTTACACATCTGCTTACAAAAGGCTGGCTGAGACCTAGTAAAAAATTCTGCCCAACAGATAACTGATAGCTACCTGAGGCAAAAAAGTGAATATGACAGATATTGTCATGCAAGAATAAACACAGCACCTATGTGAAAACCTACTTAGATAACACTATCACTTTTTTTTAATATAACATTTTCTTGTACTAGGTATTCCAAAATTAGATAAATGTGGTTATTAATATTACATACAGTAGCCTAATAACATTTTCTTTACAGTATTACCAAATTTTGTGGCAGCATAACCTTACTTCAGTTGAGAGTTTTAAATCTGGGGCTGAGAACAAAATTACGCAATTTTATATTTTTTAACGTAAAAGAACCACTATTGGCTTACTGTTACACTAGAGAACTTCACAACACATTCAACATAACATACATATTTATTTACATTTAGTCTTTTCTCACTTTTTTATTTTAAATAAAAGCGGAAATATTTTAGGCATAGTTAAAATGAGTGTGTGTGGTGGAACGAGATGCACAGTACCATCTCTCTATGACCCAATATTGGACTGCTTTTCAGCCACTCGCACTATCACAAACAATGTGGATAGGATATGAGGTTAGAACATTATTTACGTAAACAAGTGGAGATGTTTGTTTACTTCCTCTAAACAATATTTAAAGAATTTATATGAAATACAGTTAGGTAAAAGAAACTTATTTAAATAAAAGGATGTCTTTCAAAAACTCAAATGTAGCTTAAACCAACACATTCATTAATGTTGACGATGTGATTTTGAAAGTTATAATTGGCGTGGAGTTGGTCAATGTTGGGTACATGCTTGAATATGCCTTAATTAGAGACGACGTGTAACAATAACGTAAGAGTACAGCACTATGTAAACAGTGTTCTACCTTCAATCTGGTAAAAAAATTTTACAGTTGTTAGTAACAAACTATTTGCTGTTTGGAAACGAAATCCGTTACGTCATGGTTGACATGCGCTCTCGTTTCACTCAATTTTCACTCTACAATTAAAACATCACTATATTAACATAACCTTCTTTAATTTGGGTAGGTACTAAAACGTAAATGTTAAAATATAAGTTTGTGGGTTGAAAATTCTGAACTCGACATCACACTGTAAAAAATGCGTACGTTATGTAGGAACTCACCTTCTTTTCAACCGAAAGACCGTATAATGTATTTCTTTGCAGTGGTTCTCCGTGGTCGTTGCACAGCTGCATTGCGACCGCCCTCGAAAAGCGAAACATATTTACAAATGCTCCGTCGTCCACGTTGAAAGGGTTGTTACCATGCAAAAGCTTCCTCTCCTGTCGCATTTGCAGAATGTGTTGTTTCCGCTCCTCGTCGTCCAAATCTGCCCCCGCATTTAACAATAACCTTCGCCGCATGCCCGCCATGTTGAACCGACTCTCTTCCGACGAAATTATACCCTCCCAACAGCTCGTAGCCAGTTGGTTCGTCCCCGCCGACTCGTGACGTCAAACTACCGTCGTTTTAAACTAAGAATAAATACCAAATAGTAGGCTGGAAAAGAAAATTGTTTCGATCCTACTTTTTTTCGTCGGAACTAAAACTTAGAATAGCCCCCCCAGGTCACTGGCCGTTGATGCGCTAGAGTGGTCGGAAGTAGAACGACGTGGAGGGTACACTGATGCGAGTTCAGCGAGGAATCGGATCGACTTCCTTGCACCTATTGCGCATTGTGTAGGTAACGGAATTCGGCCAAAGCTGTGTCACTTCTAGGCGCTGAACGGGAGCGGGCATGACAGGGAATTAAACCGGAAGAGGTAACAGATGATTCGTTTGTCTACGTTGTACGTTTTAGTATCCCCTTTTACATTCATAATAGACTCAGCAGATCTGTGGCCCTGACAGCGAGCCAGCGGTGGATTTAGATAACTGATATTCGAAATTTGATAAGGTCCTTTACAATGGGCCTGCAAATTTAGAGAGTAACCCCTATGCATCTGTCGGCTCTAAAGATCTCGCTCCTGACTCCCTCAGCCCATGCAACTGGAGTTCGATAGTCCCATCAGTTGTCCTCTGAACACCCATAATATTAGCATAATCTCCTACTGGGCTTTCGTCGTGTTGTTTCTGAGTCGTGGATATACGCTGACCTGGTATAGCTCACTGTAATATATTACCGCAGCAAATTGCTCCACCTCCATTAATGGCCGACCATGTTCCTTTTATTCCAGCAAGACAAGTGTGGCAAGATCTCTTGCATAGCGTTCTATTTTCTGCGGAGCCCTGAACATTAATTCTCCTCGCAGCGAATCAATAATTTCTCTTTTCTTAATGGTTTTAGTAATTGTGATATCAAGTCTTCACTTCTCTGCGATATAGTACCAGCAGTGCTGTAAATAATTCTGGTGATGACTGTGTAGATTTAAGTGCAAGGAAAAGTTGGCCATCCCATGCACGTTGAAGAAACGAAGCCAGTTGTCTCGTGCGCATTAATACGGAAATAACCGACCTGCAAGAAAGGTAATTGTCCAGTCGAAATAAAAAGTACTGCGAATGGGAATGGATCAGTTCATTCTCCCCTCCAGAATGAGCCCAGAGTATGTTAGGCTATTTTCAGCGCTAGTATACAGCGAAAAACGTTGTTTCATAAGAGTCCGTGATCAAAGCGTTATCAGGACTATATAAATAAATATGATGTTTATTCCTTCGTTCTCACAAATTCATGACAAGAAAATATTCTTCAAACATGTATTCCCTTTACAATATTCAACAAAGCAAGATACCATCAACAAATCAAGAGACCAAAATAATAAAAATGACCAAATATTAAAAAAAATATATGGGAACACAGTATAAATAAATGTTGCTGTGTCATATAAATACAATTTATAATTAAATGAGCATCGTCTTTAGCACTGCAATAAGATTAAGGAAGGAAACTAATTTCTTATTATATATCACTAAAAATTGTTATACACACTAAGTTAAAGCAAACTAATAATAACTATTGTCGTAGAAAGTTTTCGAGGCATACAGACGAAGTCGCAAAGAAAACAATGATATCCAAGAAAGCTGAATAAAGTCGCAATAAAAGAGCAGGACTGAATGTGTGCAGCAGGTTATTTTCCGCCGTTCCCTTGCTGCACAGCGGCAAGCAATACTTTCATCATTCCGAGAAAGTGGGCTGCATCGCTCAACACATTAGGCGATAAGCATGAATGAGTACATGGTTACCTAGAGTACAAAGTTTTCGCAACTTAGACCTCTGTTTCGATCATTTGAGGCCGGAATTCTCGCCTTGTAGATAAACAGACGCACAATCCATCTCATCACCAACAAGAACGGAGCACAGTAACCACTTTCACCAATCACCAAGCTCCATGGTTCTGAAGCATAAACTTAAAAAGAAATGGTTTAACGTTAGGAAACTGAATGTACAGAGTGGTCCATTCAAAAGAACTTGTGATTACAGTGTTCAGAATGCTATACGTCACAGGATAAATTATAAAGTTAATGATATAAAAATACGAATACAAGAAGTATATAACTCACTATCTTCGCAAATACTACATGTAAACATTTCCTGTTAAATACAATCTACATCACAGGTTCCTTTCTGAAAATCCTTCTGGAGTATGGATGCCCTAGATACTAGCCTTATCAAAAATTATTTTAGTAACAAAAGGTTCCATAAATCTGGGATAAGTCTGCCAAAAAAGTGCGGAGCAGCGGGAAGCTGAGAATCCCTACAAAGCAAAATGTCTGCATTCGATAAAGGAATCTCAACGTTCTTCTTTTCGTATCTCTTCTGCACGACATCCTCAGCTTTAAGGAGATTATTATAAGCCTCGTTCGACATTCGCCGTCGCGCAGCATCGTCCAAAAAGGCAACGATGACGAAGAGATAACTCATTCCTTCAAGAAGAGACGAGTAAGGTGAAAATAGAACAAAGTGAGGACAACGTGTGGTTCCATGAATAGCTCCTTTGATTAAATATTAATAAATTTTGTGTCCTGGCATTTGTTGTTGTTCTGATTTAGAAAACACTGTAGCAAGTCTCTACATTTATGTTGTAACACTGTACGATCCTGATTTAGAAAAATCTGTAAAGTTATGTTGTAATGCTGTACTATTCTTATTTATAAAATTGTATAGTATACATGTAAATTTATTTTGTAATCCAGAACGATTTTTCCCATTGAAAAATATGACCTATTTGTTGGGTGTTTTATGTCTCAGTCACGACTCGGAAAATTTTCTAAGCCATCTTCAAAGTTTTTTTCTGTTTTTTTTTTTTAGCTTGTATATTCTTTAGAGGAATTGCGTTTACAGCATAGTGAATTGAATTTTAAACACGTTTATAATTTGGTGTGAAGGCGAATTAATAAAATCCAAGAACAGTTTGCCAAGGATAAGTAGGCATATTGATGGAAAGGAGTCTAGTAGGACTGATGGATAGGAGGGTGTGCCTGCACTTTGGATTTTCAGGCCACGATGAGCACCATATGAAAATGATTCCTGACAAATTACAAATTAGGTACAAAAGTAGTGCTACCTAAGCTAACATGATTTTAGTAAATTAGACATTTCTGGTGTCCTTATAAGTATTTTGTTAGTGTCCAATATTCACTGACCCACTAAATTTACTCTAACCAAAACTGGTATGCTTGTGGCACTTATTGGGAGCATTAACTGCGATCATTCTTATTCTATTACATGAAAATTTCGTCTGAAGATATTTTGTGTATTTGAACGGGATACCTTATGACTTGAGACCAGTGAACAACAATACGCCCCTCCTGGGTCAGTATGACGCCTAACTATAGAGTGATAATCCGATTTCGCTTATGTGTATGCACAACTGTGTATGCACTTTCTTTCTGTGTATGCACAACGAACCAGTTAGTTTCGTCCGAATTTCTGAAAACTGAGGGCGAGTATATCAAAGCAAGCATTACAGAAAATCATTCTACTTATAAATTGTAGATGTAAAGGATCAGGTTTTTAAGGCCCGAAGGCCAGCACACCCTCCATCCTCCCGCACTGCAACTGTACTCGGATGAGTAAGACAGTACACGGCACTTTCTCCTCTTGTCTCTTCCGGCCATTACTTTCTTTATGCCGTTACACGGTATTCTACCGGTTTTCTCATTTGAAAACCTGTCCTCCTCGCCAATCTGGAATATTCCGACTTACATATTTTTGAAAGCCAGATGTAAAGGATCAATTGTCTTTAAATGACATTTTTAAAAATCTGTTTTTTGTCTGTTGGGTTTTGGGGGCCGCGGGAGCGCAACGGCTAGAGCGCTCGCCTCCCACCAGGGTGAACCTGGATCGATTCCCGGATTTTCGCATGTGAGAGTCGTGCCTGACGATGTCGTTGGTCGGAGGGTTTTCTCGGGGATCTCCCGTTTCGCCCGCCTTGCATTCCGGCGCTGCTCCATATTCACCTCGCTTCACTCACATTGACTCTCAAGACCCCGATGTAACGAGCTGCCCAAACCACACCAGCAATCTGTCGGCCTGTGCAACATGTCTACTTGTTTTCGATGATATTACGGAAACATGCATTAAAAAGAGCATTTCTAAAAGCAAATATCAGGTTTCAGGTGCATTTTAAAGTAAGGTGTGTGTAAATGTTTTACTCTGTCTCGTACTTCGCGCCCACGGAGTACTGAAAGATGTTTTAGTACAAAAACAAATTACGATGAGAGTACTTATAAAAAAGGGGGGAATAAAATTATATTTTGCTCTGAGTGGCGATACTTTTAAGTCCGCGCCAATATAGAATGGTTTGCGGAAGAGACTGCATCTCCGAGAAACTATCGCCGACTATTAACAAGAGTGCCGCAACCTGCAACCCGTGTCTGGGGCTTGCTTCTGTAAAGCCTCGTCGCTCGTCATTGTTATACTTCAAAGAGAAGCTCAGAAACTGTGCATATTTTCATATTGTAACCACCCCTCTAATTAGTCGATTACTTTTGTGTTAAAGGCGACCTTCCCTCTCTACGACACTCAGTTCTGCCAATTAATCTATTGGCTTGTACCTTGTATCAGTTACGGAATCTTATTCCCGTTTTTAACCGACTTTATTTTTCGATGATAAGATTAATATGACGTATAGATATGAGTGTACGTGTCATAATAATGCTTACACTATTTCACCAAATTTCCATAGTCAGTATTCAAACATGTATAGCAAGGACGCCCTACTTCCTTTGTTTTCAAGCAGAGCTTAACTGTCATTATTATAGCGTTGACATTACAAAATTTTGATACGAAATGAAATATTTCTGACACTGCATTACTAATTAAAACCAAACTTTGAGTATGTTTAATGTCTTAAGAGCATTAAATGTTTTTAGTAATAAGTCCTTTTTTTGCTTACTTTAAAAGTGAAAATCACCTGAAAAATTAAGGTTTTTATCTCACTATACAGAAACGATGCAACAGATTCCCACCAAATTTAGGACTCAAAGAGTGCAGGGAAAATTACCAAGCATTTATGGATTTAATTATTTCAGGCACTTGTTTTCAGAACAGCGAACTTTCAACTTTAAAGAAATATTTCATAGCTCAGATAAAATTTAACCAATTTGAACCAAAATTAGCCAACTGCTCGTAACGACTAAGAGAATATCAGTTTTATAAAATCTGCCTTTTTTGCCATTTTGAGATATTGTACCCAACAAAAAATAAAGTTTCTGTATTATACCTCAGAAGCTTTTCCTCCGATTCTCATAAAATGTGGTGTACAGGTAGTGCAATCAACTGCAGCCTCAAATATTTATTATAACAGATCACATGCTGATTTCCAAAATTGTGGGCTTTGAAAAATTTAGGTAGATGTTCGCATTTCTTTGATTTGTGTATATGAGCCGCTGCCACAAAGTTAGCACCCGAATCTTTTAAATTATATTATATACGTATATATAATATCTCATCCATTAACACTGTTCAGCAAAATATGCTCGTTTTAAACACAATTCAAATAAGCCAGCCACTCAAGACATCAGACTGACACAGGTTTATAATAGATTTCGTTTCCATATTTCAAGCAGACCACCTGTTTTACTGAATACTCAATGCCAACATCGCTGTATAGGTAGAACCATTACGTATAAAAATGTACTATACACCCAACGTTATTTGCGCATAAAGTAATGTTATTCTAAATTGAAACATGATTTTGGTGGCCATGGACGGAGTCGCTACTGACACAGAAAACAACAATATCGTATTTTTAATAGGATTTTCATATGTTGTCCAACCAAACAGAACAGCTTTGCAACTGACGTCACTTTACTATTTTGGAATGTTTAAATCAGATCTGCCAATAAGAAGTCACACAAATTTTAAGTCAACAGAGCAAGTAATATATAAAATACCATCACTTAAATTTCTACTTTTTTTATTTAGCACCTTTCGCAAACAGACTGCTTACGAAGTTCTTCAAAATATTGGTATTCTGAAATATTTGTTCGTATATCAAGGACTAAAAGCGATAATTTTGTTATTTCTTTAGTAAACGATTTACTTAAAGTTGTGATTTGTATATGTAGTTAGTTACATATAATTACAAATACAGCAAAGACGTGAATAAATAAAAATTCTTGAAAATATCTACTTGTAGAAAATATAATATCACTTTTGTTAACTTTAAACGTTTGCGATGTAAGGGCTATCTGAAGTTACGTTATAGATAAATCTATTAATATTTTTATTAAAAAAACTATTTTTACAAAAATGTACACTTACGATAAAATAATTGTTTTTATTTCTCTTGTTTTACGTTTTAGTCTTCAACTGTGCTGCCAAAAATCACGTTTATGTAACTCTTAGGTTATTGTGTACTTACACTAGTGATATGAGAAAAATCTGCTACAAATTCTGCCAGAATCATATTGATTTAGTAAGTAGTTTACGACGAAAAAAAAGGCACTATCCAAAACGTATTCAGTGCCGGTAGTAACCGTATCCTGTGAACTCTGGGATAGCACGTTAAGGCTCTGCATCCCCCTTTTGCAGAAATTTTTCGTTTCCGTGTCATAATTTCGGATTCGGGGTAATTACTGACAATGTACGATTACAGAAAATTACAATTTACGAGTTCTTTAAAAAGTCAGAAATATATATATATATATTTTTAGCAATATTTTTCCGCCTTTTTGCAAACAGGAAATAACACACAACGACAATTAGATACAAAAATATTAAACAACTAGTAAATTGTAAATTTTCTATAAACAAACATTTTCAATTATATCTGTGAAACTGAAATTATGACACGAAAACGAAGGCTTTCTGCATAATTGGTGAAGCCGAACGTTCGTTATCTAGGTTGGGAAAGGTGGGAGGGCGTTTCGCGTTTGTTAGTCGTGCATCGCGGCTTCGCCGCTCTTCGAAGTGGCGTGGTTGTCGCGGGCGCGCGGATCGGTCGTTACCGCCGTGAAGCACGGCTGCCGGTAATGAGAGTCCTAAATCCGCGTATCGCTCCGCTGGCTGCCCGGTCTCACCGCCACACGGTCGACAAGTCCGGGTAGGCAGCTTCGGCTTTAGCTCCGCTGCGACGGGTTGACGCCGTCAAACACATCGGTTCGCTCAACACTTTCCCATGTCAACCTCGGGGGGAAAAACAAACTCCCTTCCCGTAACTCTACATGCCAGGTGTTTTTGAAAAACCTGTCGAAATTCAAACCGCAGCATCTATGGACTAATTTAAACCGTAATTTCTGGTACAACTTTTTTGCGAAGGTTATCTACTATTTTTTTTAAATATAAGTTGAAGTTAGGCAAAACAACGCAGAGAGTCCGCAGCTATACGTACCTGCATGCACAACAAGTTGCATATCACGAAGGCGCAGGAATTGGCGAGCCATGCGGAGAGCGCCTGCACATACGGCACCATAAACTCGAGGTACTTGGGCGCCGCTAGTGGTTGCTTGTTAGTACACGTGTGTCAAACTACATGAACAGTGGGAGATTAGTATTTGAGTAGTAAAGGCTGCCAGAAGTGTTCGCACTTCATTTCCCGCATGGCGCGCCAATTCCGTCCGCCTCTGTGATGTGCAACTTGTGCACGCAGGTACATACAGCTGCGGACTCCTTACGTTGTTTTTCTTAACTTCAACTTAAATTTAAAAATACTAGATGACCTTTATAAAAAAATGTTGTTACTACGATTTTATTTTGTCTATGTTAGTCCATAGATGCTGAGGTTGGAATTTCGACATGTTATTTAAAAATGCCTTGTACATAGGATATAGGCTGTTTTGTTCACTGTTAAGTGAGCACTTTTGAAATCGGCTTTTTAAAAACTAACTGCTCCTAGCTGCGTATACTATTTTGACGGGAAAACGGACTGACATACACACTAATAAAGTTGGTATATGCTAAAGTTGGTATTTGAAAGTTCTCTCATTTGGAATAATAGTCATTAAGTATATTTTATTTTAGCCTTAGACGTTAACTTTCGAGTGCGGTGGAATATACGCACTGTGTTTATTACTTACATAGCAATAATTTTTGTTAAAATGTTGTTAACGGATAAAAAATGGCTGAAAAAAAAGTAACTAGGGCCTCAAAAGTGCTCACTTTACCGTGAACAGCCTATAACGACGGAGGGAAAGTAGTTTCGTGTCTTAAAGTTGAACTAAACGTGTTATGTAAACATTAGTGAATATTGAAATTATTTATATTGCTTTATGGTTTTTAATGCATTTAAGTGTAAGAATAGGCAAACTTGTAAAATATTTACTTATCTAATCACTTCACAGTTTCTCGTGACCGACGCATGAGTAAAGTGATCCACGACATTCTCTAACCTATCAAATATGACGTAGTTGCGGATTAAACTGCAGACAACACGGCACAGAGGATATCACTCTGCAACAGGGAAAATAGATATAACAAAAATACACCACTAACGAGCGGTGGATACTTACGACATTGAGAGCCTTACGCTGAAGAGGACCCTGACGTCGAAGTTCTGAATACTCACATCGTGGTCAACAGAGTTCATATTAAGGTACTTGACTCACCTCCGACTTCCATCAATTCATATCAATCCTACCTCTTGACGGAAAAACCATGAATTTTAATTTTTATTATAATTTCCCGCCTACTACTACTATTATATAAAACCGTGACGTTTCAGGAAACTTAATTTTGGCTCCGAAGATTGCATCCGAAGCAGTCTCTCTCCTGTTTCTGGGGAAATCAACCTTCCATATCGAATGACAAAAATCGCCTGTCTGCTAATTTCAGCTCTTGGGCTCTTTCTACCCTACTTTACGAAGGAGCGAAATGGTTGTGAAATCGCCTTCCTGTGAGTATGTGCTTGACTTTGTATGCCTGTGTGAGTGTCCCCTAGAATATTTTGAACATTTTCACATAATTTCACCAAACTGAACGAACCTGTTGTATTTAGTTAGGAGACCCGACTTTTACAGTTGGCCTAGCTGAGTACTTACTTCAAAATGGGGGCAATTTTAAGTTTCGTGGTATTTCGTATCTCGGGAACCACTCAACTGGTTTAGACTAACAGCCGTACAGTGACGCTTCATTGAAAGCTCTGAAAGTCGTCTCCGTTATACCAATTTGGATCAGGCACGGAGGAGGAGCTCTGGCGAACGTAATCGCTGTACGAGATTGCAGACCACATGTCAGCATTAAATTTAGAAACTTGTGTTATCATTTAACGGCATATTTAAAGACCTGAATAATTGAAAATTCTTCATTCCATCTCGGGAGATATTTGACAGATTCCTGTCATATTTTGCAACCAGTAAAACGATGTTAGGCCAGTTTAAAGTATATAATTTTACTATGTCAAACGCTAACTTTCAAAACAGTGGCCTTATAAATGTTTTAGGTTAGTATAACACAAAAGCGAACTCTTAAATCGATTTCGTCCAAACTTCGTACTCTGGCATTACCTATTGCAAGCGCCGAATATGCTCATTTACAGCCTTACATTCTATCTCTCAGTGCAACTGAGAAAAAGGAAGCTTTCACTGTATTTCCTAGGAAATAATCAACCACAAAATGCAAGTAATACTGTTAGCTCATCTAGATTTGTATTATTTTATTATCTCTGGCACTTATTGGCATCCTTATAAATATTCTAGGGTCGTGAACCTTTTATGTTGGTAATAGCTGTGTGAGCATTAAATTAGCGGATTCGTTGCGTCTTTTGCTCGCCAATTTGTAATATTTCGTATCCCGAAACAGAAAACCTTCGTATCGTTTTCCATGAATTACAAAACGAATCTCAGCAAAGTTTACATGCATAAAGTACTATTACAGACAGCCAGAAAGAATGGCTTTTCATTTCATAAAGTATTTTCGAAACAAGTGTATTTTTATACTTCTTATCCTGTATTACATGTGAAACTGTTAAACCGACTTGCACCCAACCCGGTATGCTAGCAATTATTAACTGTGCGTAATAAATACACTTAATTAATGACACATTTGTCCGTCTTGCTGAAAGATAATTCACCTGAAAATGTTGACTTTTACGTTATAGCCTATCTCATTAACTTCTCAGCGAAGTCTTAACACAATTCACATGTAAATAGTTCTGTAGAAGGGCACCTAAAATATATATGAAGTAGTCTGTTATTTTCAAAATAACGGTTTTATTACTGTAGCGTAATATTTCTCATATCAGTTACTATAAAACTTATTTAAATCAAACTTTTGTGCTAATTTACTAACTGTGTGCTCTAAATTCCATAGTAATAACTGCAGTTGTTATTTTGGAAGGTGCATCATAACATATATTGGCAAAGGCCTACAGTATATCGTAGGAACTACTCCGCTGTTTTCCGTCGAATGTCATTGAGAATTCCTTCTGCTGAATAGTTTTTTTAACATTCTAGATTTCTACATTTTACTTTGGGTACCTTCTGAAAACTAGTTGCACATACGAGTAGAGGAAAGTAAACTAATTCTTTATAAATACAGGGAGCGGCAGAAATAACTCCCGAATTTGCCACCGCCATGGGCTCGGTGCTAGTGGTGGTAGGCGGCCCGGGGTTGTGTCATAGTGCAGTACCACTGCTGCCATTTCAGTCGCCACAATGGCATGGAGTGGTGAACATCGTGCGTTCGTCCTTGAAACCTATTTTAAAAATGGCGATTCTGTAATCACAACGCAGAGATTATTTCGTAGGTACTTCGGAATAGGTTGGCACGGTGCAGTCCCTGACAGAAAAACCATTCTATTGTGGGTTAAAAATTTTAGAGTCACAGGTTCGGCTTTAAAAAATGCACCGCCAGGTAGACCTCGCAGCGCTCGAACTCCACAGAACGTTCAATTACTCCAACAAGCAGTTACCAAATCTCCAAGACGTCCAGCCCGTAGGCACGCTGCCAGCTTGGGAATATCTGATCGTAGTGTGAGAAGAATTTTACACCAAGACCTCCACTTTCATCCGTACAAAATCATGGTTGTGCAGGAACTTAGTGAACGTGATTGGGCCAACCGTATTGCATCTTGTCAGGCTATCCTGGAAAACTTTCCAACAGACGCAGTTGTGCTCTCAAGTGACGAACCACATTTTCATTTATCAGGATTCGTCAACAAACACAATGTTTGATATTGGGCAGAAAATAATCTTCGACAACTTCGTGAGCGACCTCTCCATAGCCAACGTGTCACTGTTTGGTGTGCTGTAGCAGACTTTGGAATAATAGGCCCGTATTTTGTTGAGGAGTAAGGACGAACAGTTACAGTAACGTCTCATCGTTACGTAGAGATGCTACACAACTTCCTCGAGCCGAAACTGAATGAACGTGTAAATCCTGCTGTATGGTTTCAACAGGATGGGGCCACCGCTCACACAGCAAGAGAATCTAAGGCAGTCCTAAGACAAATGTGTCCAGGGCGTTTAATCTCACTGCGAGGCGACATCCCGTGGCCAGCTCGTTCACCCGATCTTACCGCCTGTGACTTCTTTCTCTGGGGCTACCTGAAGAGTAGAGTCTACAAAAACAAACAGACGACAACCGATGAACTCAAAGTTGCTATCCAACACGAAATCGCGGAAATTCCACAAGAGATGACGAGAAGAGTAATGCGTAATTTCAGAGTGAAGCTTCAGAAATGTCACGGTTGGCATTTGAGTGAGATTATTTTTAAAAAGTGAAAATTAAAAAAAAGATAATGTTTAAAAATTAAGTGACAATTAAAAAAAGATTATTTTTAAAGATTAGGTGAAAATTAAAAAATATTATGTTTAAAGATTAAGTGAAAATGAAAAAAATTAAATCAAACTAAATGGCAAACATAATTCTTTTAGATGGTTTAATAAAATTTTGACTAGAATCGTTTGTGTATTTTTTATTAGTCGTTCAAATTCGGGAGTTATTTCTGTCGCTCCCTGTATAACTTTTTTATCCCAAACAAGTTACTTGTTTTTGATGGAATTGTTTTCTTCGGTGCCCTTTTAGGTAGTGATAATGCTACCAAAACCGTATAGAGAAGATTTGTCAAAGAATAAAAATTCATTTAAAGTTTTTGTCCCAAATATAACAGTATAATTCCTTGGGTTTGTGATTATGTTAGTTAGACAGATTTGCAATTGGGCAAGAATAAATTAAGTTACCTTAAATATTTTATATAATTTTATGTTTGTATGCAATTTTTGTATTAATTTTAGATTACCTACGAATGAATGATTTCTGTAAAAAGGAAAAAAATAAAACAATAGTTTGCAGAGCACGAATCTATTTGTTTAGTTATTTTCTTATCAATGATTTTTAGACAAGCTTTTGTGTATTAGTACTCTCTAGGACAACTACTGTCTATTACTGTGCCAATTATTACTTCGGGCTCGTTTACGTAATGTAAATGTTGACAAACGAATTTACTTGCTATTATGATTTTTAAAAAAATATTAACTTGTATCAAAATATTTTGTCTAATTAACAAATTCATAGCTCTATTGTTGCCACAGCAGAAAAAAGTAGTTCATGGGAAAAAAGGGTTACGCGATATGAGCCTAATTAAAGGCTTTAAATACAACAAGCATCCTGCAAACCGTAAAATTTCAATTTCAACAAAATTATTTGTTTTGATACTGTAATTACTAACTTTGGAATTAGCTCCAACCTGCATTCTCGTGGTCTTCGTAGTAAAAAAAAATAGCTTAACGAGTCAATAATTGTGAAATTCCACCTGCCCCATTATCGGGCTGATCAGCTTTGCCGCTATAATTTCGAGTATCGTGTTCTCACATCCACAATGCCGACACGAAAATGCCAATATGTAGCCCTGTTAACTGATGCGCACCTTGTTTCAATACTCTTTCGTCATTTATTTCGCTAATGATAGGCCGGTATCACGTGTGAGCTGAAAGCAACGCATGAATTCATTTTCCGGCAGGTAATTGAGGAACGATTTCCCTTATAAATTGTCAATGTTCTGTTCAGTGTTCCGCACTTCCATAATTGTACACAATTACCTTGCGCGAATGAAGGTATTTGGTTAATATGGACTTACGAGAGAATGTTTCGTACTATTTTTGTTCCAGTCATTAAAAAATCAACTACTAATGCCTTCAACTAAACTTAAGTATAATTTCTTTCAACCCTGTCGAAACATTAAAAAAAATAGTATTATTTAAACGTGTAGGCACTGATAAATACAAATGAATATTATTTAAAAGAAAGATTATATTTAAATATACGTCTGTAAAAATATATTTTTTATGGTGGTTTAATTTTATATAAGGATAAGAAACAGAATTTTATAATACCTATAAATTTGCACACAATCTCTTACTAGTGAAAAAAAAAACTTTTTTTTTTCCATACAGTTAAGCAGAGCTAGTAAACGGAAATAAGTTCTTATGCAGTTCAAGTAAGCATATTTCAACACTAACTTTGGACGTGCTTGTATATAAAAAACAGTTACTTTTTTAGTAAAAGACGTTGCAGAACAGCGCAGAAAATTTGGCTCTGACCTACGACTATTAAAATTTACTGTCCTGAAAGCTGTAGTTCCCTTGTCATTGCTCAAATCCGTTTCATCGATAACTTGTCATTTTTTTTGCGAAGTTTAAATTTTTTTCTCATAATGGAGCTGTTGTGGAACGTTTATAAGACTCTATGGTTGTCCAAGGGACGCCCGAGTGTTGTATATCAACACTCTTTAGCGAGTGACGTTTGATTGGAATTCTACTGACTTGAATTTTCCGAGCAACCTAACTTTAAACTTTTGCACTGGATACCCCCACCTAAAGACAACTATGAGAAATGTCTGATTGAAGTAAAAAGGAAAATTAGATATCATACTTGCACGATACGAAAAGAACCCCGTCCTTAGGTGGAGAAAAACACAATTTCTGCAAACCGTGTCACTACCTCTGTAAGAACCAATGAATTTACTTCACATATTGCATGCAGCTCAAAACTTCAAAAATATCGTGGTCACATTAAAAAAGCAAAACATGAACTTAGAACACTGATAGCAGATAGTCTAGAAGAAACTAAATAGCAACGTCCATATCCCTCACAGCACATAAACACTAGTAGAAGAATTATGCCGGTTTTGGGACATCGGAGTTCGGTGTCGGAGCTTGGAACTGTTCATGCTCTGTCATTCCGGTCGGCGGGTGGCCATATTGTCCACCGTGCTGGATGTCAGTGACATTTAGCCTTCTACCATTGACCCCAGTAACCATTTACAAAAAACTTCAAAAAATTCCAAAAAAACAATTCCAAACATTTTGAAAATTGAAAAAATCGCAAACACCACAAAATCCAAAAAATTCAAAAGAAATTAAAAATTAAAATAGTAAAAAAATATTTAAAATGTATTATTAAAAATTTTATTTTAAAAACTTACATTTCACAAGGTTTCCAGCACTACGCCCACCACCCTATCCACTCCTCTCACCGACACTCCAGCCTTCCAATATATTTATTTGCCCAATTCCACCCGCCAATTACTCACATTCGTTCAACCAATAAAAAGTGTTTGCTCCACCCTCACACATGTTTCTCATTGGCTAGTTGCCCCACCCTCTCTATCCCCTTCCAATATATTTAATTGCTCAATTACTCGCGTTCACTCCACCGCAATCCACAATTCTCATTGACTAATTACTCACATTCGTTCGACTCCCTTCACCCCCACACATGAATATCATTGGCTACTTAGTCGGCAAGCCTCCAATGTTCCTCATAGGCTAATTACGTTCGCTTGACCAATTAGTCGGTCAACTACTCATATCCGCTCAACCCTCTCCGCCCCCACCAATAAATACTCACATTCGATCGACCCCCTTACCACCTCACCTTTGCTCATTCCGCCGTATGCAGCCATCTTGGTGGTTTTTTCGTTTGTCATATGTTTACATTTTTAACACCTAGGTGACGCTATTTTCTCGATTTCGTCACCAGGCGAGCTGATGATTTAGCCATCAGGTGAAAGTCATATTTGATTATGTTTTTTAAGTAGGCTATAGAGGGTGCTGTCGGCACCCTCCATGTAAGATTCTATTTTCAACAAATAGGTGGGGTTAATGTATATATTTCACTGCCAGGCGAGCGTTCGTTCCCCCCTCATTCTGACGGTATAGCCGCAAAGTGAGCTGTCGGCACTTATATTTATAGTCTAAGGAAAACCTGTAATTTTTCATCCTATTTAAAAAAATATTTTTTCCAATCAGTGGTACACCTACATACATAAATAATTAAATTGGCTTTAATTTTTGTAGTAAAAACCTTTAATCAATACTGATCGAAACTTTTTTCGTTTCAATGCTTATTAAATTGCCATTGAAATTGAGTTATTCTGTTACGCCTCACCTCACAACTTTAGTCCGACCAATTATTCACAATACTTTAATCCCTTATCACTACCGCTCTTGTTTTCATCATTGTCCGACAGAGCCTGCCAGTGTGGGGAAAGTATTTAATGGGAACAATGTCGATCCTCGGCACAGTTTCTTGTCTGATGCCAGAGGAGACAGATCGCTCTCTCACACCTCGTATTTTAGCACTCTGACTAGTAAGTTCAGATATTTAATTATATCAGGTCGCAGGATATTATCAAGCGTACCCGTTATACGCATATATATATTCTAGCGAAATTAAAATTATGCTGAAATTTGGAGTATCTGTTCGGGCCAGCTATTCTCTGGAGGAATTTGTAACCTCATAAAATACGGTAGTAGAACTTAGTTTTTTTTTAATTATATAGTTACTATTGATTGAATTTGCAATGACGTTACCTCAGTACCCGTGCCGCTACTGTAAAACTTCGTTTGCATTCACCAAACGTGTTCGANTGAATTTGCAATGACGTTACCTCAGTACCCGTGCCGCTACTGTAAAACTTCGTTTGCATTCACCAAACGTGTTCGAATAATGCAGATGGAGTGGAATATAAGTGTGGAAACTGTTACATGGTATATGCTAGGCGCGATAACTTGCAGAGAGATCCAAATACCTGCGTAGCTGTGCGACCTTCATCTGCCAAAATCCGTCGTGTACAGTCTCCTCAGCAGATTACGAGGGTATTTCCCACTAAACCAAGGGTTCAGAATGAGCATCCGCTATCTAGCCAGCAACCATCACGCCCATGAATCGTGGTATGGTCTGGGTTGNGAGCATCCGCTATCTAGCCAGCAACCATCACGCCCATGAATCGTGGTATGGTCTGGGTTGGTTAATGACAATGGTTTCGTGAAGACCCAAACAGCATTCCATCACAGTCTAAAGACCTATGTTTCTACAACGATAACGGGTATTCTAAGAATATTTGCACATTTTAAACTCGAATGGGAAAAACATCGCTCTTGGCTCTCCACATAAAAACGCCACCAATAAAATTGAATGTATGGCTCGAACACAGCTTTGAATAACCGACCCTTCAAAGAAAGGAAGGTATTCGAATCGAAAGGCAGAATATCGAAAATGCTGTAAAATCTCATACTGGAATTTTACGTCACGAGAAAGAAGCATACAAACAGCGTGTTTCAGGGAAAATATTAACGAAAAATCAATCATCAAATGCCCCTTCCCCTCTAAACAACATGATTGCCCCCTTCAGCAAAACATTAGTTTAAAGTTCGTGTTGGAAAAAATCATGTGCCGTGTACGGATGCTGTATGCAGCTTTCTATAAAGTAATCATGACTCAAAAAACCCAAAAACCGAGTTAAAACCACATCGCTACCCCCACAGTATGCGATATACACAGTGAAGTATGTCATGCACCNTCAACCAGGCATAGACGCTCATCATTAAAAGCAATTCCTCCCAAGTCTTAAATCAGTACATTAAGAAATTTAGGCAGTGAAAGAAATAACCGTATGGTTACTCCACGTGCGGCGATTTTTCTAGCACCCATTATCAGCATATAAAACTCTTTATACGCATAAATAATTCACGTATAGTAAGTTTTGTGGGGGAAAAATTATATACCGTGAGGAGACCCTAGCGTATATTTAATTAATAAATAATAGTAATATATAATAGGAATATACATTATTAAAATTTTATTAATACACCTATTTAATATATAATTTACTATGTTATTATGCATAGTTTGTATAGCTATCAGAATATGATATTTTTATGACGAAATATTTGCCTAAAACCTTTTATACCTTAATATAAATACATTTTAGTGCATAGGAGACGGTATATGCCGTATCGGAGAAGGANTGCCTAAAACCTTTTATACCTTAATATAAATACATTTTAGTGCATAGGAGACGGTATATGCCGTATCGGAGAAGGAGAAACACTAATAATATCGGGGAAAAATGCTATCAGAAGTTCGTGAGCTTTTGGTAATGTTAGCATTAATTTGAATAGCCTTACATTTTTTTTACCATCTGTAGAGGTTTTCTTTTAATTAACTTGCAATAAGAATTGCGATTATATAAAATAATGAGTCAGCAGCAGCTCAGTTGACGTTCTGACACCGTGAATTAAACAGTGATTTNGAATTGCGATTATATAAAATAATGAGTCAGCAGCAGCTCAGTTGACGTTCTGACACCGTGAATTAAACAGTGATTTGGAAGTTAACACTCTCCTTGTACCGAAGATTATTCGCGCCTACGACTGGCAGTGATGAAAATGGAATTGGAACTAACGCCTTCATCGTCGAATCGCCAACAGTGCTGATACGGCTACAAAGTATATGCGTTCGACTACAATGCGTGGCGACATGAGAAGAGTAAATGTCCAGAGAACCCATCTCGTGTGATTTTAGCTGTAAAAACTGCCCTAAGCCGTTCGCACGAGGTGATAACTTGAATTGATATGCCAAGGTCTGTAAATATAGTAGTCTTCATTCTCCTACCGAGAAAAGTTATGTGAGGACTTCGATTTCTCCTGTCAACAATACGCTGCATGATAAGATCACAGAAGGTGAGGGAACTATGGTCAATACTAGCAAAAAACAGTGTGCCACACAATCGGATCGCATGAAATATATACACTTCTAAACTGGCACGTAAACTTAACGAATTTCAATAAAATAATGTAACACCGGTAGCTGCGAAGACTAACGTTGTCAACAATACACCTCCTTCAAAGGAAAGGATACTCGTTGATATTTGTGCTGACGAAGAAGTGGGTAATGCCTCTGCACAAAAAGACAAGGGCCATGGATACGATAATGAAGACAGTGGTGATTTTTTCGACGTCCTCACACATTTCCTTACCAGCTTTGCTGTGAAAAGTGTCGTGAATAATGCAGAATAAGACAAGAACACCGACTTCATATTTCCTGAAGACCCCAATGAACTTGATAGACTTGGACATTTGATTGGCTTGCATAGTAAGGAGATATCTTCAATCATCTGTGAACTTAAGGAAAGGGGCTACATCGATTAAAACCATTGTGTACTATCCATAATCTGCAAACATCAGAGAACTGCAAAGATGTAATGTATGAAATAGTGTGATGATAAATTTATGTGCTCTTATTTGTGCTCTTTTTAATTTATTGAACCTTACCGTACTACTTTTCGGAGAAACAAATGATTTCAGAGGTGTACAAAATAAAATGCAAAGATCTATTTACAGTATAAATTGAGCGAGAAAGTGCACTAGGGGGGATATGGTTCAATCTGAAGTATTATGCTTCTCTTGGTCTGTTTAAGTCAACTGAATTTGTTTGATAAACAAACGTACTGAGGAAGGAGGTATGTTTTTTGAAAAATAAGGAATGTTTTTGAGGAATTTTTTTTAGTAATGAGGAATGGTTTTCGAGAAATAAGGAATTTTTATGAGGAATACTTTTAGGGATGACGAATGTTATTGAGGAATTTTTAGGAATGACGAATGTTTTCGGGGAATAAGGAATGTTTTTGAGGAATATGTATAGGAATGAGGAATTTTTTGAGGAATATTTTTAGGAAAGAAAAACGTTTTTGAGGAATATTTTAGGAATAAGGAATGTTTTTGAGGAATTTTTTGAAGAACATTTTTGAGGAATGAAAGGGCGAGTGCTCTGCCGGGAATCGTACCTGTTTCCTCTTGTGGGGTGAAGATGCCGAGTGAAGAATGGGCTGGTGTTGAGGTGGACCACCTGTGGGAAAACGTGTGCACAAAAGAAAGAATGCTGTGTGCTTACTCGTGATGGGAAACGAGATCTCTAGTCACTGCCTCACTGCTCCTCTTCTAAGCCTGGGGTGCTGTTGTCGTTGGGGAGCCTCAACTGATGTGTCCAAATTTTCATAATTTCGCAGATTGCAGTCGGCCTTCTGACCTGAGTAATTACTCCTGCAGTCTGATGCTTTTTTTATATTTTGCAGGGGTTATAAACCTGATGTGCGTAAACATAAGTATTTTTAATATTTTTCTGTGAATCTATTGCTTATGTACTTGCATAATACGAGATTTTGTATCTTCGTGGCATCACGAAGGGCTGATAGAGCGCATGTACTTTAGCAAGCATCAGAACTCTTTCTGGGCATGATGGAGGTGCACTAAGTTTATCGCAAAAATGAACATCGATGATGGGGGATATTTAGCTCTCGCTTCTGACCCTTCGAAGATTTATCGTTCATATGTCTGTGTGATACACTGGCATGCCTGGGATGAAACATTGCCAATGTGCGTATGTATCTCTGCAGGTTCATAATAATCTAGGGACTATTTTAGAGTCGATATTTAGCGCTGATATTATGACGCGTACTCTGTAATTTAAAAAAAAATTATATAAAGTGACTAAAAATTTAAAAAAAAAAAAAATTTTATGCCCACGTCCTTGGTGTGTAAACATTGACGTTTCCTCTGAAGGTTCAAGATTAATACAACTTAAAACTCTAGGGTTTATTCACCTCAGAAAATCGCTTCGATTCGGAAATATTAATATATAGCACTGTTCGGAGCATGAAATGTATTATCTTACGTTCGTTACTGGAAAAAAAATTTCCTATTTCTGAAATGGGTGCCATATTTTCTCTTACCTTAATTTGGTTTCATGCAAGTGTGTTTATATATATATATATGCACATACACACATAAACGGTGCAAAAATGTCTTAGGTTTTACCATCACAACAAGGGTTAAGTATTATATTCATGAAAGGAGGTTTACACTCGTATTTGCAGACGTGAGCGGGTCAAATACTCTGTTAGATTTTTCCCCTCAAACGGTTTAACATTAATTGACCACTGCGTACGTGGGCGTGGAAATATTTCTAAGTATATCCATCAGCGAATGAAAGCACTCAATCGTTAGATTACGGAGAGAAAAGTAATGATCCGATTCGGTATATATTCCTAAAGTTATCAGTCAGTCTGGCCAACCACGAATCGTGTGCGAAATGGTATCTTTAAATACCTGTAAAATGCAAAATGATATCTCGGTATGCCTGAAAAATGCAATGAATTGCTGATAACAAATAAATCTTTGCGCTGAATATAGATATTTTTGTTGAAGTTAATACGTACAAATTTGCCTGCATTACGTGTTGTGGTTATTATTTTTTTTTTTTACGCGTAGATGATTTGTGATTTTGAAAGCCCAACACTGCGTATTCGATGTAAGAGAAAATGGCGAAACCCCCTTCCTCTTATAATGAACACATATAAATATTTGTTATTCGTGGCAGTATTAGATTCTCGTAAAATAGATGCTGTGCAAGATAATATAATAAGAAAATTTAATTTTATACTATTTCGAGATGGAGCTAGTTGCTAGGACAAGCGGGAACAAGTAAGGAATCGACCAAGAAACCATCCCGGTATTCACCTGGAGAAATTTTTAAAATAGAAATTCGGACCGAACGATTTGAGTATCGAACCCGGATCCCCTTCAACATGGGTCTTCCCTGGTGTTGACCTGTGCGTGCAGATATCTGTGTTTATTATCCTATGAATTAACATTGGCGTGTGTGAGAAATAAAACAAGTTGCTGGAGCGACANAGGTCTCGTGCAGCTCTCCGGCGCGCGGTCAGTGCGCTAGGGCAAAGTCCAATTCAACACCTTGTGCTTCGCGGCTGGACGTGTGCGCGAACTCAGATTACGCCTACACGTGTCTGTCGTTTATTTCTGTAATGGTGCTCGTATCCACTTCGCTTTTGTCTTAATAGATTTATAATGTTCATCAGTCTCTCTATCAGTCTCTCTCTCTCTCTGTGTGTGTATGTGTGAGTGTGTTTGACGTATGAGCAAGTAGAGACTATACCATTTTTTTTTATTTCTTAGTTCTACAACATTATAAAGTATTTTGATTTCACAGAAATTAATAAAAAATTCCGCACTAGATTTTTTATACGAAAAATAAACAAAGGAGGGATTCGAGCCAGCATTTATTACACAAGTTATGTTCATAGAATTGATATTTTAACATTCGAAAGGGATTAACAAAACTCTAAAATATCATGACCTACGAAATGCACTGGTTGCAATATGCTCTAATTTTTTTTGGCACTTGTGAAGTCTTCCCTTAAATGCATGTCTCGACGAGGTTGAAGGGTGGTGAATGAGAGCTTTATGCGCGTGTCTACTGGAATTCGTATTGAGGTATAAATCTGCATGGGGTACTAGCATCTCGGGAATAAAACAGCATTTGAATTTGCATAATTCGCAAAGAGTGAATACTATTGACAGTTGCTGGCGTAAAGGCAACACACATATACATATACATGTACGTGTGTCACTAGTCATTCGGATAAAGTCACGTAGCAGAGAGTTAGGGACTCTGGAAGAAGTCGCCAGGGGGGTGTTTTACCGCGGATCGGATATAGCTATAAATGGAGCGAGCACACGCGAATGTATAAAAATACTGAAATTATGTTTGCCGGAAGCAACAGTTATTTTTGTGATTTAGTACTTGTGGTAAGTGTACCTTTACTCTAGCGTCTCCTCACGGTATATTATAACTTTCCCCCTGCAAAACCTTTTATACGTGCATTATTTATGCGATTAGAGAGATTTATATGCTGACAATGGGTGCTAGAAAAATCGCCGCACGTGGAGTAACCGAACGGGTATTTCTTTCCCACTGCCTAAATTCCCTTTAGACTTAGAAGGAAATGTTTTTAATGATGAGTGTATATGCCTGGATGAAGGGGAATGCATGGGATACTTCACCTTGCATATCGCATACCGTGGGGGTAGCGAAGTGGTTTCAACTCTGTTTTTGGGTTTTTTGAGTCATGATTACTTTATAGAATGCTGCATACAGCATCCGTACACGGCACATGATTTTTTCCATCATGAATTTTAAACTAAAGTTTTGCTGAGGGTGGGCATTCATTTTGTTTAGAGGGCAAGGGGCACTCGGTGATTGAATTTTCGTTAATATTTTCCCCGAAACACGCTGTTTGTATGCTTCTTTCTCGTGGCGTAAAATTCCAGTATGAGGTTTTACAGCGGTTTCGATATCCTGCCTTTCGATTCGAATACCTTCCTTTCTTTGAACGGGGTCGGTTATGCAAAGCTACGCTCGAGCCATACATTCAATTTTAATGATGGTGTGTTTATGTGGAGAACCAACAGCAATGTTTTTTTTTCATTCGAGTTAAAAATGTGCAAATATCCTTCGAATACCCGTTCTCGTTGTGGAGGCATAGGTCTTTAGACTGTGATGGAATGCAGTTTGGGCTTTCACGAAACCATTGTCATTAACCAACCCAGACCATGCCACGATTCTTGGACGTGATGGTTGCTGGCTCGATGGTGGATGCTCATACTGAATCCTTGGTTTGGTGGGAAATACCCTCGTAATCTGCGGAAGAGACTGTACACGACAANGACGTGATGGTTGCTGGCTCGATGGTGGATGCTCATACTGAATCCTTGGTTTGGTGGGAAATACCCTCGTAATCTGCTGAGGAGACTGTACACGACGAATTTTGGCAGATGAAGGTCGAACAGCTACGCAGGTATTTGGATGTCTCTGCAAGTTATCGCGCCTAGCATATACCATGTAACAGTTTCCACACTAATATTCTACTCCATCTGCATTACTCGAACATCCATTCTTTTCATGTATTCGAGCACGTTTGGTGAATGCAAACGAAGTTTTACAGCAGCGGCACGGGTACTGAAGTAACATCATTGCAAATTCGATCAATAGTAACTACATAAATTTAAAAATCTTTGCAAATTCGATCAATAGTAACTACATAAATTTAAAAATCTTTGCAAATTCGATCAATAGTAACTACATAAATTTAAAAATCTTTGCAAATTCGATCAATAGTAACTACATAAATTTAAAAATCTTTGCAAATTCGATCAATAGTAACTACATAAATTTAAAAATCTTTGCAAATTCGATCAATAGTAACTACATAAATTTAAAAATCTTTGCAAATTCGATCAGTAGTAACTACATAAATTTCAAAATCTTTGCAAATTCGATCAATAGTAACTACATAAATTTAAAAAAAAAACTAAGTTCTAGTAAGCTTACGATACTCTGTGGGGTCCAGTAGTCACCCGTGAACTGATCCGAGCAATCAATGCCCTGCAAGAAAATCGCCCAGGTCCTTGGCAATATATTTACTTATTGGAAACTCAATTCAATTGCGGGAAACAATAATGATTAGAAATGAGAATGCACTTTAAAATGCTCTTCACCAAATGTATGTATTAACACCGCTGTCGTTCAACGTACACATATGCGAATTGCGTGAAACTCTTGAACTTTTTGATAAGATGAAAAATCCTCGCAGATCACTGAGAACAAGAATATTGTCTACAAATTTTAACAACCTCAATCAGTATTTTCGTAAACGGAGACTTCAACCAAGTTCGAATAAAACTGATGTATCATGCTTCCATGTCAGCGATAAGATGGTACGTCGTGAATTAAATATTCAGTTTATGAACACTTTCTTTGCCCACAAAAAAAACACCCAAAATACTCGTACTACGGTGTTATTTTCGAGGCAACATTTTCCTCTTATAGATCATTCCAAGAGAAGACAGCATTTAAGCAGTCATAAAGGAACAATATTTTACTAAACATATGTTCCAGCTTATTATATTGGGCTCCTTAACTGTCCATTTTACTTGTGGTCTTCAGTTAGCATGGTCTGCCCTCCTGCATAGTACTGCAAATTATACTGAGAAGTTCTTTGTACAGTTAAATACCTTTCTTATATCATAACTATATCACCCTTGTGCAATTGTTTCTTTATAACGTTACAACAGCCATATTTGCAATATGTCAATAAAAATTGTAATTGCCAGGTACCGTTTTAAGTCGCGAAGTCATTATTAAATAATATTACATTCTGTGGCAAGTATTTCACTCAAAAAGTTAATGTGATTAAGAATAACGTGCTATTGAATAACCATAATTTAATTTTAATAAAAGTTATTTTAATGTTCTGCCATTGCCTTTTAGCTAACTTTCCTAGGAAAGATATGTTTTTGCGATAATGTGGCTATATATTATCCCTCTCGCTCAATAATTTTTGTAAGCAACATAACGGACTGTAATATTATTTTCGAGGTACTTAATGCCAACAAATGTTCTCCCAACGCATACATTCAGAAGATAATATATTTTTCAATTTTATAAAACTGCAACTGAGTAAATGTTTAATCCGTCTGCAGATATTTAATTTAATTCCAAAGTGCAGTAATTCTCTAAATCACTTACGTCAAATCTTCCCAAGAGGTGACACGATCATAATTTTTCTCAGGTTAACATACATCTGTGTTATACCATCAAAATAAGAGTGACTTCTATAAGACAAAGTGGTTGGATGGTAGAATATTAACGATGGTTATACCATTGTTAATGGATCAAATCTGGTTTATCGGGACAATAACAAGAAAGACGCCCATTTTCACTTCCGTGCTATTTTCCAATCACTTTTTTTTTTAATTTCCATTTCTCAAGAAATTAATTTGAAATACTAGCCTATAGTTTTAGTATAAATATACTTAGAGAGCTACTGCATTTTTTACACGACATATTTTTGTATTTTTACAAAATATTATTTTGGCAACAGGGTTTTCAAAGAATTTTCTTGCAAAAGCACATAAAATATTTTACAACGTATCAAACTTACCAAACTGATCGACAAACACCTAAATCACACTATGCATATCATAAATCTACCCCTACTTACTTTTTATGACTAATTGTGAGCAACATTCGGCCACCATATCAAAGAAGTGTCAAAGCAAGAAAATTGACAATATTCATTTTCCATTTCACACAGATATTACTGCCGCTAGAAACAGCAGATTCCGCTATAGACGTCCGTCCATTAGGGCATCAAGAGACTTAGTAGAAAAAACTAAAATCTTATTTATGCCTGGACAATATTATAATGATCTGTTGCTTCTCCAGAGTGCCTGCATTACATACAAATGTGAGGTACTCGATATACATCAGTAGTTTGAACTCCTTATGACAAGTGCGTCAATCTCCTCCATTATTAAGGCAAACACTCGATTTAAAAATTAAACACAAAAAAAGCCTTTCTGGGGCCAACTTCTCTATAAATTTACTATAAAAACATTTTTACTTTGACTTTGTAAAAAATAAATAATACATAAAATGTTAGCGTGAAAAATGGTTATTTACATATACGCTATATCACAGCTTTGTATCTCGTAGGAAACCCAGAATACAAAATAGACGCCGAAAACAAACCAAGATGAGTTTTCAACAGTTACACACATGACATATAGAGACTTCCTCAAAAGCAGTTGTCAGTAAACACAAAGAAGATGAGACAAAAACAACAGAACAAGTAATTAAACAAACGAGGTCTGTATGTAGAGATTTGTGATGATAANAAGATGAGTTTTCAACAGTTACACACATGACATATAGAGACTTCCTCAAAAGCAGTTGTCAGTAAACACAAAGAAGACGAGACAAAAACAACAGAACAAGTAATTAAACAAACGAGGTCTGTATGTAGAGATTTGTGATGATAACTGGACAACACGAAGTTCAAAAATATACATTATTTATTATTTGGTATTTTAAACAAAGCATGTTCGGGGTTTTTAAATGGATGTGCCTGCTGCAGCAGAAATATTGTGGAATAACACATAGCGGCCACCCAACTTGCAACAGTTATGAAGCCCGATTCTTTTGACGCGGCTTACATGAGGCTTTGTGTAAAAAAACATTTAGATTCCATTGTCACTTATGTCTCACATATATTATAATAAGGACTTTTCGCTTCCTTTTCGGTTTGAGACTGAAAGTTTTAGTTAGCTTAGGGTTGTTTTCCGGTTCGTATAAATAGTACTTCAAAATGTGACAGTCAACAAAACTTGAGAACAAAAAACTGCAAACAGGGAATGTCTGCGCAAACTTGTTTCTAATCCCCGAGAGTTAGTACCTGTTGCCTTCTAATTTTATCGTATATTTTTTCATATAAAAGTATACGTTAATCCTTTCTGACTAACCCAGTACAGAGAAGGCAACCAAAAAATGTTATTTGTTCCCTACAAATTGCTTAAAATGCAGTATCGCTCGCTTACGGGAAAGAAGATCTCAGTATTAAAGACAAAGTTTGTAATGTTCTAAACTTCACTCGCATTCCGCGTTTTATGGTTAGTATTTAAATAATACAGTGTGTGTTTTAGCTTTAAAAAAATCGCACACAGGTGCTGGCGAGCCAAATAATAATTGCAGAAACGGTTTCCGTAAATGTTTACAATCACAATTCTACCAAAATATTGAGAGCGATAGGCCGCTCTAAGTTATTTCACTATCTAGTAATGGCTGGGAAAGTATACAATAATACACTGCGAAGTATTGTGCTGTATTTTGCAGTTTAAGACAAATTTGTTATTTATATCATCTTTGTTATATCTTCTTGCGTTATTAAATAAACAATAAATTATAAATTAAGACTGGTAATGAGGTTCCGGTTTCGAATTTCAGGTTTTCGTGGTGGTGTATGCCTTTTTTAACGTATGTTTAGTCTATAAATCCTTTCACTCCTAGTAGTTTTGCGGCACAAAAGCGAAAGCGTCAATAAGTCAAATAAAATAAAAATTATTGTGTACTCAGGAAAAATTGTAATCTTCGTGAATGACATATAGGCCTACTCTTAGGTCGGGTATCAAAGAAGTTTTTTTGGGCGATGCAGACCATAGACTAAAATATGAGGCAAGCCAATCTTTGTCTTCTGTGCACGTACCCAGCACTGGTTCACCCACCGCCAATAGAACGGTAAAAATCATGTAGTCAGTAGTGATGTAATTGTATGTTTATGTTTGGTTTTTCAATAGATCCACTTTTTTTTTACGAATGATCTACAGTATTTTGCGTAATATGGGTATATACTAGATGCATAAAAACTGGGTCAAAGGGGCGGTAAAAACGTTCCAAAACTCTTACATAATAGTGTTATAACATCAAATCATATTCACATATGCTGTGATAGTACCATTGTAAAAATCGGTGGAGTGCTAGAACACAGAGAATGGCCGCTGCGCATGTCGCGTGCGCACTCTTAACCATTTTTCTCGCTACGCACGGTGCAAGCAGCGTAATGTTAAAGCCGGTGCCGACACGGCGGTGCTGCTAACACGAACAGCGGTGCAGGTGACGAGGCCCATGCTGCGGCGAACGCTCGCACTGACGTGCGGGAAAGCCGGCAGACAAGGCTCTCTCCTCGTGTAATCTCTGGCTTACAACTGCTCCCGGCGCAGTGGGTCTCCTACAAGGAGTATGGAGGGTAAAGTGCGTATTCCAGTAACCATCTATGCCCTAACACTGAAATGCTTCTCTCCCCTTCAAACCTGTCGAAATCTCGTGATTTCGTCTAAGGTTAGCACACTGTTTACTTCAATAAGGGCTTTTATATGCTATTTAACTTCTTTTTGACTAGGTTTTGACACAAATACAGTGTAATTAAGCTACCTATTTCTATTTTCTTATCTTTTTTTTTGTAGAAGTCCGTCTTTGTTTATATATAAAATGTAAACAAACGGCACATCATTGTTGATACCCGTCTCATGTGAATTTGACAGCTCTTTAGGGAATTATTGGCTCACTGTTGAAGACATGGGCAGAATACGAAAATCTGTCTACCTCGTCTTTAGTCAGCGTACGGGCGTTACCATGGAGACTACAACGCCTTACAACCTCTGCGTGACGTCACTGGAGGTAGGCAATACAATCGCTACGCGGCATTGTTTTGCAATCTGTAGTAACGTGGCAAACTAAAATGAACAGTACTGAATACAAACTTTTCGTTGCTTACAATTTGTTGCATATGTAAACAATTTAAGGACGCGATAACAAATATTACTTGATACATTCTCTGAACATACCTACAAGGTGTTTTTTAATAGCATGTTGAAATTCAAACCACAGAATTTACGTACTAATATAAATGGAATTGGCGCTATCGTCTACATGCAATAATTGTTTCCATCATAACTAACATGCCTAGTACGAAATAGTGCTCATGCAAAACATTATTAAACTGAGTGCGTACAAATACGGTGCGTTGTCCCTTCGGCGTAATTTTCTAGACCTAGTTAATCTCTGTGCTCATGAGGTGGCTGAATAGGCAGAAAGTACCGTAGATATTTAGCAGGTCTTCAGAAAAGTTGAAAGTAACCATGAAAAGACTACACAAGGAAGACAAAAGGCAACGTTACGTCTTAACACCATTAATAAAATTTCGTCGTTAACGATCGCAGTTGGTATGGGGGTTGCAGTATATTGCATCTTACCTGTAAAGCAAAGTTCAGCGTACATTCTGCAACGAAAACTGTTTTCACGTGGTCAAATTAATCGCACGTGTTTCAATACCAAGTACAGAGATATGTTCTATTGGAGCAGGCACATCTTGTTAACATGTCGGTTGACCAGGCTGCTACCTGGGAATCTGGTGCAATCGTGCGCTTTTGGTGTTCTCTGATATCGTCTCTTAGATCGTCTGAGCTCGGATATACTCGTGGCCAAGTAGAGACGTTATCCTTTACTCTACTCTCTGTCCAGAACGGTACAGGTACTGTTTCGCCGCTAACTGCGTTGACTCATTTTTCCCTAAAAAAAATCTCCTCTAGCCGGTGGAAATTTCCAACCTTTGGTAATACGAGTCCAACCTACGTTCACCGGGCATCTAAGACAACCTCTAGTAGGCCTACCGGTCGTCCCGTGCTGCTTCTTAAGTTTCCATACAATTTGCGGGTTTTTCACCAGTGTGTCCATTATGGCCAAAAATTATTTCTCCACCTTGTAAATCTGGCTTTGATTTCTAACGGCGCTCAGTAGTCCAACGTCCCTGCTAGTTTTCGAGTCTAGGTGCCCTTCTACCGGCCAAAGCCAACAAGGCAGATAACTCCCTTTCCTGGAAGGGAGAATACCAAGCGGCCCAAGGCGTTGAATGGCGTAGATCTCTTTGTTTACGTACAGTGATGGCGCGTGCAGAAGCACGACTCAGCTGAGTATTTTTTGTACTTTTACAAGAAAAGCCCTTGGAAATCCAGTTGCCAAGAAAACCCTTTGTAGAACTACAAGGAGTTTCCTTGTGAAATTTGCAAAACATTTGTAATATTACGAAGGATGGGCTTAATTTACAACCTACATTATTGATAATTGGACGTAAAAAAAATGTTTTCCTCTATAAAACAAATGGAATGAATTAGTAACAGAGAATAGGGAAAAACTATTTCAAAATACCATTCAGGAAAAAAAATAAATAAATCTAGCCAGCACGGGGACAAGAACCCACTTCTCTAACGTTTTTATTCCAGACCCTTAACCACAACACCAACTTGACTTAAGAACATTGGAAATGTTTGTGTAATAAATATAATAGTAAATACCTATAAAGTATTACTGATGTTATTCGGTTATGAAGAACGAATTTTTTCATTTTAAGAGTTCTGTGTATACAAGAAACATTGACATTAACAGGTACTGAGTAAAGCGTAACGTATTTTTAAAATTATTGTTGTCATTTTATTATGATTGGGTTTTTTTAAGTGTTTTACGTTATTCAAACTTACACTACATATGTTTTTTAATGAAACTACACTTTACAACAACCCTAGTTTCTTAACAAACAGCTATATACAGTTTTACGCTTTTGAGTGCCCGCCATTTTGCTTGAGCTCTTGGATACGTGTCATTGTAGTATAAACATTTCTTGAGATCTATTTCAAAAACGGAACTTGTAGTTTACAATCTAGTAATTTTACAAGATAGTTTTTGTACTGTAACAAACATTTGTAAAATTACATATAGTCCATTACGCAGTAAAATTACAAATATGTTTACAGTGAAAGAGCCAGAAAGTTACCTTTACGTAGAGGTAATCCGGTTGCTACTAATTCTAAAACTTTCTAGTGATACAAGTTAAATATTTTTAAGAAAACACAAGATTTGAAGCAGGAAAGTCCCTGGACCTAATCAAATTAATAAAATGTGGTGGTGACCTACTACAAAACGAACTACTAAAAATTTTCAAAACAAAATATATTGCAGGTATTCGTGGTCTTATCAGAGAGTTATTGGCTTTTTGTGCCGCTTCATTCTCTTCCTGACGTTCCAGCAGTTGCATCTGCCATCTTCAGCGTCTCGCAGTAGCAACGTCAGGAAAAAAATACTTGACGCAACTCAAATCCAAAAGCAAAAGAACCAATTAAAAATAATTTTAAGCTAGAGGAGAGTACCAACAGAGTGGAAAAGTAGTGTGACGATCCCGATCGACAAAAAGAGAAGAATGAATAACGAACAATTTTGTCGTGGTATTATACTTCTAAATATCACACAAAAGCTGTCGTCTAAAGTAATTGCAAGTAAATTACAGCCATTTGTAAAAATAGGTGAGAAATAACAATGCTTTGGTGAAACCCGTTCGAAAACTTATGCTTTCTTCATTCTACGCCAAATCGCAGAAAAACACTTGAGTTCAACTCACCAGCATTCCTACGCTTTGTGGATATTACACTGAAGAGCCAAAAAAAAAAACTGGTACACCTGCCTAATAACTTGTAGGGCCCCCCGAGCACGCAGGAGTGCCGCAAGACGACGTGGCATGGACTCGACTAATGTCTAAAGGTATGCAGGAGGCAATTCACACCATGAATCCTGCAGGGCAGTCCACAAATCTAATCTGCGCCAATTTGAGAAAGGGTTGCACGTCTGTCACGTTTAATGATCCTCGTCAGTCGTCGTTTGTCCCGTTCTTTCGCGATCTTTTTCCGGCCGCAGCGATGTTGAAGATGTGATGTTTTACCGGATTCCCGATATTCACGGTACACTCGTGAAATGGTTGTACGCGAACATTCAAATGTTATCGGTACCTCAGAGATGCTATGTCCCATCTCTCGTGCGCCGACTATAACACCGCGTTCAAACTCACTTAAATCTTGATAACCTGCCATTGTAGCAGCAGTAACCGATCTATCTGCCGACCGCATCGCGTTACTCTGATTGGTTCCATACCTCTGTTATTTGCATACGCACGCCTATACGAGTTTTTTTTTTTTTGCTCTTCAGTGTAATAAGGCATCCTATGAAGCGCGATCCATATTCTAAGAAAAATTGTGCCCTCAGTAATGTTAAAGTAATATACAAAATTATTAATGAAACGGTAACGAATATGTAAGCAGGAGCTTAAACAAGAGATGTCCCTAATATAAATTGTAGGAGACAGGAGAACTCCCCGAGTCCTATTTCATTTAACTTGGCAATGAACAAGATAAGAGAAGAGGTGAAGAATTATAATGGCTATAAAATTAGCACTCACCAATTGCATACAGTTTGTTATGCAAATTATCCGGATGACAAAGTCGTACAGCATATGGTAGCGTCGACTAAAAAACAAAAGCAAGGATTATACTGAAGGAATTTCCCCGCTGCACACTTGAAGTCGAGAACAATGCCATTGAGCAAGTTACAATTTTCCCGTGCTTTGTAATTGAAATATCAAGCCACCGTAACGGGTATAAATAAGTTAGACAAAGCCCAAAAAAGGAGCCAGAATACCAGGCTTCCTGAGGTACATAATGTGGAACAGAAAATACAAAATATAGAAATCCATTATGAGACAGTCGTAATACACGCGTTTGAAACTCAAGCAGAAACAGCCACAAACAAAACAACTCCTATGAACAATGAATTGACCACTACCACATTTAAAGAGGGGGGAGGGGGGTAGGCAGAGTGAGGAATCAAACCATAAGAGAAAGGAAAATGTGACATGGAAGATATAAACACATTTCTTGAAAAAAAGACTATAAAGGAATAAACACGTTATCAGAACTGGCATAACTCGAGGAGAAAGATAAATAACAATATCCTAGGGACTATAAGTCCGAAAAAGTCGGACGAATGATAGACCAATAACATTTGCTGACGGATAGAACAATCTAATGATGTGTAAGGAAAGACAAGCAAATTATTGCTATAAAAAGAGGAAGAAGGCAAAACACTATACTGCAAAACTAGATTTCAGAGAAGGCAATGCATCTTTACAGAGAAAATTTAACCAGTAGCTTAAAATAATTGCGAAACCGACATTTGTTTAACTGAAATTATAACTGTGTATTACGAAATTAATATTTTCAAATATATTTTTGCTAAGGAATATATTTAGTTCAGATAGTAAACAGATTAACTCTACCAGCAAACTATGCGGGCCATTCCTTGAGAAAATTTATCGATAAAATTGCTATGTACGTTTAGAAGGCACAATATTCGTAATGATGATATAGATGGAAATGGTGATGTTGAAAAAACGAATGATGTGAAAGAGAAATAGGAACCGATTTGCAGTAAGCTACAGTTTCCTGAATGCTAGTTATCTAAAGTAACGTGTACAACACAAGAAAGATAAATTATAAAAATATTAACACAATTAATGTCTTTAGATCTGCATGCAGCCACGATTACTCTATTCAGATAATTAAGATACTACAGTCGAGGCTCACATATTTTCCAACAGAAAATCAGAAAATCTTTCATAACTGCGCTGTAACAAATCACGATGAAGTTCTAGCTTTACGTTTTTCTCTCTTTGTTCAGACACGCCGTGTGTTTTCACTGCCCTAAACCCTCGGATTAAGGCCGCAGCAGGAAGAACAAATAAGCGTGGCTTTATTTTCCTAAATACTTGCTAAAGGATACAACGTTTGCAAATGCCCGAATAAGCAATAATCTGCCAGGCACAATACTTTGGATAAATGATAGCGAGGTCGTGGCCAAGCAAACCGTTGTTTTACGCATTACTATTTTACAAAGCCTTTGTCTGTGGTCACGGTGTATACGGGATCCCTAGTTTATGCTTTCTGCTACACATAAACATTAAAATTTTTGGAATACGAAAATATTATAGTTATTAATTTTGGCTTTAAGAAAAACTACTTTTTGCTCAAAAATGCAGTTAACAATGACCAGCCCACCAAGCCCTGTTCTTTGATGCTTCGCATTTTGTGATACCTGATGAAAACTCCGTAAAGTTTTATATGTATAGTTTTGTTTGTTTCAAAATAATTATTAATAAAATTTAAACATAATAACTAGAAATATTTTAAACTCTAAAAGGTATAAATGTATTATATATGCACGCATAAATAATTTTTGTATTCCCCTTTTTATGACAAAAGAAACTTACCTGAAAGATGAATTCTAAAATATATTGTGTTAATCATTTTATTGTTATGTGTTATTAACGAAACCGTAAAATAGTCACACAACCCTTGCAGGCAAGGAGGTAAAATATGGTTACATGGAGTCTTAAAATATTTCTTAACAGATTAATTTGATTAAAAATCCAAATTCCATGTAAACTTGGTTCGTAGATAAATATGTTAAAGAATTTAAACCTGCCGATTACAAAATTCCTAATGGACTTTAAATTTGCAACAAAAACATTTAAATTCAAGACGTGCGACGTCGTTTGGTAAGGCAAGTAGCAAATAATAGTGACAGTTACAGTTTATGTAATGAAAATAATATAGTAATATATCATGAGACTAGCTAGCAAAATCATTGATCCGGATGTCAAAACCTAATGAAAGAGAACTTTATTTAAAAAATTTTACCAGTTTTAGAAATTACGTTTAGATTGGCATCATTATACCGGTGCTGTTCAGCCCATTTTGCAAAACATAAATAGTTAACTAAAATTTCTGTGACTTACAATGCTCTGCACGTTATTCTATATTCGGTCAGGGCATTAACTTGCAAAAATGTCCGTTTCCCTATGGCTAATAAATACTTCGTGCTGTATAAGTAGAAGTTTAGTTTCAAATTATATACATAAATTTAAAATGTGTAGTAAGAAAGTGAGAAACCAACAAAAATGTTATAGTTCTAATATGAATCGTGGGTGTCATAAATGTAAATACGTTAGTTTCTATAGGCTAACTTTTTTTGTTTCTCGAATTGTAAGCAAAATTGGCCATTTCGTTCCTGAACATCACCAAATACATCTTTCACTAGCGCTACATTTTTGTCACGACAGCAGTGGTCAATTTTTTTTCATTTATTTATAATTTGGTTAATTTATTTCAATATAAAAACTCGTTATTTTCGTGAATGTCGTCAAGGAAATATTATTTCCTAGTTACGTTTTAACCTACTAGTTCAACTATTTTGTTTCCGAAATTTTTTTATAACGTGTCAAAAGGATGTGTAAGCACTTATGCTTTTGTAGTTCGTGTTTCTTTATCGTTTACATGGTCGATCTCAACAGTGAAAACGTAATTTAAAACATATTTATTCTGTGGCATTTATTCCAGACCTTCCTTTAATGCAAAATATATTACACCTTGACGTTTGCCACAGCAGTCTCGCGCCGTGACACGCAGCTGATAAAATTCTCCCTGTCACGTACGGCTTCGTTCACCGAAACAACTATATATATATATAAATTAGTAAGCTATTCTAAACTATCCCCTATCCCTTAGAACTGTTAATTGAAATAATACACTTCCATGTTTTGAAAATAATCTAAGTATGAAAAGAAATTGAACTCTGATTTAATTTTCGAAACTCTTACTGAAGGTTTTTCAACAGTAGATACTTTAACTTTTGGGGAAGTGACTCAGAAGCACGTATTTCTTATATTTGTTGCCCTATTTAACAATGGTGTTTAAAATTTTTAATTCAGTTTGCGCACTGAAGCTAACTAGGGACTAAGGGTATTTGAAAAGCACGTATAAAGGAGGTTCGACAGTCGGATATTAAATTTGTAAACGTGACATACAATGCAATTGCCAGAAAGTAAACCGTTTCTGGTGTCCACGGTTTTTGCGTAGTTACAAGTCACACAAACTATGCAGCTCGATCCACCCACAAAAAAAAATGTATACTTCAAAAATTCACGGGTTGCCACAACACACACATCATCATCAGTGATTACATACAGAAAAAATTACAGAGTCTCATTATTTTACTGTGCATATTTTTTAAAAATAAAATGTTTGTAAATTTAAATGTTAATACAATTCCATTTAGCTTCATTTTGTCCCATCTTGATTGATTTGCTCTTAACATATAAGACGTAGGAAATCATCCCAGTGCATTTACAGTCGGGTCCACAATGACCCGAACCAAGTTGATAATGCTGCTGCATAAGCGAACGTGCAAGGCTTCCTTCTACGATAGTAGTAGTTGCAAAAATTAACTCAGAACTAAACCGTCACTGGCGTCTACGAAGAAAACAGATAAACATTAAACCCAACTCGGACAACCGTACTATCTAGCACTACACTGCACCGGCTTCTAAGGACTAGTGTTATTGCTGATGGGCAGTAAATTAATAGCCTTCCTGCACTACAGTTGAAACAAATGCCCGATACATCTGCTTCCCTGCCGCTTCCATGTGCTCGGCCATAAATAAACATAATATCTGCTGCGCATCAGAATACTCCATGCCACTCTGACTCGTCAAGTGCACGCTTCAACGTCTAAACACAAATTGCTTTTTGAACACTCGTACCTCACGCTGTAATGTTTTTGTATTGGTGCAAGCTATTCTTTGGAAACTAATTGCCAAAGATAGTTTTGTAATAAAGCAATTGAATTACAATAAATTTCACAAATTCTTAGTGTGGAATGTGAAAAACTAATGTTGAATGTTAATAAGCAAGTGTTGTAGACTTCGAATTCTTTATGAACATTGAGCTGCACAGAGAATTTTTTTTCTTAAAATAACGTTTTGAAAATATGCAATCTTAGCTGCAGATTTGCAATAAAATTTCTGACAATTAATTTCCAAATAATCGTTTGTAACAACTACAGAAATGCTTTTCTGTGGACAAATAACCACGTCGAAATTACTCATAATGGCATCTGTAGGCTGTTCACGGTTGCATCCAACTTTTCTGAAGCCCTGCTGAAGTTCTACTTCCAGGATATTCCTCCGCCTCATGCGAAAAAAGCTTAACCTAGTACAGAGAATTACGCCAAAGAGACAATGCACCGGATTCGTGCGCGCTCGCTGTGCCATTATTTTGCAGTAGAACTATTTCTTACTAGGCGTTACCAACACACCTAATTAAATATTATAATTTATAGACGGAATAAAAATTAAAATCCCAATTTAACTAAAAATAGGGCACTTTTATATCAACACGTGAATTAAACGCTTGCAATGCATAGCATATCTAGGAAACCACCAAACACGTCTTACATGGGGTGATTTTTCTAAGCTTTGATTCAGAAAGTGTGAAGAAGCGGCGAATCAACTATGGTGCATAAGTGGCATTTATTCCCCCAAATGTTTGTGATGTAAGACTGCAAGCTGGCGCATTGTCTATGTTACCTATGCCAATGTACAAACGACGAGTCGGACATCGCTTTCGACTGAAAGTTTTTCGAACCAACCAGAGTTCCGTATCTCGAATAGATGTTTTAGCTCTTCTCCATTATTCCTGAAATATATTAACATCGTGGAAATAAATTGCATGGTCATGACAACAGAGTTATGAAACGTTTGTTTTTACCCATACACACTTTACATTCCGGATTAATTTATCTTCAAGAAAATGATAAGCATAAAATATTAGTAGCCTGACTGATAATTTTCCCTTGTCGGATTTCAGCAACTATGCAATTTCTGTGATTCTACTGTACAATGACAATGCTTCCTTTCTGTGGCTGGATACGCCATTAAAAACAGAAGCGACCTGCCCCAGGTCCTTTGTAGCACGCCGGGGCGAAAAAATGTCTCTGGTGTACCGTGCGACCATCTGTAAGCCAGTCAACGCTCGCCATCAGCCGCTTCTGCCCAGGGACTCATTGTCTGCCATTTCCCCATGCACAGTTTTATTACACAATTAGATACGCTAAACGACCGAGCATATCAGAAGCAGCCAGCTAACGTAATAGTTTCGGACCGAAATGTCTATCACTTTGTGGCCTGGAAGCTTTATTTCAAACAATGGGCGAAACGGCGAACTGCACGATCCCGTTTGAACAGTAGGAATGACTTCAGTCGCATTTCCCTCCATTTCATATCGTAGTCTGAAACGCGCTTGCTTCCTTTCGTCCATCCCTGCTCCCCCGCTGCTTGTGTGAGTGTGTTCTCCGGGTTATGAAGGGTTATGAAAGATTTTTTATTGCTCATATGTTTCATGGAGTGTTCCTCTGCAAACATTCGAGGCACTGCGAACATTAAACAGCGGTATTGTCACAAATGTTTCTCCTTTCATCTGGGACAAGTTATTCGACGATGAACCCGCTTCTCACAGCCTTTTAAAGTAACTGTTTTCATAATCGTCCCTTATTATTTGTACCCTTTCATAACTGTCAACTAATCACGGCCAGCATAAATAAAAAATTTAGCACGTTTATTACTAAAAATTACACACCAATGCATGAGGAACCGGGTATTTGGCCCCCACACCAGAAACTAGAGTCCTATCTCTCTGCGCTACGGATGTCGGATTTAGGGTGACAAATGACTGCTTCATTACCGTCAACTACCTTCCTTCGAATGATCAACGTTTTCTTTTCAGTGTTTTTCTTTCAACAATACACAAAATTGACGAAAGAATTTGGTTGCTTTTTTTGTTCTTTAGCCAACAACTTTTAACTGTAACTGTAAGTTTCCCGGTTAACGCTTTAGAGGCTATCAAAAAAGATTTCTTACGTTCTCAAATACCTGCGTTCAACTTATAAGCCTCGGTGAGATAGCGACAGGACTTCTTCAAGTTTGTTGTTTATTGCGCATATCATTTATGAATAATAACGGACATGACACTTAGGACTACCTTATTCATGATTTGCTTACTATACAACCAATCTATTTTTTTTTCAACAGAATCTTATGCGAGATATGCGCTAATGTACGCCACCGTGGCCAGACTAATCTACACAACTTTTTTCACATAAACATGGATAACTCATTTAAATAACTGGTATTTTGAGCAAAAGTGAATAACGTTTCGATTGATTCAAATGATATTTAGTGATAAAATAGTAATAATTTTATGAATTTTCAGTACACAGTAATTAAGATGGGATTATATACTTGACACCTTCACAAGATATGGGTTACGTTTCTGTTAAAATAAATTGGGTTGTTAGAGTCTTAAATGATGTAAACATTGATTTGAATTAGGCTTATTGCCATTAGTAACTCTATGATTTCTTGAATATTGTTATTTTTAAAGGCGTTAGTTAATCACATAATATAGTGATAATTTTAATTCAGATTTAATTATCTTTAGCCACACAATTAAAAAGCAAGTGAGCGCATAGACCATACATTGCAAGTTTTAAACAGTCGTATTTCAAGTGAACAGAAAACAATTATGGCATATTTCTGGATAATTTATCCACTTTAGTCATGTACAAATAATTTCCACTAAATCCTCGTCCTTAATTACTATTCCGCCACTATCATTTTCTCGTTATTCTCCATATTATGCGACAGTAGTCCTTGCGGTAATGACTGTCGCCACTGGTGATCTTCCAACAAAACAGGCAGTTCATGCGAATTTATGCTTGCTAGATTTCCACGTAAAATTAAAAATTAGTCAACCCCTAAACCTATTTATTTTTGCCTTGGTGGACATTAAAAGTATCATAAACCTGTAGCTGCGAAAGATTGTGTTGATGACGAGATTGAAATTACGAAGCGAAGGCAGTGGGATAACGTCTGAGCTGAAGAAGAAAATGAAGATGGCTACGTTTTTTCCTGATTGCAATTTTAGTACTTAGGAGAAATTACAAAGGTGGATACTCGAAACTGGTATATTGTATCAGCAGCGTCACTCGTCTTTCACAATTCAAAAGAATGGTGTGACATACGATGTAAATAAATGCAAATGCAATGGTAAATTATTTAGCATTGTTAAGTGGAAACAATTCTTACCGTGAAAATGTGTGCAAGTCTAAAACAACGCGTGCTAGGCAACAGTTACAGAAAATTATATTAATAACCATGAAAATTATTTTTAATATGATCGACAGGATTATAGTAAACTACTCGAGCTTACACATATGTATCCTCAGAAAGGCGATCCTCAGAGGGCGTTTTCGCAGCAGCACGGGTCACATATAAATCAACTCCAATGGACTCGTGCTCACATATATTTTCAGTTAACATGTAGCGAAAGATGACACATGTATAAAGACGGTAACAGACAATACTCTCATCATTTTGAAAGAGCAGAATGAAAGGCGTATTATTTCGACCGCTTTGCGGAGACCACAAATTTGTTCCTGCATGAACGAAATTAAATGAAAAACGTTGTTAAACAAATAGATAGTTCATTGTCGTATTAAAAAAAATTATTATAAAACAATTAAATCCTAAAGGAAATCTTAAGTAGTGAATGTATTATGTTTCATAAGACAAAATTAACTTATGTAATTACTGCTTACTGAAACATTACATTATATAAGAAACGAAATTAACTTTGTTTACACACTGCTATGCATGTACTAAGCACCTACAGTTGCAGTATATTGTAGCGTCTGCTTTCCGGTTAAGGTCAGCAGCGCATGCACACAAGAGAAGCAGACAGATGTGACGAGAGGAAACACGAGCGACAGTCGACATTCGCTGTAATCGAGCCACCTGGTCGACACAAGTTCTCAAACACGAGACGCCGTTTTATTCGTAATCTTAGATTATTGCAGTATGCATTTTAACTTCAATTTGGCCACTTTGTTGCTGGTCTCGCTGAAGCGTTATCTCTGTATTACTATGTTCCGGGTTCAAATCCCGTCTAGACGTGAATGTGTGTGTGTCCTTTTAAGCTGTAGTTTCAGGTAAATATATTATGCAAACCACCACCAAATAGACTGATGGTATAAAACCACGCGTGCCAATAGCAATAGTCTCATAAAACTTGTTTACTTTTGTTAACGTTTGGATTATTTTGGATGCAATGACTAAGCTTAGAGAAAACGGATAAGTAGGAAGAATCTGTGCATCATACAATACTGAAAATTCTGTGGAAAAGGAAAGAGTTAATTCACGATATATTAACCAGAGAAGAATCTCATTTTGTACATGTTGTGAGGCGTGATTAATCACAAATGTCGATACTGGTGTAAAACCAATCCACAAAAACTCCATAAAATACCACTGCACAAAGCAAACATGACATCTTTGTGTGAATTTTCACATCAGTTGACATTAATGTACGAGTGCACTAGTTTTTTTCAGTTCTACTGTAGAAATGACGTTTTTGTCCTGGCATCACAGTAAAAGTTAAAACTTTGTAACTCCCCAATTAACTACTTATTCTGAGATTAATTAAGTGACTTTATTTTGGCAAAAGCAGAACAACGAACAACTCGGAATAAATATTCATGATAAATAAGACGTTATGTTCGTGGTCTCTCGTCTTGTGATTTGTAGCACTAGACATGATATACGCTATCATAGTTTTCACAACTATTGTCACTCGGTGCAAGCGCTAACTCAGTTTTACAATTGGTACAAATTTAAATATGCTTAAAGACTGCGCCTGACACTAGTAGTAGATATCCTAAGAAATGCCGCATGAAGGAGCTCAACACTTTTTTGAATGCGCTTAAAGAATTCTTCAAATAAAGCAAAAAAAAAAATTTNAATGCCGCATGAAGGAGCTCAACACTTTTTTGAATGCGCTTAAAGAATTCTTCAAATAAAGCAAAAAAAAAAATTTCTAATTTGTGCAGTGCCTGAAATTTGTTATATGCAAAATCTGTTTATTCCAAAATGCTTTCGTATTTCTTATTGCATAGCTAGGAACGGTTGATTTCAAAATTATGGCTTCTTAACTAGTGGGCATAAAAACCACTGTTTATTATTGTCTCACACCATGACAATAAAAAGCATGTTGCNTATGGCTTCTTAACTAGTGGGCATAAAAACCACTGTTTATTATTGTCTCACACCATGACAATAAAAAGCATGTTGCTCAGCAGATAACTTCTCAATAACGCATATTCCCATTGCCCTTACAACTACACAGCCAGTATCTGATAAAATCACCCGTTTCTATAGCGAATCTGACATAATTACCCAGTTCTAAGTAATTGTTAATACTTTGTGCTATACACTGAAGAGCCAAAAAAAACTGGTACACCTGCCTAATATAGTGTAGCCCCCCCNGAAGTGCCTCAAGACGACGTGGCATGGTCTCGACTAATGTCTGAAAGTATGCAGGAAGCAATTCACACCATGAATCTTGCAGGGCAGCCCAAAAATCCAATCTGCGCCAATTT
Organism: Clitarchus hookeri; assembly: GCA_002778355.1. NCBI lineage: Eukaryota > Metazoa > Arthropoda > Insecta > Phasmatodea > Phasmatidae > Clitarchus > Clitarchus hookeri. The sequence continues at coordinate 820,514 of NQII01000275.1, read as the reverse complement.
GAGAAAAGGTTGCATGTCTGTCACGTTTAATGATTATCGTCAGTTGTCGTTTGTCCCGTTCTTTCGCGATTTTTTTCTGGCCACAGCGGTGTCGAAGATTTGATGTTTTACCGTATTCCCAATATTCACGGTACACTCGTGAAATGGTCGTACGCGAAAATCCAAATTTTATCGCTACCTCGGAGATGCTTTGTCCCATCTCTCGTGCACCGACTATAACACTACGTTCAAACCCACTTAAATCTTAATAACCTGCCATTGTAGCAGCAGTAACCGATCTAGCTGTCGACCGCATCGCGTTACTCTGATTGGTTCCATACCTCTGTTATTTGCATACGCACGCCTATATCTTTTTTTTTTTTTTTTTTTTTTTTTGCTCTTCGGTGTAATTGTAGTAATAGCCTGAATTATTTACTTAAAATATTTGTAATATATAAGACTTTATTGTTTTAAATTTATTTATCGTATATATACAATAGGCAGGTTATTATTCAAATCGATACAATATAAACAAAAAAAAATCTTTGTTGACTGTAAAATATAATTCATGCATTATTTTTCCCTCACCACCAGGAATCGGTGGCATGAATGTAAAACGTAATTTGCTTCTTAGTATTTAAACCTACGTTTTATGTCATATCGAAAGTCATGTGAAGTTAGGGCTTGAATAACAAAGTAGTTGGACTATCCCTGGAGAAGAACTAAGAAATTCGGACCTCGGCTAGGAACCGACTGCAGTCGATCAGGAAACGTTGTCCGAGGCTCAGCCACCACACGTGGAAAAGAAAAGTCGCTGAGTTGCGAGCTCCTTGCTCGAACGAAATCATTTCCCAGCGTTTCTCACGCATCGAGCTTGAGTATAACCGCATTACGAGATCGGCGGTTCGGCTGCCCGTTATCGGTCGTTCTGCGGGCCGCTGTAATTCGTTGACCGCTGGCTTGTGGCCTTGCGCTTCCTGTGCTGAGCTCGCAACTTCTGCTTCGCGGTACGATTACAAAGGGCGAAATTCTGCCTGAGCTTGCTGCGAGTCGCCTTTGTCGACCTGCTGGTTGACGAGACAACAATAGAATTGTTATTTCAGCTTTCCAAAGAAAACTTAAAAAAAAAAGGTTAAGAGCAAACAAGCTGCCAAGCCTGTGCACATTTTTTGAAAATGTGAAGGAGGCGGGTTCTGGTAAGGAAAGTACTGCTTTATCATTTTCCATTTCATAATAAAGATCATGTTACACTACAGACCGGTTATAAAAATATTCAAGGGACAAACAATATATAACGGATATATCATCTCATTGAAGCTGATATTAATGATTTGGGGAGACGTCAAGTAAGAATAAAATTGTAACAAGTAATGAATATGAAACATTGCATATTTGCTTAATTAATTTTATTTGCGCAATTTATCCACAATGTGGCAACAAGGCGATGTTGACGGTAATATTAACGATGATTATGATAGTAATGACAATAATGGAGAGCGATACATTAAATACATTACGTAAACAAATAACCTTTTTTCGCCGTGGACATGATTCACAATGAGAGCATTTTCACCTTGATGACGCAAATGCTGAGATCACATCCCGAACAGAGGCACTGATAACTCCGCGGATGTTAAAAAAATTTTGAACCATGAAGTTCTTCTTCAGACAAGGAATTGCCAAGTTTAAGTTTTTTAACTAAGTTTTTGATATATAATCATTAAATATATTTTTATATTTTAAGATTTTTAAAAGGGGTTTCTTATTGAGAATTTAACCCCCAACTTCCCTTTTCCCTCGTGTACGGCTCTGTTGTGTATGCTTAAGTTTTAAAACGTTTTACGTATAAGAAAATGTTTCCAATTATGGTCTGTAAATGGTCTTTCATATTCCTAAAAGAAAAATTTCTTGAAAAGGATAAAAGGAACATTCCCTTCGTTTCATTTTCATAACTACTAAGTCTTTTAAGTAACGCGAGAGCAATAAAATTATTATATCAACATTAATTATACAAAAGGAGAAATGTATTTGTTGGGATTGACACGGTATAATTTCTACAAGGTTGCCTCTACGTTCGGTTCTCAGACATTTTTCAGGTTCTGTCCTTCATATATAACTAAAATATTTATTCTGCGTAATAAAAGTCTAAAAAAAGCTTTTGTTTCGTTAAAAAAATGTTTTGCATAATAAATACAAACACATTACATGTACAGCAAATCCTCCGTGCTAAAGAAAGTAAAAATTTCGAGTAAACAGTAAAATACTCATAGCTCCTCCAAATAAAAGTATTTAAATCTTTGTACAGTTATTCGCTAAACCCGAAAAGATGAAAATGACTCTAAACCATTGAAGGTAGTCACAATGATATATGTAGGATCATACTGATTGTTTCAGTGATTTAACCGAGTATTCTACTGAGGCAGTGGATCACGTTTATTGTACTGATTCGTCAATTCAGGGTTTTTAACTCATTTTCAGTGAGAAGGATTTCACTTGTTATAGTCACTTGTTAAGACAGCAATACGCTTCAGATTGTTCAAACGGTATTTTATGTTAAAATTTAACGGGTAAATATTTCTGCTTTAGGTTTATTATTTTCTGCCAACAACTTCTGGTGTAAGTGGGGCCGCGGTGACGCAGGGCTAGGGCGCTTACCTCCCACCAAGGCGAACTGGGTTCGATTCTCGGTGGGGTCGCTTCTAGATTTTCGCACGTGGAAATCGTGCCCGCTGGTTGGTGGGTTTTCTCGGGGATCTGCCGTTTTCCCGGATCTACCATTCTGGCACTGCTTCGTAGCTCGCTTCACCCTCATCGGCTCTCGAGACCCCAGTGTGAAGAGCTACCCAAACCTCCCCACTCCTGGTATTCTATCAGGGCATATGGCTCAGCTTAATTCATAACAAATACCAATAAATTTGGTCTCCGCCACAAATTTCAAAAATAAGAAATAACGTATATGTCTTCTGAATTATGTGGGATTTATGTCGGAGGAATGTATCACCATATTGTAACACACGCTCACGCTGAAAATTAAAAACATCCTCGTGTTCTCTT
>NQII01000275.1:707511-817467 GCA_002778355.1 Clitarchus hookeri | reverse complement strand
CAGAATGCGCAAGAATGAGTCTTCTTTAGTCTGACGACCACGTGAAAACCAAAACCATGCGTTGCCTGCACACCATAGATAAGTGATAACATCTGCTTCAGGACTATAACAAAAGAGTCTCGTTCGAATATGCACTTCAAAGAATCTCAGATGTAAAATGGAATATAATAAAATCGGTGAACTCCGCTGCTGTTATAACTGCACATGGTGGCATATCGAAAGCATTCTCGCCAACCTGGCCAAGACTATAAAAATTCTCATCTACGAAATTAGCATCGTTGCAAAGCTCCAAAACTAAGCTTCACAACTTCAGCATCTTAGCACGTAAAAGGTTGTGTTCAAAAAAATGCAATGTGAAAATTGTGGAGGAATATGGTTTAACGAAAAAATTATTCAAAATAACATTTACTTTAAAATTTGAATATGGAACAATAAATACCAATAATATCACTGGAGTTGAATGTGTGTTCAGCTGTCTTGCAGTAAATATTGCTTTTGGAGCTTGTGTCCCGCCCAGCTTCAAAAATTGTGCACGCGTGTGTTGTTTGTAAAGTGCAGGCATTTTTAATAATAATTTTTATAATCATAACTTAATGAAGAAATGAGATATATTAAAGTTTATTTTATGAAAATGTTTTATTTTACATGTACAACAATACAAAATTAGTCCAAGTTTATTACTTTAAAAGTTTAAGACCAATGTCACATTGTGTGAAAATGGCTTTTGGTCTTAAACTTTTGGTAGAAACTGTACAGAAACTGTCTGCAAGCACAGACTAGTACTATTTAAAATCTTTTGTTCACAATGAAAGCAATCGGTCAGTGACCGAGACACACAAATTTTTCATTGCCTTGCAACCGCTGGCTCGGCAGAATGCGAATGCAGTTAGTGTTCAGGTACTTAATTATTTTAATTTCCGAAATACTGTTTTGCGTGTGATGCTACTATTCTACATTTTGTTGTCTTTGTGGGCATTCTCGGAGTATGCTAGCTGGTTCGGAAGGTTCATTAATGCCTTGGTGTTCTAATATTATACATTTTTATCCTATTCTGGATCTATATAATGCGCAAAGTCCTGTAATAATTTCTCATTACCGTCATTCTGTAGCTGCAGTATGCCTTTCCATTCTGTGGTTTGATTTAGATAATCCTAGCTGTTTCAATGTTATCTGTGCATGAGTGATAAACCCATTGTGAATTTGGCGAGAATAAATATTAGATGTTTCTATGAAAACTGTAAACACTCCCAAAATAAATTTCAGTGGCGTGTGTATGGCATACTTGCGCTCGTACGAAGGTTTTTGAGTATCTTAATATATTATAATTTTGGATGACTTTTTTACTCGTAAACACCTTAATTCCGTTTTTTTTTTTGGTGACTGACACTTTGACCTCTATGTGAATCAATATGATGCACAGCTGTATTTTGATTCTGGCCACGTGCATCACATTTATTTACGTGACTATGTAAAATTTTGCATAGATTTTTATACAATATGCTTATTTTTTTAAATCTTATTAAACTAAAGCAATTAATTCAGTAAAAATGCCTTGAAGAAAAAACACACATTTTACGAAAAGTATGGNTTTTTAATAATAATTTTTATAATCATAACTTAATGAAGAAATGAGATATATTAAAGTTTATTTTATGAAAATGTTTCATTTTACATGTACAACAATACAAAATTAGTCCAAGTTTATTACTTTAAAAGTTTAAGACCAATGTCACATTGTGTGAAAATGGCTTTTGGTCTTAAACTTTTGGTAGAAACTGTACAGAAACTGTCTGCAAGCACAGACAAGTACTATTTAAAATCTTTTGTTCACAATGAAAGCAATCGGTCAGTGACCGAGACACACAAATTTTTCATTGCCTTGCAACCGCTGGCTCGGCAGAATGCGAATGCAGTTAGTGTTCAGGTACTTAATTATTTTAATTTCCGAAATACTGTTTTGCGTGTGATGCTACTATTCTACATTTTGTTGTCTTTGTGGGCATTCTCGGAGTATGCTAGCTGGTTCGGAAGGTTCATTAATGCCTTGGTGTTCTAATATTATACATTTTTATCCTATTCTGGATCTATATAATGCGCAAAGTCCTGTAATAATTTCTCATTACTGTCATTCTGTAGCTGCAGTATGCCTTTCCATTCTGTGGTTTGATTTAGATAATCCTAGCTGTTTCAATGTTATCTGTGCATGAGTGATAAACCCATTGTGAATTTGGCGAGAATAAATATTAGATGTTTCTATGAAAACTGTAAACACGCCCAAAATAAATTTCAGTGGCGTGTGTATGGCATACTTGCGCTCGTACGAAGGTTTTTGAGTATCTTAATATATTATAATTTTGGATGACTTTTTTACTCGTAAACACCTTAATTCCGTTTTTTTTTTTGGTGACTAACACTTTGACCTCTATGTGAATCAATATGATGCACAGCTGTATTTTGATTCTGGCCACGTGCATCACATTTATTTACGTGACTATGTAAAATTTTGCATAGATTTTTATACAATATGCTTATTTTTTTTAATCTTATTAAACTAAAGCAATTAATTCAGTAAAAATGCCTTGAAGAAAAAACACACATTTTACGAAAAGTATGGNAAATCTTATTAAACTAAAGCAATTAATTCAGTAAAAATGCCTTGAAGAAAAAACACACATTTTACGAAAAGTATGGTGGCAGTCAAAGTGTTAAGTGATTCCAGTTCATACAATTAGATAAATGTTTTCTTTTTAAGTTATCTGTGTTTGGATGTATTTCTTGTTTATTCTTGTGCTATTAAAATGTAATACTTTCTTGGCTGTCGGCAAGGTAAGGCAAGATGCTATGAGCGCCTGAAGCAATGAGGTCACTTAGAGTTAAAGCCGTTAAAATTTTTGGTTAGTGTTTTCAACACAATTCATAATGTTTGGCTTCAAGTATAACATCGTAAAAGCAGAAGAAATATGGTTATCGACGTGAATTGTCAGCTGTACTGATGCTTGGCGCTTACTTCCTGGCTGATCCTGTACAATGCTTTCGATCTACCCATTGCTTCGTACGCTTGTGTTTGTCTGACATTTCCTGGCCACTTTTTCGTAACTTGACACGAAATTCATGAACGATCCTATTGTAGTTAACTCTATATCCTCATCCACCATTATAGTACACACTGCTAGCAGAAAATGGCAAACTGCACGTTGGCTTTACTTGCATATAAAAAAAAGCACGCTACAGACTACGTATGCCCACGGGTGACATTCAAAGAATCGCTTCCATACAATCAGCGCAGTATTGCTAGGTCAACTAACTTTTTGAGCAGCCCTCTTACGAAATTCAAGTGTCCTTACTAAGAAATAAAATTGACAAAACATGTATATCGTCTAAACCATAAGGGGGCAAGTGAAGCTATACTACAATTTTTGAACACTGTTGAGACATTATTTTTTCAAAGTCATCACGTATGCTGTACAACACTCCTCAATATAATAAACTTAAAAAACAAAACGATAATTTTTTCCACGCAAGCACCAAACCATTTATTTTAACTTCGTTCGGTACCTGATTCTGGTCGTATTTTTCTTAGTTCTGCTCTGTTAAAGTGATTGGTACACTTAGTTAAGAAGTTGTTTAAGTACATGTGTACTAGTACTATATCACAGTACTTGGGGGTGGCATAACCAAAAACGATCAAATTCAAATATTTGTCGTTCGTAAAGAACTTCGTCCTTGTAGGATAATGAGCGTGATAAGCGTATGATCACTCAGGGTTTGGAAAAACCGCACGCTGCTTACTGCATTGTGTGGCTGTGAATACAGCGCGAGACAGCGGGACAGGGAATGTGGGAAGGGAATGGAGGTGGTGCAAGTCTGGAACCACCGCAGGATATTCATACTGACACAAAGCTCCTCCAGATTAGTGCTGGCCCGAGCATCTCAAGTTGTCGCTGGGAGACAACCAAGGTGCTTAGCGGAGGAGACGGACAAAGGACATCACAGCTGAGACTTCATCAAGAGGCGTCCCTGCCTAACAAGAGACTAGGGCCATCGCAAACTGCAGACCATCTCTAACTAAGCTCCGTCCCAGACAGCTCCAGACATGCTGGAGGGAAATGTCTTGAGATACAGCGGCGCTTCAACGACGTCCATTACAGTGTTTCGCCATGCATTTTAACGTATGGCTGTTGGTATTCATGACTTCCCCATTCGAGTAGTCGCGGGTTCCAATCCTACCGACTTAACGAAAGTGTGGTTTCTCTCTTTTAATATATTACCACGAGTATTGTCCTTTAAGCATAACATGTGGCCCAACAAGTAAAAGCATGTGAAATTTNCTCTTTTAATATATTACCACGAGTATTGTCCTTTAAGCATAACATGTGGCCCAACAAGTAAAAGCATGTGAAATTTATGTAGTTAGCAATAATCTAGACAGTGGGTTTGCGTTGGTGATACTATCAGTTTCCGCCGACACATCATCATTTTAAGTTGGGTGCTGGTTATGCCATGGACCAACAGCAACTCTGCTCATAGGTGCAACTTAGTAAGTTAATAAGTTACAAGGAATTCATCAGTATTTGTCACACCAAACATCTCACTGATGCAATGCATAAAACATAAATGTAATGTCAATTAAGAGTATTTCACCCCTTTATCTTATTTTTGTATTTTGTGGATTAGCTGCATTTTCGTACAAGAATAATAAAATTTTTTTATACCCTTAGCATAAATTTAATTGTTTCACCTGCTGTTTACATCAAAGAAGTATTGTGGTAAAAACTGGTTTCTGTAGCAACTTTCTGGCGTAATTTTTTTATAATTTTATGTATAATTTTTAATTGTTTCACAAGTTATTTACATTAAAGAAATTTTTTTTGTTAAAACTTGCAGACCTCGAATTTGGGTCATAATTTTTGTATACTTTCTGAAGTCCCTCAAGGGGACATTTTGTCTCCCTTACTGTTGCTTAACATATTCCAGCAGGTTTTTTTTTACGATATTACTTTAAATATATACCAAATAATTCACACTAAAACTAACTATCTTCAACTACAGGAAAACATCAACTTTGTCAATTAGCTGGTATTCCGGAAAATATTTCGACCTAAATCTTCCCAAATTTTTAAAATCGTAACTTATGACACCAACATAACTTCTGCCCGTGGTACAGAACTGTTTTGCGCATTTTGTAAAAATTTACTATCATTTATTTGTTGTAGTACAATTTTAATAAGATACAGAAACGAAAATCGCTTTGCTGTTTGGAATTCCATCACGGTAACTGACTCCAGGTGTTTTGAAAAAAAAATCCTATTAAAATTATTAAACTAGTTTTCGTAAGATACTATGAAAACGATATAGACTCTAATTTGTATAATGAAATGTTCATGAAGTACGAAGCTCATACTTTAAAAACGCGAAGCCAGAGCCAGGCTCGTAATTTATATTCAAAAGTTATTTTTCAGTTCTTAATTATAAAGCATATCAATCCTGGAAATTACAAATTTACAGAAACAAAAGTGCAGGCATCAATTGCGCTCATCACATCACAAATCTAGAAAAATAATACAAAGTTGTATCAAATACGCTAACAACACGTGTGTATCATTTTANACTCATCACATCACAAATCTAGAAAAATAATACAAAGTTGTATCAAATACGCTAACAACACGTGTGTATCATTTTATACTTATGAAAGTCATTCTGCGCCATAAAGTATTTCCTGATTTCTATATCTTGAAATGAAACAGGCCAAATGTCTGGCTCTGCCGTGCCAGCCCTCTCTTTCTTTTTGTTGTATAACTTAATTTTTTTTATATATTAGAATGTAGTTTTGCTAATATCATTTGGTGTAGTCCTAGCATATTGTCTCTTTGATTGGTATAGCAGGCAGTCTAATAGTTACATTAATGAATTATAAATAAAGTNGTGTAGTCCTAGCATATTGTCTCTTTGATTGGTATAGCAGGCAGTCTAATAGTTACATTAATGAATTATAAATAAAGTATTATTATTTAGATCTTTAACTGTTTGGAAATAAATCCTTTTTGCGTACGTTAAAATATATTTTCCGAATGCTGCACAATGACGATTTTCTTGATCAGAAAACTTTTTTGTCGAATACGAGNAGTTACAATAGAAAGATTACGGTGGGAGGCAGTCGAATGTGACCCATTAAGGCTCCTGCCGTTAGAATACAACTCTTTAAACCCATCAAAATGATGCCCTTACGAATGAGTCGTGAAAACGGAAAATCGCCAAAAAGTTCAATTAAACTTGGGTGGCACACACAGACAATAACGACACGTTAAAAACAAGAGGCAAGGTAGACGCGACACCGTAGTTACAGCCAAACATAATTTAGAACAGCAACCAAAACCAAATTTTTAAATTGATAGCAACTACTGCACACCCAAGCAACTACACACACAAGCCACACGAAAATTACGTAACAGCTACAACCCCTACCGCAAGCACAGAAACGTTACTTTTCCGCAAAATCGCCCCATTGCTCAGAGTGAATAACTAGAACAAGATGTCATAATTCTCGTTGAAGTGAAGTGCAGGCAGGCTGAAGCTGGGCAGACGAACCGAGCAGAAGTAGCAGCAGTAAGGGCGGCAGCAAATTAGATTAAGCCCTAAGCTCGGCCGCGCAAGGCCTTCAATAAACTATTGCGACCAATCGCAACTAAGACGCATGTTCGGTGGAAGGGGGAGAAGGGGAAAGGGTGTAGAAAGTGAACAAGGGAGGGGATCCGAGCACGAGCAAAGAGCCCGCCACTGACCGTTGAAATAGTTATAACGACGTCAGGGCAGACGGCGCAATTTTACACAATGTGTATCGCATAATCATCAACTTTGGCGTAGCTTTTAGCAGTAAGTTAATCGTGCAAGCTACTTTTCCGCCAGATTTAAAACTTTTTTCCTACAGAAAAAACTAGGTAACGTGTATATATTCCCGTTGATGTTTTTATATCAAGCGAGCCATCAAAGCCGTTCCTGAAGAAGGTAACTAATTAATTTAGTGCAGAATTTGATACGCCCTGCTTTGGAAGCGGTCTTGATGGCTCGCTTGTTATAAAAATATTAACGGCAAGAAATACGCTTTATATGGTGTTTTTTATACAATAAAAACATTTTCATCGGGTGGAAAAGTAGCTAGCACGATTAACTTGCTGCTTAAAGCTAGGCCATAATTTCCTTGCTGTGCAGTACACATTTTGTAAAATCATTAAACATTTGCAACAAGTAGTTTTTGTCTTAGATTTTTTACATGGAAAATTGACTGTTTTTTTTTTTTTTTGCATTACTGCCTTTTTTTTAACAAAATCATAATTCAATGAAGAAAACAAATGTATTAAAAATGTGTATGAAAACATTTTATTTCACCAGTACAATAAAAAAATAGTCAATGTTCATTACTTCAAAAGTTTCCCACCAATGACACATCGTTTAAAAATGGCTGGTGGTGTTNAAAAAAAATAGTCAATGTTCATTACTTCAAAAGTTTCCCACCAATGACACATCGTTTAAAAATGGCTGGTGGTGTTAAAATTTTGGTAAAAACGGTATATTGGTTATATCGTAATATTGCTACGTAGTAAAAGTACATAAAAGTTAATAAAAATGCATAAGAAAAAATTAATACATGTAAATAAATGAAATTCATGCGGGTGTTTAACATTTTAATCCGGCATAGCTAATGGGTTTCCTGCAAATTTGGTGTTTTTTCTATTTACTTTTTAAGGTAGACGTTAATTTCATAAAAAGGTTTAATGTAAATGTGATAACGTATAAAAAATTAAACTAATATTTTGTCAATTTCTCCCACTCACCTCTTAGATTCATCCTCGCCCCTACCCCCTCCGGATCCTTTCCCAATCCTTTTCCGGTTATAGATAGACTCCAATTTATATCACAAGATTATTTCTAATATATATTGATATGGTAGTTAAGTATGTCAAATATGAAACGATTATTGCAAGTAGGAGAGTAAGGAAGGATTTTTGACACCATGAAGGGAAATTCCAGCCGACTGTGTGGCGCATGCACGCAGTGAAGTTAGCAGCGATTGAGGAAAAATATTCCCGTGTCTTAAATCTGTGGACACTGAATTTATTTAACTTAATTTTTAAGTGCAAAAGAGTATTAATTGGCATATAAGAAACATATTTATATTCTTAACAATTTCTTTATTTTTCGATAATTACCAAATTTATTTAAGCAATTGTCGTAGCACAAAATAAGGTTTTTCCATTCCTTGACAATAGAAAGNTTCGATAATTACCAAATTTATTTAAGCAATTGTCGTAGCACAAAATAAGGTTTTTCCATTCCTTGACAATAGAAAGCGGTGTCCTGCTCATCAAGCGATTCCACCACTTCGCTTTGCACTCCGTCGTCGCTGAAAATTCGTCTGCCCCGTAGATATTTCTTCATCTCGCCAAACAAATGAAAGTCCGAAGGTGCCAAGTCCAAGCTGCACTGTAGATGGGGAAGACTCTACCAATGCCACGTGTCCACTAAGGCTGTTGTGGCGCGGGCGACACAAAGCCTGGCATTATCATGAAACAACTCCACTCGTCGTGCAAGACAACCAACGCTGCACATGGTTTTCCAGTTTTTTTTTATATTATTCTTTCAGTTTAACACTTTTATCTTTATCGAATGTGGTTCGTGGAACTGCATATGCAGTGAATTCTGTATTCGCTAAATTAATTTCCAATTATAAAGTTATTTCAACTTTTTACAGTGATGAAAATGTTTCATGTAATAATGTACATATATTTTAAGGATGGTAATGTGGGTTTTTGTATTTTCATAAGTATGCCTTTACGCCTGTATGAAGTCTTCTTTTTCCGCTGATTTTCTGAGTGTAACTTTTTTAAAATTTGTCTACTGCTGTGAAACGATTACAAGTTTATGCTGATCGAGATAGTCGTTATCTATAAAGTTACGGAGGTCCCGGAATATTTTTTGTCTTTTCTTTTCTATAATGGCACAGCACATTTCATGGGTTAGAAAATTTTACGTGCACTAAATACATATACAACTACTGAATTAATTGCAGGTAACAGTCTTGAAAATGCTTTCTTATAGAGGCAGCTTACACTGTGATGACCTAACATACAATATCCTTATCATCCTGTTCATATTCCACCATATTTAAAAGGATGGCNCAGCTTACACTGTGATGACCTAACATACAATATCCTTATCATCCTGTTCATATTCCACCATATTTAAAAGGATGGCTTCATCATTTTCAGTGTGCGTGGTGTAGTGTCTACCTATAGCTTCGCTACAGGCCTTCAAAAAATGNAAAGGATGGCTTCATCATTTTCAGTGTGCGTGGTGTAGTGTCTACCTATAGCTTCGCTACAGGCCTTCAAAAAATGATGTCTTCCATTTCACGTGTGTTAAAGGTTTTAATAATAAACTATTACAACACAATCATCAGTACAGGTATAAACGTATTATATGATTACTTAGTTAAGAGAAAGCTGCTGAAAAAATTCCCTAGCACGAAAAATTTTCCTGGCATGAATCATCAACAGAGAAAATACACTTACTTCAAGCGCCAGCTGAAAACCAGCGGAAGAGAACACTCAATGAGCAACAGAAAAAATTGTATAGCACAACAAGTTGTTATTACAACTGCTAATTATTTGGCAAAGAAATGCNTTCGATAATTACCAAATTTATTTAAGCAATTGTCGTAGCACAAAATAAGGTTTTTCCATTCCTTGACAATAGAAAGAGGTGTCCTGCTCATCAAGCGATTCCACCACTTCGCTTTGCACTCCGTCGTCGCTGAAAATTTGTCTGCCCCGTAGATATTTCTTCATCTCGCCAAACAAATGAAAGTCCGAAGGTGCCAAGTCCAAGCTGCACTGTAGATGGGGAAGACTCTACCAATGCCACGTGTCCACTAAGGCTGTTGTGGCGCGGGCGACACAAAGCCTGGCATTATCATGAAACAACTCCACTCGTCGTGCAAGACAACCAACGCTGCACATGATTTTCCAGTTTTTTTTAATATTATTCTTTCAGTTTAACACTTTTATCTTTATCGAATGTGGTTCGTGGAACTGCATATGCAGTGAATTCTGTATTCGCTAAATTAATTTCCAATTATAAAGTTATTTAAACTTTTTACAGTGATGAAAATGTTTCATGTAATAATGTACATATATTTTAAGGATGGTAATGTGGGTTTTTGTATTTTCATAAGTATGCCTTTACGCCTGTATGAAGTCTTCTTTTTCCGCTGATTTTCTGAGTGTAACTTTTTTAAAATTTGTCTACTGCTGTGAAACGATTATAAGTTTATGTTGATAGAGATAGTCGTTATCTATAAAGTTACGGAGGTCCCGGAATATTTTTTGTCTTTTCTTTTCTATAATGGCACAGCACATTTAATGGGTTAGAAAATTTTACGTGCACTAAATACATATACAACTACTGAATTAATTGCAGGTAACAGTCTTGAAAATTCTTTCTTATACAGCCAGCTTACACTGTGATGACCTAACATACAATATCCTTATCATCCTGTTCATATTCCACCATATTTAAAAGGATGGCTTCATCATTTTCAGTGTGCGTGGTGTAGTGTCTACCTATAGCTTCGCTACAGGCCTTCAAAAAATGATGTCTTCCATTTCACGTGTGTTAAAGGTTTTAATAATAAACTATTACAACACAATCATCAGTACAGGTATAAACGTATTATATGATTACTTAGTTAAGAGAAAGCTGCTGAAAAAATTCCCTAGCACGAAAAATTTTCCTGGCATGAATCATCAACATAGAAAATACACTTACTTCAAGCGCCAGCTGAAAACCAGCGGAAGAGAACAATCAATGAGCAACAGAAAAAATTGTATAGCACAACAAGTTGTTATTACAACTGCTAATTATTTGGCAAAGAAATGCTGGCTTTTTGTCAGAAAATTTCAGTCAACGGTTAAGCTTATGATATCTCCAAAATCTCCTTTTATGAAAATGGAAACAATTGTATTTAGTAAAATTAAATATGAAAGCTGCAAGGAACAGGATCACACGAACTGTGAACAGTCAAATTCTTGAGGTCGATGAAGTACTTATAGGCTTATAAGAAACGCCTGTCATTACAGGAAAGAGACTGTTTGGTGTAATTGAATATATCCTTTATCTTTTCAGTTCGTCCATTCAAGATCTCAGAGAATAGTGTTATGATGGAGGGAGCAGCATGTCTGGCACTGTCAAAGGAGTGTAAGCAAGAATCACAAAGATGCAACCAAAGACATAATATTAATAATTTTCCAATCACTCATAGATTCTTACTCTTTAGGAATTTGTAAAAAAAATCTATGTCGAGATACTACACGCAGTGGGTGCAGAAAATTGGTAACATTGTTAACGGATTTAAAAAATAATAATAATTTTGCTGATTTACTAGTAGATTTAGAATAAAAATAGGATGGTGCCAATTTCTATGATCCACACACTTGGCTCTCAGGGTTATCACAATTGTTGATGTCTCATCAACTCATAACTAGTGATTCTTCGGTTCCTATGGTTAATCGCAGAAAGCACTGAAGATGTTGCAGGTAAAGCACGTTTATTTAACCTGTTCTCTAAATGTTGGTGTGATAAAATGCATGGAGTTATTTTCTGAGACTGAAATCTGTAGTGTTATACTGCAAAAGAAAGAAATGATGGTAGCAGGTGCTATTAAGACAATATATTATTAATTTTTAAAATACAGTCTACTCTTTATCAACTACCATTGGAGGACAGATATAGTCGCATTTATCTTTCAGTATTACTGCAGTTCGTGTCGGTGTATGATTTTGCTTGCACAGAAACTTCTCAAGGCTGAAAATCTGCAGCTAAGATTCTAATANGTGTATGATTTTGCTTGCACAGAAACTTCTCAAGGCTGAAAATCTGCAGCTAAGATTCTAATATTTCCTTATTACTCGTGATGTAATTAATGCCTTGTTAGCTGCCAATGTAGTCATTCTTTATTTTGAGTTTGTTATAGAAAAAAATTACTNTTTGCTTGCACAGAAACTTCTCAAGGCTGAAAATCTGCAGCTAAGATTCTAATATTTCCTTATTACTCGTGATGTAATTAATGCCTTGTTAGCTGCCAATGTAGTCATTCTTTATTTTGAGTTTGTTATAGAAAAAAATTACTTTTACAGAGGTAACATTACTTACGTTTTTACGTTGAGCAGATGTAATTAATACTATAATTTTAAGTTAATCATAGACAAACTATTACTATTTATAAGAGATAACATTAATTGTGTTTACACACTGATAACTGTGTCAGTACAGTAGCGCAGAAGCGCAGTGACAGTAAACCTGCAAAGGCAAAATTACTAGAGACCAGGATCATGGCTGCGCTCAGGGAGCAACATCAATAATGCCCCCACGTGGTAGTGGCAGCCCTGCTTTTCTGCGACCTGTTAGCACTGTTGCTATCTCCTTGTCCGCGACAGTCTTCTGCTAGCCAGCCTACCGGTCGGGGCTAAGGCCACGGACGACGGGGTGCTCCACCTACTTTCTTCTGGGCAATCAAAGCCTATACACGTGATCGAGTAGCGGCCCGGGGTGTGTGCTGATGGGTGTTGACCCTCATCTCCGGTGGCGGCGGAGAGAGGTAAGGTACGGTAGAATGTGACTGGTATAGACTGTTCACGGTAAAGTGAGCACTTTTGAGGCTTGTGTGGCAGTGGTCTTTTGCCTTTTCGAGAATTGTCAAATGCGTCCATTAGAAACGCGTGCGCGTCTACATATTTTTTGAGTCTTAATTGTCTATTTACCCCACCGTGTATGTGGGTCTAGTCACATATTTTGTAACGCGCATGTTTACTAGTTGTTTTAGTATTTGTACGTTTAAAGAAAGTATTTTTGGGTGGTGAAACAAACTGTGGGCTTTGAAAAACCCATCGTTGAGTTGTGTATGCTTTGCTGGTAGCGTGTTTGCAAAAAGTAATATAAAATGTAGGATAATTCCAGTGTCGAATAGCCTTGTTAAAGTAACATATTTTTGAAACGCTTAAAGTTAGAGCACTGCCTTGTTTGAATGCGGCTATCCCGGAATTTCAGAAGTCCGACTTAGGCGTATCTTAATTGATGCAAATTGTACAAATTTTTGCTTGGATTAATTTGTGTAGATTTTGCCGTATTAAAAAATTTGTGTAATATATGTTTAAATTAAGCCAATGCGATTGTTCACTACTTGTAACATGACTTTTGCAAACTAATTTTCAAAATAAATAGAAACCTGTATTGTAGCACTGTTTAATTTATTCATGTGGTCAAAGCATTTGCTGGTTTGTTTTTGNCAAAATAAATAGAAACCTGTATTGTAGCACTGTTTAATTTATTCATGTGGTCAAAGCATTTGCTGGTTTGTTTTTGTGTGTACTGTACCCCAACAGGACAACTGAAAAGGGGTCTTCTTATAATTAAGAAAACAGAGACCCACTGTTTGCCGGTGCTCTTATCTGAACGTGGTTGCCGTCGACAGCTACGATGCAATTTGGGAAATTCCAAATGTCCCAAAAGTCTTCAGCAGTATGTTCCCATTGTTTAACAGTAGGAACGGGCCTACACTCACTTTTCATTGTTGCGATAATTGCATTGCAAACATCTTCAACAATGTATTTGACTGTAGAAAGACCAAGGCGATTTGAACCTGCGATACCTTATTTTCAAGGATGATGTACAGTCTCCAGGGCCGTCAGGGCACATGAGCTATTTCCTATAAGCAGCACGTAGCAGTGTAGTCTCTCTTGTGTGACTAATGGTTTGAATGTATGTTTTTTTTCGTATATGCTTACAGTTCTAACACTATAAATGCTATGTATTCAAATAAGTACGTGTATATATTTAGTATTTCAAACTGGATAAATTGATACCTTGAAATGTATAACTGAATTCCTCTCGTAAAAGGAAGTGTATGTGTGTGAACCTGGAGCCTGATGCAACTCTCTCTCTCTCTCTCTCTCTCTCTCTCTCTCTTTCTCTCTCTCTCTCAGCTAGTGTTCTGTGTCATCCCCCCTTCGCTTGTCGAGGCCTGCACTGTGTTCGCGCTGGCCGTCGGCTGACTGGGGAAGGGCCTACAGATTATCATGATGTTAGTTGATCGTGCAAAGTCGGTCGGGTCGGATGTGTTCCTCTGCTAGTGTTGTGAGTGTTAGTTGTTCACTAGATTCGAGGGTTTCGTTACAGTCCGTTCGTACTGACCAGGACGGTCTGGTACTGTATAACATCGTTTAACAAACTGTGTACAGCACTCGACACTTGTGTAATATGTAATTGTGCTGGTTGGTAAGTACTTATAATTATTCAGTACTGCCCTCTCCCAGACGAGCAGGTATTGTATAATCACAGGCCGGGCAGCGCGACAGATGGAGACCGAGAACGCATTAACATTATCTTAGTGTTTATTTACATATTAACATGTACGTGTTTTAATGTAACCCTTGGCCATGTATGGCCTATTAACATTGCAATTATTAACATTGCAATTATATATTAATTTTTTTTCATTTTATGGCTGGTTATTAAGGGTTACATATGTGCACAGTGGGAATTGTTTTGCAATGGTTTGCGATACATGTCTGCGTTCTTATGTGATGAGTAGGTTGTTAGATACCTCAGGGCCAGAATACTAGGTTCGAATCTGCGTTTATTCTGCCCCAACTTCAAGTAGCTCTTATGTTCAGCAACATGTTTATGCTTTTGATTTGCAGATGTTGGCACTTCATCATAATCTGTAGAATATGCATATTTCATATCGTCAGCAGTTAACTTGGAGGTCACATATTCGTTCTCATTTTCTTGGTTAGTTGTAAATTCTTCATTTTTCACCACGCATGGTAGCAGAGCACGTTTGTTGTTCACGGCTTCTGACGATCTGTATGGCTCGTGTTCTTCATAGTAAATGTCTGCAACACTCGTATTTCCTTCTTCACACACTGTTTTGAAATACGATGCAAGCTCGGATAATGTTATGGGCGCTGGAACCATCGTTAGTTTACACGACGAATCAGTATGATGGCCAGCCATTGCATTGTCTTGCTTCAATAAGTTCAATGCTTGCTGTCTTGTGCCAAGTAAAGGTGTGTTACCTTTACCCTGTACCAGTGTGTCTCTTTAGATTGTCAATTCTACCAAATGCTGCACCGCACATATTACCTGTTAGTATTCTAGAGGTCGGTTTCTTTTGACATTCGCTCTGTTCATGTCGTCGTGCATGGCAACTTTTACTGAAGGTCTTGCCACAGTAACTGCATGGTTTTCCATGTAATTGTTGAGCACTTGATGAAGTTTTGCATGTAGGCGTACAGGACATTCTCGATTGCACATTCTCAACAATTTTTCACCATCTTCACGCATATGCCAACTTAAAAATATGTACTACTATGCAGTGCTGACTCCATTCTGCTGACTCCTCAATTCTGCTGACTCCTCCATGCTGCTGACTCCTCGCCTAACATAGCGTAGCATGCGCGATGATCGAATAATTTTTTTTGCATAGGACAGTTTAATATCTTTTACACATAAGATTTCACCGGACCTCTCATTTGGTTGTCAGTGTTCATTTATATTAACATATGCGTGTTTTAATGTAACCCTTGGCTATGTATGACTTGTTAACATTGCAATTATGTCTTTATTTTTCTTCATTCTATGTCTGGTTGTTAAGGGTTACCCATGTTTGCGATGACTCGAGCTGCCAACCATTGTGTAGGACTGACGATGATAGTATATATTATCATATAAGTATTTGTTACAGTTACCACGACTATGCGCATCGTTCATGTATCACATTTATATATATCGTGCTTTTTGCATATCGCAGTTTGTTGTAAGTTATTCATGCTGAATTTTATTTACATATACGTTTTCACATTTATTTTCCAGCCTGGATGTTATTTGACGGTTAAGGTAGGCTAGCTGTTGCTAAGGGGAGGATCGAGTTGGTAGACATTTGCGCTATCATGTGACAAGGGTGGTGGTGGTGGTGGTAGTGATGTTAAGAATTTGGTGCCTGTATCTTAACCGGTTCGGAAATTACGACCAACTATGCTTATCAGTAGTACTCACTGCGATCTTTTTCGTTGTCGGGAGTGATACTTATGTTACGAATTTGGTGACTTTCTGAAATGGTTCGGAAATTACGTCCAACTATACTTATAAGTTCTTATATGGCATAAATGACCCTGCGAACATTTTCGTTGATGGGGCGATGTCTATGTTACCAATTTGGTGACTGTATCTTAAACGGTTCGGAAATTATGGCCAACTATGCTTATAAGAATGCATACGGCATAAATATCTCTGCGATCTTTTTTGTTGCCAGGAGTAATGTTTATGTTACGAATTTGGTGACTATCTTAAATGGTTCGTAAATTGCATCCAACTTATAAGCACATGTAAGGCATAAATGGCCCTGCGATTATTTTCGTTGATAGGGGTGATGCATATGTTACGTATTTGGTGACTGTACCTTAAACAGTTCGTAAATTATGGTCAACTATGCTTATAAGTTTGCATAGGGCATACATGGCCATGCAGTAATATTCATTGTCGGGGGCGATGTCTATGTTACGAATTTGGTGACTTTATCTTAAACGATTAGGAAATTACGGTCAATTATGCTTATAAACATACATAGGGCATGACCATGCGATCATTTTCGTTGATGGGATTGATGCCTATGTTATGAATTTGGTGACTATCTTAAGCGAATCGGAAATTACATCCAACTATGCTTATAAGTTCTTATATGGCATAAATGACCTTGCGAACATTTTTGTTGATGGGGGCGATGTCTATGTTACGAATTTGGTGACACTATCTTAAACGATTCGGAAATTACGGTCAACTATGCTTATAAGTACGCTAGGGCATAAATGATCCTGCAGTAATTTTCGTTGTCGGGAGTGATGTCTATGTTACGAATTTGGTAACTATCTTAAACTTTTTGGAATTTACAGTCAACTATGCTTATAAGTATAGTGTGCAAGAGCATGGAACAAGGTATTCGAATTCGGGAAGACTCGGATAAAACCCCCTCACTTATAATGCGAGAGCATGGAACAAGGTATTCGAATTCGGGAAGACTCGGAGAAAACCTCCTCGTTTAGAATGTTAGAGCATGGAANGAGAGCATGGAACAAGGTATTCGAATTCGGGAAGACTCGGAGAAAACCTCCTCGTTTAGAATGTTAGAGCATGGAACGAGGTATTTGAATTTGGGAACACTCGGAGAAATCCCCCTCACTTGGAATGCAAAAGCTTGGAACAAGTTATTCGAATTCAGGAAGACTCTGAGAAAAGCCCCTCGCTTGGAATGCTATACCTTGAAACCAGGTATTCGAATTAGGGATGACTCTGAGAAAACCCCTCGCTTGGAATGAAAGAGAATGAAGTATCAACATATGGTAGGAAGGAATGTTAGAGCATGAACCTCCAGGGCGTCCAGTGAAAGGATACCAGAAGGAATATGAGAAAACCAAAGTGGAATAATAGAGCATGATGAGAGAGAAGTTGCATGACGGGGGGCAATAAACACAAACATTCTTCAGCCAAGATGGATGGTGCCAGCTTGTCACTGACGAAACCCTTTCGAGGGACTCGCATAGCATGTCAGACTAATCCTTCAATCTGAGCAATCNTGCCAGCTTGTCACTGACGAAACCCTTTCGAGGGACTCGCATAGCATGTCAGACTAATCCTTCAATCTGAGCAATCTCTCATTTGCCCAAAAAGGAGTCATTTAGCCCGATTGTATTTTCATGATCAATTTCAGCCGGATTGTGCATGACTAGTTTTGTTAAGGGATATTCGGGGCATTTTGAGGGAAATTTACCTTTTTTACCGGTACTGGCTGCCAAAATGGTCGCCACGGGATGAAAAAAGGGGTGACGTCATCCAAGATGGCCACCGTGGGTCCCTGTGTCCCCCACCCCATGCCTCTGTTCCAGAACCGCTATGTTATAACTACTGGCAGTTTTGTTGCGTATTCAAAGATATGCGTTTTACACGCATGATGCGTGTTTCGTTACATATTACCATAAAATATAAATAATTTTTCTTCATTGGAATTTGAACACAGAAACACCGATTCCCGTGACTGCTATCCAAATTAACTCATATATATATATATGTGTGTGTGTGTGTGTGTGTGTGTGTGTGTGTGTGTGTGTGTTGGCTTAGAATGTATAATTTATTCTAATTTTGTGTGTTTGTTTACTTGCATGTTGTATTTTGAATCAACAGTTTCATACTGTATAATAGGTCACTTCACTAATACAGGACATCAATATATATTGATAAAACTGTATTAAGTTATATTCTATGTAAAATTATGCATTGCCAGAAACGGTTATATGGACTCGTGGTGTTGAATATAAGCATCCACAAAGCAAGTGACGTCTCAGTATCGCCAAGACGAAAAGCAAGATAAGGGATATGTCATAGCCATAGGCATCGAGTACGTTTGGCAAGGGGAACGTTATCCACCCCCCCCCCTTTTTTTTCTACTAAAAGGTACGTCGCACATCTTAGCTGATTACAGTGGTCTGTTTCAGTTGTAATAAGTAATTATAGGCTATGGGGAAGTGTTTTTTCTTATTCTTTTATAGAAATATTTTATTTATAGGTATCTACATAGCTAAAAACAGTACTATTTCAGTATAAATCCATTTATTTAATTTAAAACACGTAACACACAGAAAGAGAATGAAAGTTTGAGGCCTTCCACCCCCTAGAAAAAAGAAGACAACTCCTATGGCCATAGCGTGGTGACGAGAACCTGGGGTAGTAGTGTGATTATAGAAACGTATTGGAAGCATCAACCCCTCATTTTCGAACGATCAATATATATATATATATATCAAATTTGTTAGAAATTTATATATATATATATATATATATCAAATTTGTTAGAAATTGATATATATATATATATCAAATTTGTTAGAAATTTGGGTAACGATTTAAAAAAATTTTCATGGGTGAATTTTTACACGCGCGAATGGCACAGTGATAGGGGGAGAGAGAGAAAGAGAGATAGAGAGAGAGAGAGAGAGAGAGAAAGGAAAATGGACGCAAAATATTTTCCTACAAAAATACAATGATTGAATGCAAATAAATAGCATCATAATCTAAACATGTTATACATTTCCTTTCCTAGTAGAATATGTAGAAACTTTCAATTCCATAGTATTCATTAAACGATTTACTATGCACAGAAGAAAGTATTATCTGTAAACACATACACACGCATACACAGATACACCCCAACGTGTTTATTGAAATACCGCCTACCAAATGACATTGCAGTAGAAGATTTTAACAACGATGCGATATTTAAATGAAAAGAGGGAAGCGGGTTACAGGAGAGTACGGTTGGAGACACCCCAAGGATCTAGTTGTTCTTCACAGTGGATGCCACGTCTGACACCTTTCCACTGCTCTTGTTCATTTTCTTCTTCGCTTGTGACGTCAATAAGCAATCGATGCCCCTCTTTCCTCACGGAAGAAGGATTTTTTTGTAAACTCTTGGCGACAGAGTTGGTTGCTACGCAAAAACTGTGACGATTCCGGCACTTGATGAATTTCATTGGCTACAAATTTTCAGCATGCCGTCCGTGGCCATACCTCTTTGTTATGTTTCTTCCTGTCGGGACGTCGATGAAAGGTGTCGTTACGCCGTCCGTTCTCGTCAGAGTCTGGTGTCGTTTTCAAACATGACCTTCCGTACCCCTTCTTCGAGTTTGGAGCTCTGGTGTACCCCACAACTACAGCTATGTGAGCAAGGATCAAGTTTAACTCTCGGATGGTTTCCATCTGCACAATGTTAATAAGCGATACCCACCAAAAAGAAGATTTTCAAACGTATCTTACCATTTTTTTAGGAAGCCTACATAAATTGAAACGGCTCAGTTTGAAAAAATTATAATATTTGTCATATTATGATGTAATTGATTAGTTACTAGTTAGGAGACATAAATATTTTCTTTTTTAAAATACGTATTATGTTTCAACTGTATTTTTAAAAAAAATACAAGTAAAGAATTTGGATTTTACGTAGCGTGCTTATGACTTAAAGACTGAAGACGTGGGGACCTTCATGATTCTTAACGGGTTCCGGACCACTTTGTACAGGCGTAGTGTTCGTAAAATGAGACATGCCGGAGTTTGGGCTCGTACCACGAAAATCACTACATGAGCACTCGGTCATCGTGAACTTCTGCTTGAAATGTACAATACTGAAAATTTTCCGCTTTTAAGATACAGGGGACGTTATAGAGAGAATTATAGCTGATATTCAAACAGTACACCACTCACGCGATAGTTGCGTAATTTACAAGCAAATATATAACTTAATCTAACCCTGTTTTAAACACAACGGCCCAGTCATTGGTACACTGAATTTATGCGCCATAACAAAACAAGAAGTTACCAACATAACTGATTAGACTATTTTCATATACATATGTTTGCAAGTAAATTTTATGATGTAGGCCATAATTTAGGCTTAAGACAAAAGGAATGTGCGTGTTAAAATGAAATATTTATATTGCCGTCATTTTGAAATAAGTATCTGATTCACTTAAAACACGCCAGTTTAGATAGCCTACGGTAGTAATACTTTTTTTTAAATTTGATAGTAATAGGTTAATTGTTTCGTGGTATATGACAAAAAATTTATTTTTTCATGTGGCGCTACCTTACAAAATAGTGGACAAAAGAGACTCTGTGGTAGCTTAGTTGACGCTTGTCATTGATACTTTCAAGTTTGGTAGGAACTAGTCAAACGGTAAGGCAAAAAATACTAAATTAACTTAAAATATGGATATGGCCGCCATATTGAAAATAAATACCTTATCCATTTCAATCTCATATGGAAACATGGCCTACCATAGTATGTTATCTGTAAAATTCGGTGGGAATATATTGAATAGTTTCCGAGATATGATGTAAAAGCTTTATTTTTTCGTGTAGTGCTATCTCCCAAAATTGCAGACCAATAAAAATAGTTTCCTTTAAATTAACTATTAATATGATAAACGGTCAAAATACGAACTTTTGTTGAATTTGGTTAAATGGCTTTCTATATATGAAATTGCTCCCTAAATATTAACATGACCGCCATTTTAAAAATAAACACGTGGCGTGTATAACATTATAGAAGTCGGATGACCTTACTAATTACTATGGGCTATTTGTACCATGTATGATGAAACTCGGTTCATGGGTTCAAAAGTTGTTAGTGATACACACGCAGACACACTCCAACAAACGCATACACACATACAGGAAAGTGATCTCATAATCCTATCGTTCCTTAGGAAAGTAGGTTAATTACATGGTGAATCAAATTGTTATCATTGTTTGTCAGGTGAAAATAGTAGGCCTATTTTACTGAACCATGATCGATTTTGAGTGGGGTTACAATGATCTCAGAGTGTTATGGTGATCTTGTGTTATCAGGTTCGAGTTTTGGTTTCGTTCGGAAAGTAGGGTAAAAATTGCATAACGGATGAAGTGATAATTTCTAATCATGTAAAAAATGTTACTGAACGATGACCAATCTTGAGCGTGGCAATCGTTCAGAAAGAAATATATTATCAGAGAGTAAACAAAATTAAGTCGCACAGTATATTATGTTGGTATCCTAACATTTATTGTAACCAAATGCATTACTGAACAGAATTTGGCAAAACATGAAAACACCGCCAGGGTTTTTTTTTTTTTGCAGAAATACACAAAATTTCCGTTGTTTTTGTCTAGTATGAGGACGACAGTGATGGAGAGTTTATATATTTTGTTGTAAGTGCGATATTAAAGACATTTTAAATATATGTGGTTATATATTTGAACATTTGTTACTAACAGAGTGTACAGCACGGGTAAATAATAACCACATATTGATAATAGAGGTTATTGATACAATCATGTGTCGATAAATACCGCACATTACATTGCCACAAACATAAAGCACGCGGATCGATACATCACGGATTGATACATATACACTCGTGTACTGATAAATTTAAATAGTTTTACAAAGATAGAATAATTATTTTATGAAAAGTTGCGTCGTAATAGTTATTAGTGGCATCATAAACCTATAAAATTTTATTGCAATATGTTCGGGGAATAAAAAGTTATTATGGGGAGTGGGGCAAAAATCCCAGACATTCTCACGATTTCATTAACCTATATTTCCAAAGGAGAGTAGACTAAAAACGGGATATATATATTCGTTTCCACGCTGAGGTATCGATTTGTAACAGTTGTGGCAGAAAATATTTTGCTCTTTATATATAAACGTGATCTTTATATTTACCAACATGTTCTCTACTGATTATGCTTAATGAAAAAGTAAATCGTTTTTAATTTTATATCTGCATGGTGTTAATAATAGAAAACTTGTAGTCGCATTTATTTGATTTTGAAATTGACGTTGAATTTAGCATTCTTAATAAATTACACCTATAATAAATCATCAGCTCGCTTCAAAATAGGTCTGACGTTCACAAAGTGATTACATGGTCTTGTTCCTTAGGTGTAGGCTACAGAATAAAAATGAGCTTGGGGACAACTTTTTCCCTGTTCAGGTGATACAATTTATATAGTTTTGGTACTTTACAATTAGAGAATACATAACAGTTCATAAACAGGGATAATTTTTTCTCAGAAAACTTTAAATATTTTAACATGCTGTAAAGAGTGTTTGTATAAAATAACGTACATTTACCATCATCTCCGTACAAGTGCAGGAAAATAAACGCGTGAATTAAAACATACGTTTTATTTCACTTACTTCATTTATTTTAACGACTGTTTCACAGTTTAAAAATAACATTACGAAGAATTCTGCGGAAATAACAATCTCTTAACGATAAACTGATCTACCCACATATAATGCAGTCGTAAAAGTTTACTTCAAACAAAACACGCAACATAAATAAAACTGCACTTTGAAATAAGTATAAAGAGCACTGCAAAAAAAATTCTAGCGTCAATTAAAGTCGAATTTTTTCCAGTCTGCCAATTTTTCAGTAACTGCGTAAAGACGTGGCAAATTACTTTAACGGCAAGTATTAAAATTGTCTTCTTTTTACTGCGTTCCCCACAACATACGCCAAAGTCGCGCCTATTCAGAATGCTTCTCCGCTGTTCACATATGACGAATAAACTGAGCACATTCGGATTTAATTTTTAATTGCCTGTGTCTATCAATTACAACGCCTTATAAAATACGATTACAGAAAATACAACAGTAACAATAAAATAAGCATTACTCTTCCAATAATATTTAATTTATCAAAATCTGAAAATTACGCATACCATGGTCCTGAGGAGAACCGTGTTCAAAAAATATATACTTTTCCGTGCGATTTTTATTAGTATCCGTTTCAATATTCGTATTTAAATTAAAATATTCTAACTTTAATTGAAATTTTATATTTTCGAAGTATTATCACAAAAAATGTATAATAATAATCATGCATTTAATGGACTGGATTTCTTAGATTATTTTGGTTTCGATTCTTCATTGTAATGTAACGGATTGCATGATTTCGTAAAGCCAAGTAAACCAAGTTAACGGTGGAAAGCATTCTGTGCGTATATATAAAGTTTTCTATACGTTTTCAAGTAAAATGTTTTCAAGAACTTGGTTAATGAACTGTGATTCGCGAGCAATATATTATCAGGTTTATAATAAACTCGAATACTGGAAGTAACTTTAGATATTAAATAAAATTTTCTTTATGTCAAAAATAGTTTCCTAATCAACGATTTCTGTGGAACGCAATCAAGGGAAGTATTTCCGTGGATAGGCACAAAAGTTGTATTAATCCTCTTAAATGAACCGATTGAGAAAGTTTCAGAAAAGTCTCTAAATTAATTTAACTTCAATAACTAGCAGAGAGTCATTGTAAGAAGTGGGACCGAAGTTGAGAAAGCCAGACGAAAGCAGAATAGAAGACGGCGAATCGTGAGGTTAGCCGAATTATAGTAGTTGAAACAATAGCTAGATAAATATAGTACATCGGTTTAATGTGTTATACAACAAACAGAATATTTAGGCCTTCGTACACTCTAAATTCGAATCAGTAGAAAACCACTGATTCTCAGTGAAATTCAACTACTCGTATCAGTGAAAATGGCTCCACTTAGAATCAGTGGAAAATCATTGATTGTTTCAGTGAAAAAATTTCACTGATTGAATAAGTGACGGTCAACTGCAGTGGCGAATTAAATATTGTTTTTATTAAATTTTGTAAAATAATTACGATAAATAAACATACTTACAAAATGTTCGCAGGAGGCCGGGATTAAACTCACGCACCCTTTCCATTTCGCTATTAGACCGTTACCTTATAATTTTTTTTTTATTTAACTTTATTGACTACAGCGACCGATACATTTGCCGTTGGACAGAGCGTGTGTGACGTTGTGACAGTGTGTGTGTGTGACGTTTGACGAGCGCACGATAAACCTACCTGAAGACCAATTCACAGTAGACCTATGCATGTGCGTGGCATGCGAAATAAAAATCTGCCGCGGAGGAAACGGTGCACGAACTCCTGACCATCCGTCCACCTGAGCTACCAAGTCAAGTTGCGACTGTGGAATAATGCTGGTTGCAAATGTGCAGTAGAAAATTTTAGAATCTATTATAAATCCAACCCTGTGCTTAAACCTTTCATTTGGACCTCACAGACTGTAGTTTAATTTATAGTTTGTGACGCATTGAATGAAATGGAGCATGCAATGGAGTGCTGGGATGGGTACATTTCCACGAGTGGTAGCAAAGTCCACCACTCCTACTCATTTAATAGCTGCTCCAACGTACTGTTATCTAGCTCTCTCTTCGCCTCGTGGTGGTACGTCACGCCTCAGTTGCCATCTCTAGACGTCATTGTCATTCCTTGCAGTTAAGACCGGACATATCTGTGACAGTTTATTAAATATTTCTTTTTTTTATTATTGCTATTTAAACGTCTCCACTGTAATATAATCAAGGAGGCTGCTCGGGGGATAGCTTATGTACTATGCATGTGAAAATAGCACACCCATTCATGACTTTACAGGCATTCGAACCACTAACCTTAAGATCCCAAATACTTTATTGTATTTTTATTTCGAAAGGATTTAACTCTTTCCAACTTCGGTGACATATTTCCCACGTAGGGAGGCTCGGATAATACTGTAAATACTAGCGCAAATTTACAGTCGCAGTAGCGGTTCCGGTACGAAAATAAAATCAACGTTACCATGCGAGCCTGAAAAAGCACTGTCTACAATCGTAGTACGAAAACTCTTATGCGGCCAATCCAGAAACAACCATAAAAAAATAAATTTAAATGGATCCCGGATATTTGCAAACAGTATGTTGACTTATCTGATATAATACACGAGTTCTTATTTGTGTTTATTTACACATGGGAAAAATTCGTTGATCCGGAAATACTTGAATGAGCTTAAGTGGTATACGCGCAAACAGTAATCAATCCGCTGCTCATGAGCAAAACTTAGTTTCGATAAATTTCAATCGAAAATGCACCATGAAATCCATTCGGCAGCACTTTTCCTGTCCCGAGTTCGGTTTTCACCGATTCCCGTACTACTTGGGAATGCCTACTTATGGTTTGCCGGCATAAAACGCAGCGCAAAAAAAAACTATCTTTATGCTATTATTGTAAGCTGACGGTCATCTCATGCTGTTCCGTTTTGTTGTAGCAAGTTCCATAAGCGAGTGTGTTCAATTTTCTACTGTTTTTTTTACTGCGATCATAGCACGAGCTTTATCCGGGACCTGAACCCGGGACCTCTCACGTAGTAAGTCGGTAAGCAACCAACTGCGCCGTGGAGGTCTTTGCCGTGGAGGTCGGATCCTTGGCCATGTAAAAGGTCGAAAAATGACATATTTTCCTCTATGGTTGCCAACTAAGTGCAGGCAGCAAATGTGTTACAATTTTCAAAGTATTTTGGGATAGAACAATAAGCTTGAAAGGGAGAATTTAAATTTTATACCTATTAGGAAGCACGGTATTTATTCTGCCTCACCGTGGGTGCTGTCAGATGCAAACCGTTAACTGTTTTCGATGGTACACGCACGTAACATAAACTTTTTTCCCCCTGGTAAACATTCTGCACAGCCAGATTTTACGGCAGCGCTACAGGCAGGCGACACGTATCCCCCATCTGGTTGCGCGTGAAGTAAGGTACGTGAGTGGCAGCAGAAACTCGAGGTGATGTGGCTAAGGAGTTACAAGTACTGTCTTACAAGAAAAATGCTAATAAACCTGGTGAGTACAAGTAAACGCCTGCTGTATGGACATAAAATATGATATATATATTATATATATTATATATATCTGCCTCCCGAGCCAGCAAATCAATTAATAATAATTAAGTTACAAAGCACGATAAAGTAAGCACATTAAAAATCGACCTTTAAAAAATCTCTTTTCGTTACTGCGCATAATTCTCCGTCAACACTAGTTGCCTAAAGCAGTATTCAGAATACAGCGACACGGCACGATGCAGTGCGACCGATGGCGGTTATAAAAGAGATTCACAATTAAGCGACAGAATGTCAGTGGCAGTCGTTGCAGACTGTGATACGGTCAAGTGGCAATTTGTTATAGTATGTTGTAAACACCAAATTTGCACTTCTTAGTATATTTAATACTATAAACTTTCCCTCTAAAATTCGAATAAAATATTAATAATACAATTATCAATAAAACAGACATTGTTATATGTTTATTTTATACACATAAATTCAAAATCCTATAAACGAATCTGAAAACTGACATTAACAGAAATGTTTACTTGTATTTTGCGAAAGGAACCATCGCGATATAATATTTACTTGATATTAGTAATTACATATAGGTCATTTTTCTTTACTTCTAAACCTACCGTGCAAAATTGGAAACTTCGATATCTATAGGTTGTTCACAGTATATTATCAGTTTTGAAATCAACCTTTGAAAAAAATCACTACCCATTAACTGCATCTTACGCTACCAGGCTCACTGTCATGCAGTCACCTTGTTTAAGTTGGCAACGAAATAATAAACGTAGTTCCAAGTTTTGACATTATTTTGCTAGTGTAATGTATAAATTTGTGGTCAATCAAGTTGGTGTTTTTTCTGCTTAATACTCGTTTGAGTACAACACGGCATACGTGCGTTTAGGTCTACAAAAATTTTACGTTTTCTCTTGACCGACGCATCAATAAAGCCATGGGACCCACGGCAATGTTAATTTTACGTATGGTGGAAGAATACAACATGAAGATGGAAGTAGATGAGAAGCAGGGCTTTCAAAAGTGCTCAGTTTATTGTGAACCGCCTATACAAAATGTTCCTTCTTCCCTGTAGACGTACGAGGTCGACAAATACAACGCATGCGTTGACTACAACGCACTGACGCTCGTCGCCGACGACAGAGCTTTGATTTGCTAATGCTCGACACGTCGCGTTGCCGTATTGTGAATCTTACTTCCCTCTCTGTAAAGTCAGCAGCGAATTACGAAGAGTAGTCTTCAATATCAACGTCTTATTAAAATTCAATCAGTGGCAATTTAAACGGAAAGCAATATAGCAGCCTATTTAAGATAATTTGTTTCCTAACGATTCCAAAAATTACTTCGACGTACGTAAATAAAATGCACTGTGGCTGTTGTTTTAAACATCGTGCCCTTGTTAAACGTGCAACCCTCCGCGAACAGATGTCGCATGTTGCCAACTTCAAAACGAACACTCGCTCGCTGGTGAGTAAACACGAGCTTTGAACACACAAGACTATCAAAACATTCTCCTTTGTGAATATTATCTCACATAGTTTCTCAGTTATCTTTAACGTGTTATAACGTTTAATCTTCATACTCCGAATTACGTTCTGCCCAACGATACTAACAGTGGCGTAAAAATAGGGAGGCAGGACGGCTAAAATGCCAGGGGGCCCCGGCCCGAGAGGGCCGCGATGACAGAAGGATCATAACATTTATTATTACAAAATTTAGTAAAATTTATTAGTTTTTTATTCAATTAATTTAAGTTACCTACTAAAGTACATACACAAATTAAACAAAAAAATGTATCAAGATTTGAACGCATTTGTAAGAAGAAGATATCGCCCAGTTTTAGAACGCATCCGG
Organism: Clitarchus hookeri; assembly: GCA_002778355.1. Taxonomy (NCBI): domain Eukaryota; kingdom Metazoa; phylum Arthropoda; class Insecta; order Phasmatodea; family Phasmatidae; genus Clitarchus; species Clitarchus hookeri. Next base: position 789,266 of record NQII01000275.1, on the reverse strand, counting down.
TACGTAGCAATAAAGTCCTCGCCACTTGTAGACGCGGCCCTGTAGCAACGCTGTCAGCTATGGAAGAAATGTTTTGTCTATGGTTTTTTTGTTAACTCATATTTTCGCGGCGGGACTACTTTCGTGGCCCGGGCTCTAGTAATAGTGACGCTCGGGGAATCCCCGCCTTCTGTGTTGTAAGTATAAGAAAGGCTCCACTACGCATACATCAATTGGTTGTTTGTGGCATAGATTTTTTCGATATAACAGTTTTTGTTTTATCGGATCCGTTATTCAATTAGTTAATTGTGGAAATTAGATAACAATATGTCTAGTTCTAGAAAGTATCTAAGTGGGAGCGAAAAACGAAAGATAATGAAAGAATCTGAAGAAAAATAAAAAGTTGCCTAAAATAAGTCAGTACTTTAAGAATGAAGATTTTATTGGCGAAGAATCAAATGAACAGTGTGGCGGAAATGAAGAAATTGACGTGACTAAAAGTGGCAGTATTGCAGAGTTCGACAACAGCGAATATCTAGATTCAGAGCTACCACAAACCGGTACGATCAAAACTCAAAGTGAATCATTTTTTGATGTGGAAAAAATTACATCATTGCCATATGTTACTGATAAGGGCAATTTTAAATAACTAAATGATTAAGTGAAACGGTTTATGATTCGAAACGGACACTGTAAACCTAAAGGCCCCTTCTTAAAAGACAGTAACAATAGATCTTTCTTGGAGAAATATTATATTGTCTGGCGTAAAACTAGAACGTACATAGCTGTCCTATTCTCTATTGCTTCAAAAGGCATACTGTGAACCATGTTGGTTATTCGCAAATAGGGCATCTAAAAATATACAAAATGTTTGGATAGAAGGTTATGACGATTGGAAACATATTGTAGAAGCCATAGAAAGACACGAGACATCGAAAAATCATTTGGATTCATGTCTTTTATATCAACAATGGTGGTTACATGGAACACTAGATGAAGAGCAAGAGTTCATAATCAAGAAAGAAAAATCTTTTTGGCGCCAAGTACTCACTAGACTCCTTGATGTTACCCTAGCACTTTCAATCTGTAATTTAGCGTTTCGTGGCCATAGAGAAAAGACATACAGCAATGATTCAAGTCCAAAAGGAAAGTTTTTGAGTATCGTTGAGTTATTAGCGAAATACGATCCTGTTTTACAAGAATTGTTAAGTAAACCAAAGGGCCAGACAAAATACTTAAGTCCAAAAATACAAAATGATCTCATTGTTGTTCTGGTTCAAAAAGTGGAAAACGCGCTGGTAAATGAAATAATAACCGCGCCATTTTACCCCATTATGTTTGATACGACTCAAGATATTTCGAAAACAGATCAATTGTGTGAACTTTACCGTTACTGTGTGATCGAGAAAGATGAAAATGGAACTCCGAAGGCGCTCGTAATTAAAGAGTCATTTTTAGGATTTCATGAAGTTAAGGATCAAACTGCTTTAGCAATGTCCAACCAGATTATAAAATCCTTAAATGACAATAATATTCCTCTGAATAAGTGTCGTGGACAAGGATATGACGGTGCTAATAACATGAAAGGGACTTGTGGTGGAATTCAAAAACTTATAAGAGATATCGAGCCAAACGCGGTGTATGTCCATTGTGCCGCTCATAATTTAAATCTGGTAGTTAATGATGCAGTAGAAGATGTTATAGAAATACAAACATTTTTTGAAACCGTGCAACAAATTTATAATTTTTTTGGGCATAGTATCAAAATATGGAATATACTATCAATTTTTATATATAATAAAGAAGGGTAGTCTTCAACTTCGGTAACATTAAAAACATTAAATCCAACTAGATGGGCAGGACGTTTCGATGCCATTTTTGCTTTAAAAGTTTGGTTCGTTGAAGTTCAAAAAGCGCTAACAAAAACTATTCTATTAAATTCCAAATCAGATGAGAGAAATGAAGCTATTTGACTGAAGAAGAAGGTTGAAAACTACAACTTTATTATGTTACTGGTTTTCCATTGCAAAATTTTACAGATCATCGACGCGGCCTCTAAAGCACTCCAGTCTAAAGCCATCGATATTTCAAATGCCTCAAAACGTTTGCAAGTTTTTCTGGAAGAACTTGAAAAGTATCTACATGAATTTGGAGATTTAAAAACGCAAGCAAATAGTGTAGCAGAAAAATGGTCTATCAACCCTGAATTTCCTAAAACTCGTCAGAGGAAGGTGAAACGTCATTTTGATGAAATTTGCGAGGAAGAACGTCTCCAAGATCCCGAAAGCTTGTTTGAAGCGAACGTATTCTATCGTGTATTTGACATCATCATTAATCAACTGAGATCACGCTTCCTTGGAATGAATGAAATTGTTTCCAATTACAGTGTCTTGCAACCTGCCACTTTGCAAAATTTAAATGACGCCGATTTATTGGAATTTGTTGATTTATATATCTGTCTCGTTTGCCAAGGAAATTCTCAGTTTTCGATCCACTTTAAGAAACGAAATAGAAAAATAATCTTATATAACAGAACTTGCTGATTTATTAATCATAAAGAATTGTTTTATGTATTCAAGCTTTCCTGAAGTGTGCACTGCATTTCTGTTATTTGTAACCATTCATGTGACTACGGCTAGTGCCGAGCGATCATTTTCAAAATTAAAATTGATAAAAACTAATTTAAGAATTTCTATGGGACAATAAAGGTTACGTAACATAGCTATTCTATCCATCGAACATTCCATGGCCCGAAATTTGAACTTTGATGTTGTTATTAACACTTATGCGGAACAGAAAGCCCGAAAAAAGGAATTTTAATAATTAAAATTTTGATTAAAAATAAAATTGNCATTAACACTTATGCGGAACAGAAAGCCCGAAAAAAGGAATTTTAATAATTAAAATTTTGATTAAAAATAAAATTGTTATTTCAATTCAATACGCTCTTTAAATTAAAAGTTACTAGAAAATCAACAAAAAATGCACGCAATAATTAAAGCGTCGGTACGTACTTTACGTAGTGATTTATTAAAAATAAACCACAACGTTTGTTGAGCTTCTTTACATTGAGGAAGGGCCCCATCCTATGAATTTCCCACGGGCCTCAACGGTATAGTTACGTCACTGGATACCAATATCTTACGTAAAAAGTCAACATCTTAATTTTTTTTCTCCTATATGCAAGACACGTTAACGATGTTAATTAACAAAACCTAGACGGAACTTTAAGAAACTGTAGCTAAGTGTTTATCACGGTGGCGGTATTGTGTTGCTACCTTCTAAGCTGAAGTGCATGCTTTCGTCTGCGTACGTTAAACCAGCCTACCACAAACAACGATCATCTTTGCAACCTGCAAGAATCAGTTAAATGTGCCATACTTAGGATGGAATATTCTGATGTGTAATTAACACATGTTTCATGAATGTTTGTTTGGACGTTTGTTGTACTTGGGCTGATATGGGGGCGTGGTTTATGTCCGCATTGAAATCAGGGAAGGATTCGCGTCACTTCGAGAGCATTTCGCACGTAAAACATTTGTCTAGATGTGACTTACAAACGTTTATAAAGACGTTGTGACGTTGCTGTCGTCAAAATAAAACGACAACAGGAGCATCAGCATGACTCACTCTCTCGATACGGAAGCATGAGAAGTAAACTTCTATAATGAAGGCGGCATAACATCAAAAAAAATTAAACGTCGGAAATNCTCGATACGGAAGCATGAGAAGTAAACTTCTATAATGAAGGCGGCATAACATCAAAAAAAATTAAACGTCGGAAATGTTCCTCTCTGTTTTATGGTCGTTTGTGCAGTTCCACGCACTTCACACAGCAGAGACAATAAACGAGCAGACTACGAGAACAGCGTCGCATTATAAATTGACAGTACCAAAACGCCCGTATCGCGAGATAAATTTATGAAAGCCGGAGGGCTCTTTCCGTCCTGGCACCCTAAGGATCCCCCACTCCCCACCAGTGTAAAGAATTCTGTAGAAAAAGGTCACTCGCGTGTTTCTTCCGTGAAAATCAGATCTACTATCCGAGGTGTCAGCGGGTTCCGGCGCCGCGGTGAAGTGGTTAGGCTACGTGCCTTTCACCCAGGTGAACCGAGTTCGGTTCCCTGCAGGGTTGCTCCCGGATGATGCCGCTGGTCGGCGGGTTTACTCGGGGATCTCCAGATTCCCCGCATTTGTATTCCGACGCTGCTCCATACTCACCTCACTTCACCTCACCGGATCTCAAGACCTCGTTGTTAAGAGCCGCCTAGATCACTCCATTCCACTAGGCGAGTGCCCACAGATAATATTGCTACAGCGCTTCTTCTCCACCCTTCACTCCATTGGCTGCCGACAACCCATTATCGCATCGCGCCACCGAAATTCCTTAAGATGGGCATCGCATGGTGTGACTAATATCACGTCTCCGAACATTGCCTAGTATGGGCAACGCGTGGTATGAAGCCTTTTCCGGCCAGACACTGGTGCGAACCCTGACGCATCTACTTCCCCACGTTAGCTGAACTGCGCCGAAAATAATAGTCAACTGAGTTTCCAGAACGTAGTTGAAAAGAAAGAGCACCTCAGGACACCTAACAGCCCTTATCTCTGATGCTCGACTCAAAACTGGAACCAGAACTTTAGAAAAAGCAAACCTACTGCGAATACACAAAATTACAACTGGCAAAGCGTCTGGAATACTGGAGAAACTTGCAACCCCCCATATAAATCAAATGTTTCCTTAGTGTCATTACTATTTCTTGCACCTTTCCAGCGCTATCCGTCACTGAACTACTGCTACGGTGTTTGCTTTCTGACGCGCTAAATAGTGAGATAATTCAACGTTTTATCAACAAACGTCTTATGCCTACAATGGGAGAAAATTCTAACCACGCTTACTTTTTGGCGAAGTGTGCTTACGACGAGAGAAAATTGTCATCCTGATAGTGTAACGGCTGTGGCTATTTCAGTTGATAACATAATCAGCAAAAGAAATTCAACATTGCCATGGGAGAGTAGAACACAAAGTGAAATGCATTGTATAAAAAAAATTACACGGGCCGATATTAAAAAGGCATTAATTTGCAAGCACTTAAAAAATTCCCAATTACATTTATTTATCGTGTATTTATTTGTGATAAGTACAGAACACCATAATTTCCGAGCAAGTAAATGTATGCACTGTGTTTGTAAAGTGAAACAAGTGGCAATATTTATATTTAGACATCGTGGAAATATACAAATCGACTGGAATATAAAAAAAAGCAGGGCTTTTAGAAGTACTCACTGTACCGTGAATGGCCTACACATCTGAAGGTGCATATTTCCAATAGAAAAGTTTTATAGTCCTTAATATAAATACCTGTTTTTGTATGGGTCATTTCCAATCTAAGGGTAGAAAAAAAGGTCTAGTTTGGAAAAATCAAACATTTTAATTTAGCATCCAAAAAAATTTTCTAATTCTCTGTGGACAACTACTAATGCAGTTAGTTATATGAGCTATCTAGTTAGCTTTTTTTTTAATTACATAATTTAATTATTTCAAAAGTGATGTGTTCATCGAGTGAGTGGACTTCAGTATCCACAGAGTGGAGATTTTTATAACTTATTCACGTCTGTAGAACAAACATTAAATATATACGTACATTCAGTCTCAAAAATGTTTCAACAAAAAAAAAGAATTTAAACACCTTGAAATTAATTGAATTAACCATTACTGCCAGTAGCAAAAATAAAAAGTAAATAAAACAAGAAAAGTGTTTACACTGTTACAGTTCAGGAAAAAGCACTTTTTGATACTCTGGAAAAAATATATATATATAATTTTTGTGCTTCCTGATTCAGTTGTAATATGTGTGCTTAATGATTTATTCTCGTTATCTCTCCAGGATAAAGAAGTCTCTCAAATTCAACCACAACCCACTTTCCTAACACCAGTTTATCAAAGTGGGTTGTAGATTGAAAAGCAGTCCCTTAATATTGGGTAAAACAGTCTGTACCTAATTACGATGAATAGGGTCCATTTTTGTTAATGGGTTGAGCTAAGTCTTCTTCTAGTTCACTGTCAGAGTAGACACCATTAAAAATAAATGTCCTTGCTGCTGGAGCTGAACGTTTAGTAAGTAAAGTAACAATATATATCTGTGAACATAAACTGAATTCTGGTTTATGTTTCTATCTTTACAGCTTTCACAGTTTCTTTCTGAACACACTCTTCTTCTTTCTTCACAGCACATGATTCTCACAACGTCATCTGTAGTTCGTTCCTTAATCATCTTGGAGAAAATTAATTTACTTACTACTAGTGCCATGTTTTCATGAGATTTACATAGACAACTTCCTATATCTTTAATTTTAGGATAAATAACCCAAAAATGTTTGTATCTGCAAAACGTTCTGTAGCTGACATTGTCAAAACAAGGGTATTGTTTTTTGAATACTCTAAACTAGTTACATAGTGTGTTGTTTAAGAAACATTTCTACTTTTTTTCCTCTCTCTCTCTCTCTCTCTCTCTCTCTTTCTGTGCTCCTGCACACATTCTGCTTGCTTCATCAGTTTCTAAGAATTTTTGAATGACTAGCTGAAATACCTCTTAAATTTCCTTCTTTACTTGGGGAACTGTATACAGATATACTTACTCTTTAAATTTTTTTTCTTGGCGTAAGTGATCTGATATCTTCCAGGTATGTAATTGTATATCCGTAATATTTTTCCTGGAAAAACTTTAATTACCTCTTTACGTTTTTTTTTTTTTTTTTTTTTTTACATTTCTCCTTTAGAGCTTAGTTTTATTTATTCCTTAATGACCTCGCCACAAAAAGAACCTTCTTTTTTTTCAATTTCCTTGTGGTTTTTTTCTACAAGTAATAGTTTCACTTTTTTCTTGGGTGTCTCCAAAGAAGTAAAATTACTCTGCGCATCTCTCAATCTTTTTAGTCGTTTATTGTATTTTTTCAGTTTCTGCGTTATTGCTTTCTTTTGTTATTTTAATTTTTTATTTTCTTCACGAAGCCTTGCAGTGTTCTTTTTTGCTCTTTTCTTCCAATTTATAATCTACTGGTAGATTATACACTAGGGGGACTACCCAGTTCTATTGTGATATTTGTAGTTTCCTTGTTAGACGACTCAAGAATGAAATATGCTCTAAGTAATTGGTTTAAAATCTCTTGCTAATTTGCTTTTACCCCTTGCTTTATCTTTTTCATTATCAATTTTTTTTACATATTGTTTTATTTGTTTTGACATTTCACCACCAACCTGCTTCCTCTTGTGATATCTTTCTCTTTCTTTAACTTTTTCTTCTTCTCGCCATACAGGATCTTTCCAGAGTTTTTCCCCAAATTCCTTCATACTTATTCTTTTCTGCTCTTTCCGTTTTTCTGTTTGGCTTAAAGATTTTATTTTCATCTTGCAAATTTGAGTTTATTTTGAATTTTCCTCTTAAAGGCATTTCTGTAAAGCAAAATGCAACTAGGCTTAAAACATAAAACTGTATAGATGGATAATTTAATGAAATCTAAAATATGTATTCTGTAATAAACCAACCAAACTTTCCTCTTAAAATCAAATTAGTTCACTCTACTGAATCATAAAGCTTAATTCATAAAAACTGTTTGGCTATTTACAGCTTTTAATAATAATTCCCTTTTGTGCTCTTACAAACCCATCAAAACACTGACGCTACGCCACTGGCCAGGGTGCCAATTTAACTTGATAGGCGCTACTGTTGTGCGCCAATTAAACTTGATGCTATTCCCCACCTGTGGCACACAGAGTGGTTCGTAGGGCCGGAGTTAATTACTCCAGGCATAGACTATAAGGCGCCTTGAAGGTTGAGGGTATTTCAATGATTTAGTCTTTTGGTGTTTCATTTTGAAGGATGGATATATTGTCTCGAGTTATAAAAAAACATACAGAAACACTTCCGAGGTGTGGTACTCTATTTGGCTACTCGTATTAACTGGGGGTGACATCGTGGTGGAGAGGGGGTTTCTCTGGATGCCGACTTGATACTTAACTCTGCTGTTGGCGCTTGTATGTGGTCGGCCGTGGGTGAGCTCCGGCGATGTGAGCGGCCTTAGCAAATGCCTACGTATGGTGTCGTCTCCCCTGAACTGCTGTTATACTGATGTACTCATGTACTGAGGTACTGTTATCGCTGGGGGTCCGATGTGCCCCGGCCGCACGCGGCTCGGCTNTTTATTAAGTTTTAAAAGTTCATAATTTAAAATTCAAGATTATGTTGGACGGCCAACTTGAGGCGCTGAATGCTGGATCATGCACATGCAGAATAAATACGCTGGACTTTCCAGCTGCTCAACCTCTACCCTAGAGAGCAGCCTCAATGCCAGGAAGGTATTTCACTGCATCAAAATGACACCAGGACATCCAAAAGGCCAAGAGTCTATAGACGTGGGAGGGGGGAGGGGGGTGGTGGCCTCCGCAGCAGTGACACATGTAAGGCTTGGAAGCGCGGATCTGCCTCTGGTTGACCTTTCTCTGCGGTGATTACGATTGCCACGTGTCTCTCTAAGCCCTTACACTGGTTGAAGCTGAAGGGGGGGGTGGGACAGCGCCGCTCTAATACTCCTAATACGTCACACGTCAACACAAATGGAAAATATTAATCTATCTTTCAGCAGTCTCATGAAAAAGATTGCTATCACTTATTTTAACATTTATATTTAAATAAATTGAGAGTGTCTACTCCGTGGACAATTATGTTCACTCCGTGACCAAACCATGTCGATGGAGTGGACAAAATATCTAGTTTTGTTTATAAGCAAGCTAGGAATTGAGGTTAGGTAAATGTTGACTTATGTGTGAAATTCAACCACATAATTACTCTCTGCCATATTATTAGATTGTAACAAATGATTCTACTTACTTTAACAAACCTGACCACTAAATGAGTGGACAGATGAGATAGCCAAATATTTATACCACAAGTCAAAGCTTGTTTAGGAAGACAAAATAATAGCACCTCAGTTCACTAATTGTAATTAAAATCAATATGGCTTCTTTCAAATTTTCTTCACTCATCCTGGTGGCTGATAGTGCACTCTAGAGGTTTTAATGGTAAGTCTAAATTTTTTCCATGGAGTGCACACTTTTTATGGAGACATTTGTTAATAAAATATTAACATTGTTTCATAATTGGCTCTAAAATGTTGTTATTAAATATGTTCATGAGATTGTTTGTTCTACAAAAACCACAATGTTGACAAAATAATTACTTACAAACATTAACATAATTTTGTATTTTATAGAATTTCCTTGGGGACAATTTACGGAGTAGACAAGCCAGTGTTATCTAGCAAAACATCTTTGAGAAAAGTATACTATTTGTTTTATGTGATACTGATGGGGTTAATAATGCTGTAAAGAATTAATTACCTTACAATATTTGTATGTTTAAAACCTTTAAATATTTTTTTAGGTCTGCGACATTTTCTAACCGTTAGTTTGGCAATGACCCTTATAATTTAAGCTTAAATATTATATTAAAACAATATATTAAATAAATAACAACAAAGGATAAAAAAAAGAACACATTGCTTATGTTAAGCTGGCTTTTTAGTGACTGGGTCTCTCCATCCGTGGAGAATATTGGTAAAATGCAAAATTTCGTGAGAGAGGTTCTGAGCTCGGATCTCGGCAATTTAGTACTTAAAACATTTATTTCATCGCCATCTGACTATAACTAGTATATTATTAAGTAACAACGCGAAAATGACAATTTATGGATGGAAAAGATACATTCTCCGATGTTAGGTTTTGGCTTTCGCTCAGAGTCGCCTTATCCGAGATATGTAAAAATAATATAAATCGTATGTTACGTGGTGTATAAGTGTTCATTGATGGATGATATTTTACAACCATTGAACCACGTTCCAACCAAGAAGGGAACCTTGAAGCGACAGGTACGGAATTATTGATCCGTCAGTAAAACGCAACAACAATTATGCCACATGTCTTAGGCAACTAAATTTTTTAATTCAGTGCTGTAGGTTTGTTCGAAAAATTTAAAACATGTGTCATTCAGGTGGGAATTTTCAGGAAGGAATACGGGAAGTTTCTTCATTCATTGAGTAGGTATGTCCACTGAGGAGGCAGTATAAAATTATTTTCGTACAGTAAATTTGAATGTGTTCGTAATCAGTATTGTGTTTATTTATGCTGAAAGAGATTATAACTCTCACTGAAATTCTATTTGCGCCTTTTCACGATTGGCATTCAACGCATACAATAATATTTAGAGTATAATGCACAAAGTGAAGTTTGAACTTAGAGCATTGTAAAGGAAGAGTTTATTTGAACAGCAAAGTAAGAGTGGAAACTTCTGGACCAAGAGGCTATCCTTCTCCAGCATCAATTTAGATATTCATATTCTTATCGTGTCTAAAATAAGGCCTTTATGAAAATCTCGTTTTATCTGTCAATATGCATCTTCCTTGCAAACTTTAACTCACGGGGAAATAAAGTACCTTACATGTTAACGAATAGTCATGTTTTTACAGGCAATTTTTCCTTCATATAAATGTTTGTACCAGATAGATATCCTACACATTAAAACATGGTATCTTTAAGCAAGTACGATAAAAAATTATCTATTTCATGATGAAGTTTATGATGCAGAGCACATCGCACATAAACATATTTTGCGAGGTTGAAATTTATATTTGTTATTAATTTAAGGAATAACAGGCACTTTTTGCAGCACAACACACTAAAACATAAAAAGTCAAGTAAAAATGTATTCATAAATCCTTCGATCGGCCGCTATATGCATACAAAATTTAAGAAAAATTATTTCAAGGATTTTTTCCAAGCTGTTCATAGATTTCATACACAAACGCACGGTGTTTCATAGCTGATACACTCGTAGCGTAAAGTGATATTTGGCATAAAAATAAGAGGCAGAAGTATTATTTTAATTGATAAAAATACGTCATGGATTTTTTTACGGCCTCATTTATGCAGTCCAAAAATTAAACCTGTACAGATGAGCGGTTACTGTTTAGTGTGACCAGCCGCCCTTTATTTACTGTTACCATTTTCCTCCTAAAAAATGGTGTACTCTTTCCTAATACGATAAATGGTTTAGATACATGATCTTGTTAGCTAAACTTTACTCTGAACACCTATAACAACAAACTGAGGTATCACATGTAATGTTTCAAGTTTCCGTGGCTTTTCGTTGCGCTTTTTACCGCCGTGTTCTTGCTTCCTTCCTTGCTCGTAACTTTAATAACATCAGTCGTTGATAAAGGGGGGGGGAGCTGCGGATTCTTGACAGTGAGCATTAACCGCAATTGACGGGAAATACAAGAATACTGTGCCGTCTCTGAGACGTTTCTTTCTCTGCGTGTTATCTCGGAACTTAGAGGAGAATGGCTCAGAGAGAGGNTGTGAGCATTAACCACAATTGACGGGAAATACAAGAATGCTGTGCCGTCTCTGAGAAGTTTCTGTCTCTGTGTGTTATCTCAGAACTTAGAGGAGAATGGCCCAGAGAGAGGCAACAAGAGCATCGCTCTTGTGAGTAAGCTGTAAACAGTGGCGTTCATTTGGTCAGTTGCGGCCAGTTGTGCATGGTAGGTACGTAAGAGTGAGTGAGTGAAAAGATTTGGGCGATTCTTAACATCGAAGTCTTGAGAGCGACTTGAGAATGTAGCAGCACCGGAATGAAGAGGCAAAGGAAAAGGGAAATCCCCAGCGGCATCGTCCGGCACAATTACAACGTGCGAAAATCTGGGAGCGACCCCGACGGGAATCGAACCCGGTTCGCCTATATCGAAGGCAAGTAGTCAAATCACAACACCACCGCGGCCCCAGTAAGGAAGACAACCAGTGGACATAAGTGGTAGGAAAATGCCAATTCTGGGACAACTGGCTGCTGGTTGCGGAGCCGCGGCACTGTGGCAGCTATCTTAGATGACCTCACGCGGAAACCTCCAGCTCATTCAGTCCTCGACAGCAGTGCCCATCTTGGATATCCCTTTTTTCCCTTTAGAATATATCTTATTTCCCCTAGAAATTCCCTTTTTCCCCTCCTGCCCTATCATTCCACCTCAGCACTTCATGCTCTTGCATTCCGATTCTTTTTTCTACCGCCCTGTCATTCCGATAATATTTTTTCTCACACTCTGACATTCCTTCCTGTCTCTCGCCCAATCTATCCCTTGTGGGGTTATCTCATATTCCTCCTGGTCTTCTTTATTTTTTCGCTTGTGTGTTATTTTTCTTGCGCTCTGGCATTCCTTCCTGTCTCTCTCTCTTACATTATATACCTTGAGGGGGTGGGGGGTTCTGATATTCCTTCAGGTCTCCTTTATTTTAACCATTTCCCCTCTTGCCAACCGAGTCCTCCATCTTGGATGTTTCCCTCATCACCATCGTGTGCTGTAGGCGGCCATATTTTATTCCAGCATCCACCACTAGAGTGTGCGAAGCCATCTTTAATTCCCGGGAATTCCAACAGTTAGCTGCTATAGGCGGGCGTTTTTGATTGCCAAGCCAGCCCCCAGAGTATTTGAAGTTCTACAGTTTGCAGCTAAGAGCACTGGTACAGGCGCGGTCATTTTGTGCATGTGTGTTGGTTCACTCGTCGTCAGCAGGGGTGCGCTAGCATCGGGGAAGTTAGCTCAAATGGTTGCCTTTGGAGCCCAGGGAATTTGTTTAGGTAATGTTGTTTGTGAACTCAAACAAATGCAGGAGGCATGGGAGGCATGCAGTTTCGATCAGACCATCCTTGGGTGACCAGTCGAGAATGCAAACAAAACGACCACCATTGCATGGGAAGTGTTAGGAGATGAAATAATATATATTCTCGCATCGACCTACGCACTCATGAGATAATAAACACGCCGTTGCGAAAAAATCAACATTGCATGGTTAGGAGAAGAAATAAAGTAAAACACACAAAGGCCCACATACTCACCAGACAATAAACCATGTCATCGCGAGCTGGCGAGGTTTTCTCATATTACTTCTGGGTTCACCTATGCTGATGACGACAATCGTGAATATGCGGGCACCTGGCTTCTGGCTGGGTACAAGGAGACGAGCTGGTGAGGTTTTCTCATATTCGTTCTGAATTCGCCTATGCTAATGACGACAATTGTGAATATGTTAATATCTCACACATCAATCACCGACATCTGGCTGCTGGCTGCGGACGTTCGGACAGGGTGGCATACTCGCAGATATTCACATATTCCTTCTGATCCCCTTTCACCTGGCATCCAGGTGGGGAGGAGTCTCATGTTTTGTCATTCCATCTTGGTTTTCTCATATTTCTTCTGGTCTCTATTCAACAGGTGTAATGATGGGGGGCGAGTCTCAAGCTATGTCATTTCCCCTTGGTTTACTCATATTCCCTCTGGTCTCATTTCACCTGGTGTCATAGCGGGGACGAGTATCATTCTCTTTCAACACACCTTGATTTCCTCTTATTCCATCTGGTCTCATATCACCTGGTGTCCTGGCAGGGACGAGTCTCTTGCTCTGTCGTTCCATCTGGACGTCACAGAGCGAAGTGTGCCCACGCACGCTAGCCAAGAGTCACACCGCGTGCATGTCAAGTACGTCCCAAGCTGACTTCTAATCATAATTGGCTGCAATTTCCGAACTTGTTAAGATACAGCTACCAAATCCATAACATATACATCACCTCCCATAATGAAAAGGGCTGCAGGGTCCAGTTTGCTGTAACCTCACTTATAATAATAGTTGGCTGTAATTTTCGGACCTTTTAAGACACAGTCCCCAAATTCATAACATAGACATCACCCCCAACGAGGAACAGGGCAGCAGGGTTTAGCTCATCCTAAACCCACTTTAAGGCAACTTATAGACTGTTCACTGTAAAGTTAGTACTTTTGAGGCCCTAGTTACTTTTTCCTTTCAGCCATTTCCTATCCTTTACCACCTTTTAAACAAATATTGCCATGTAAGTAACAAACACAGTGTGCATCCCCGCGAGCACGCAGAAGTACCTCAAGACAACGTGGCACGGACTCAACTAATGTCTGAAGGTATGCAGGAGGCAATTCACACCATGAATCCTGCAGGGCAGTCCACAAATCCATAGGAGTGCGAGGCGGTGGAGATCTCTTCTGAACAGCACATTGCAAGGCATCCCAGATATGCTCAATAATGTTAATGTCTGGTGATTTAGGTAGCCAATGGAAGTGTCTACGGTCAGAAGAGTTTTCCTGGAGCCACTCGGTAGAAACTCTCAATGTTTGGGGTGTCGCATTGTTCTGATGGAATTGTCCATGTTCGTCGGAATCCACAGTGAACCTGAATGGGTGCAGGTGATCGGACAGGATGCCTAAATATCTGTCACCTGTCAGAGTCGTATCTAGACCTATCAGGGATCCCATTTCACGCCAACTGCACATGCCCCATACCATGACAGAGCCTCCCCCAGCTTTAACAGTCCCCTGTGGACATGTAGGGTCAATGGATTTATGAGGATGTCTCCATACCCGTACACATCCATCCGCCTGATACAATTGGAAACGAGACTCGTCAGACCAGGCCACGTGTTTCCAGACATCAACAGTCCAATGGCGGTGTTGGCGGGCCCAGGCGAGATTTAAAACTTTGTGTCGTGCAGTCAACAACGGTACACGAGTGAGCCTTCGGCTACGAAAACCCATATCAATGATGGTCCGTTGAAGAGTTCACAAATTGGCAGTTGTTGATGCCCCAGCATTGAAATTTGCGCCATTTTGAGAAAGGGTTGCACGTCTGTCACGTTTAATGATTCTCGTCAGTAGTCGTTTGTCCAGTTCGTTCACGATCGTTTTCCGGCCGCAGTGATGTCGAAGATTTGATGTTTTACCGGATTCTCGATATTCACGGTACACTCGTAAAATGGACGTACGTGAAAATCCAAATTTTATCGCTACCTCGGAAATGCTATGTCCCATCTCTCGTGCGCCGACTATAACACCATGTTCAAGCTCACTTAAATCTTGATAAACCTGCCATTGTACCAGCAGTAACCGATCTAGCAACTTTGCCAGACGCTTGTTGTCTTATATAGGCGCTGCCGACCGCATCGCGTTACTCTGATTGGTTCCATACCTCTGTTATTTGCATACGCATGCCTATACCAGTTTTTTTTGGCTCTCCAGTGTATGTTACCAATACTAATATTAATTTATGTATATATTTTTTCACATATATTTATACAGCCTGGGTGTCCGTGGCGAAGGGAGGCTAGCTGTCGCTGAGGGGGATCCGAGTTGATAGACACCTCTGGTAGCAGATTACAGGGATGGCGGTGGGCGATTGTCAAGTGCATGCATGGGTATGTGTGTACTATTTCAGGCCCTACACTACTACATGTAATAGTAACTTTGCAACGCACTTGTATGTACACCTTTATTTTCTTTACATGCGTTAACGGTTGTTACATGTTTCCGAACTTCAAAGGTTTGAAAATGCTGACCAACTATGTTTATAACAGGGCTTAAGACCTACTTGCCCTCCTTGATTGCAGTTGGAAGTGATGCCTATGATATGAAATTAGTGACCATAACTTCTGTGGGTGGTAAATGGCAGCCAACTATGCTTATACGAAGGGCTAAGGTGTACTTGACCCTGCAGTCCTTTTCTACATTTGAGGTGATACCTATATTATGAATTTAGTGACTTCAGCCTGGATGGGTGGTAAATGGTAGCCAATTCTCCTTGTACGTGGACTTAGGGGATACTTAAATCTACCATTCTGTTCGTTGTCGGTGGCGAAATCTATGAAATGGATTTGATAACTATAGCTTCGGTGGACAGGAAACGGCAGTCGACTTTGCTTATAAGGTGCCTTAAAGTTTACTTGACCCTACCACCCTGCTCTTTATCGGAGGTGATGTTTGCGATATGAATTTGGTGCCTATTGCTTTTGTGGGTAGGAAATGTTGTGCGACTGTGCTTATAAGTAGTCTTAGGGCATGCTTAACCATGCGGCCTATGTTATCGTAGGGGGTGATGACTATGTTATGAATTTGGTAACTATATCTTAAACAGTTCAGAAATTACAACCAACTATGCTCATAAGTGGGTTTAGGATGTGCGAAAACCTGCGGCCCTGTTCGTTGTCAGGGGTGATGTTTATGTTATGAATTTGGGGACTGTATCTAAAAGGTTCGGAAATAACAGCCAACTTTTCTTATAAGAGGGCTTAAGGCCTACATAATCCTGCGGTCCCTTTCGTCTTCAGGGGTAATGCATATGTATTGAAATTGGTGTCTGTACCTTAAGCAATTCGGAAATCAAAACCAACTATGTTTATAAGTGAGCTTAGGGCATACTTGACACTGCGGTCCTTTCTGTCGTTTGGGTGATGACTGTGTTATGAATTTGGTGGCTGTATCTTAAAAAGTCCGGAAATTACAGCCGACTATGCTGATAAGTGGGCTTAGGACGTACTCGACATGAGCGTGTTGCGACTCTAGGCCAGCGTGCGTGGGCAGGCATCGTTACGTGTCGCGCAGATGGAATGACAGAGCATGAAACTCGTCCTTGCCAGGACGCCAGGTGAAAGTAGACCAAAAGGAATATGAGAAAACCCACGAGTATGCCAGCCCATCCGCACGTCCGCTGCCAGCAGCCAGGTGTTGGTGATCGACGTGTAAGATATTAGTATATTCACAATTGGCATCATTAGCATAGGCATTTCATAAGTAATATGAGAAAACCTCGCCAGCTCGCGATGACAATTTTATAGTCTGGTGAGTGCGTAGGCCGATGCGAGTATTTACTCTATTTGTTCTCCTATCTGTGCAATGTAGATTATTTCCCGATGGTGTGTTTATTATCTGACGAGTGCATAGGCCGATTAGAGTATATACATTATTTCATCTCCTAACACTCATCATGCAATGGTAGTCGTTTAGTTTAGATGCTCGACTGGTGACCCAAGGATGGTCGGATCGAAACCGCATGCCTCCTGCATTTTTTGAGTTCACAAACAATAACACCTAAAAAAATTCCCCTGGCAACCACCGTTTCAACTACGTCCCCGATGCTAGCGCACCCCTGCTGGCGTTGAGTGAACAAATACGCATTCATAAAATGGCCTTGCTGATACCAGCGGTCTTAGCAGCGAACTGTAGAACTTCAAACACTCTGGTGGCGGGTGCGGGAATCGAAGATGGCCGTCTACAGCAGCCGAATGGCGGCAGGCACAGGAATTAAAGATGGCTTCGTACACTCTGGTGGCTAATGCAGGGAATTAAAGATTGCCGGGAAACATCCAAGATGGAGGACTCGGAAGGCATGAGGGTAGAAAGGGTGAAAATAGAGGAGACCGGGAGGAATATGACATAACCCTCCCAAGAAATAGAACGGGTGAGAGACAGAAAGAAATGTCAGAGCGTGAGAAAAAATAATACCGGAATGACAGAGCGGGAGAAAAAAGAATCGTAATGCAAGATCATGAAGTGCCGAGGTGGAATGATACAGCAGGAGAGAAAAAAGGGAAATTTCGAAGGGAAAAATGAACAATATAGACGGAAAAAGGGAAATTCAAGACGGCCGCTGATTACTATTAATGACAGAGGAGGAGGTTTTTGAGTGACGTCATCCAAGATGGACTTCATGGTGCCGTGGTTCCTCAGCAAGCAGCCAGTTGTCCCAGAAACGGCATTTTCCTATTACCGTAATAGTTTCTAGGTACTGTGTTCAGAATACTGGCCTCTTGGTTCGTGACTGTGGCACGAGGTTGCCGATGCTGGGCGACTTTGGTAGCGGACTGTGTATTCCTAATGTCGGAANGCAGCCAACTGTAGAACTTCAAACACTCTGGTGGCGGGTGCGGGAATCGAATATGTCCGTCTACAGCAGCCGAATGGCGGCAGGCACAGGAATTAAAGATGGCTTCGTACACTCTGGTGGCTGATGCAGGGAATTAAAGATTGCCGGGAAACATCCAAGATGGAGGACTCGGAAGGCATGAGGGTGGAAAGGGTGAAAATAAAGGAGACCGGGAGGAATATGACATAACCCTCCCAAGAAATAGAACGGGCGAGAGACAGAAAGGAATGTCAGAGCGTGAGAAAAAATAATATCGGAATGACAGAGCGGGAGAAAAAAATAATCGTAATGCAAGAGCATGAAGTGCCGAGGTGGAATGATAGAGCAGGAGAGAAAAAAGGGAAATTTCGAAGGAAAAAATGAACAATATAGACGGAAAAGGGGAAATTCAAGACGGCCGCTGATTACTATCAATGACAGAGCAGGAAGTTTTTGAGTGACATCATCCAAGATGGACTTCATGGTGCCGCGTCTCCTCAGCAAGCAGCCAGTTGTCCCAGAAACGGCATTTTCCTATTACTGTAATAGTTTCTAGGTACTGTGTTCAGAATACTGGCCTCGTGGTTCGTGACTGTGGCACGAGGTTGCCGATGCTGGGCGACTTTGGTAGCGGACTGTGTATTCCTAATGTCGGAATACTACGGACATCTCAGCATGGGACCAGCGGCTGTCATTGTGTCACGTTTGTGGAAAGTACTCTAGTTGCTCCCAGATGGACATTGTAGAGTTTACATAGTCTACCCATGGAACATAAACGAGGCGAGATGAGTTTAGTGACAGGTTAATTTCAATACCGTTAAATATAAAGTTTATCAATATTTGTTTTTGTTAATGAGGTCAATATAACCCTTTTACATGAAGGGGATACTGATTAACAATTTTTTTGTAATNGGAGAGTGTACATAGTCTACCCATGGAACATAAACGAGGCGAGATGAGTTTAGTGACAGGTTAATTTCAATACCGTTAAATATAAAGTTTATCAATATTTGTTTTTGTTAATGAGGTCAATATAACCCTTTTACATGAAGGGGATACTGATTAACAATTTTTTTGTAATTGTCAATGTAATTTAATAAAATTTGAAATTTTACTAAGTGGTAAAAATGTTAATTTTATGATTGCATATGTATTTTATATACGCCAAGTGTTGTAAAAAAATTAAAAAT
The DNA here is from genome assembly GCA_002778355.1 of Clitarchus hookeri. NCBI lineage: Eukaryota > Metazoa > Arthropoda > Insecta > Phasmatodea > Phasmatidae > Clitarchus > Clitarchus hookeri. Next base: position 770,288 of record NQII01000275.1, on the reverse strand, counting down.
ATTATATTTAGGTATTAAAGTTTAATAAAACTTAAGCCCCTAAATTGTGAAAAATTTTCTACGCACAGAGATTACGAATAGATTACGAATGTGTGCGATGTGGGAACACGATAAATGTAATAGAGAGGAGACCCGAGGATGGCAAGAACCGCAGAATAATTTTCGCAATGAGGCCTTCCTGTAAGAGTTTGACTGATATAAGCTATTGATGATGATGGTGTACTNACGCAGAATAATTTTCGCAATGAGGCCTTCCTGTAAGAGTTTGACTGATATAAGCTATTGATGATGATGGTGTACTCATCCATATTTATGGAGAGATATCATCAGGAGATACGTGTACCCAACCGCACTCGTTGCATTTCATTTTGCCGTGACAGCGGTGTTCTCTATTACATCTGATATATGATGCGCTGCGCGGTCCCTCACAATGTCGGCGTCATTATCCGGACCCTGTTTTCTGCAGTGTGGGAATGCGGCGTGTAGCGTTCATCACTACATCTTATCGAGGGGAGGGGGGCGATATTCATGCGTGGCTGGCACAATGTTCCATCGACCACAAGGCCTGGTTAGAGTGCGAGCGCGTTCGTTTTCGGAATGCCTGGTACGAGAGCGAAAGCGGTTTGAAATTGGAGACTGGAGGTCCTGTCGCAGTGATCTGAGCTTTTATCCCCTTGGCTCGTCGTGCTCATCCTATCCCCACCCCTCTTCGCAGATCAACCCTCCCTCCGCCTCTAACAATCCATTGGTCCCTTTTCACCCGGTGACGTTCCCATGGCGACCACGAGGACAGATCGCTCTCGGCTGAAGCAATCGACGATGTCACCGCACTGAAATAATATTGCCGTCCGCGGTTTTCTGCGCAGCGAATATAACGTGGAGTCCTCGCCAAAGTTTCGCAGCGCNACTGAAATAATATTGCCGTCCGCGGTTTTCTGCGCAGCGAATATAACGTGGAGTCCTCGCCAAAGTTTCGCAGCGCTCGCCACACAGATAATGGCATGCTTTGAATGGGTTTTAAATGCGAACAGTAGTGCTATTCCGTTTACCGTCCCAGTTGTGGAAGTTTGCTCACAATAAATTAATTTGCTTTGTGAAAATTCCACACTATACCAAAATACACCTTTTTTTTTTTTTAAAGTTAAGCTGAATTCTTGTCACCGTGATCAGAATTGTTTCAAAAGGTTTTTTAAAAAAAACTTCTCATATTTTATTTCTTTATGTTGCGGTTGAGTAAGTCATCCATATAATTTGGCAAATCAGGGTTTTCAGGCATAACACTTAAAAAGGGTGTTGTATATTGATTCTGTGACTCCTGGCTTCCACAAACCTTAGGTTTTTTAATATATCTGGGGCAGATAAATAAACCGAGATTAAAATAGTATTTAAATGAAGTGCTTCTCATAGAGTAATGGAAATATTTTAATTGCGTAGTTCACAACCATTCAAATTCTTATGTCGTAAAGGTTAAAACTAATATATCGCACTGTCTCTCAAGTTATTTTTTTTTTTTCAAAGGAGACTTAACAGTACACCATTTTTCAAAGATTGTACCTGCGTAGTCCGAAGTCCAGCAGGATTTAAGATGCAGTTAGTTTACGGGAATTTGGGTATTTTGTTCTTTATAGTGACAAATGCTCAAATAATTTTTATAAATTTCCCCTTATGACGCCTAAAATGCAATACGAAAAATGTCTGCTAAAAATAATGTATTGATAACATGGCATTTTAAAAACATCCAGAATTACATTTTTCTGTGCCTTCCCTTGCGCCCGCTCTTCTTAGTTTGACTAAATCTGTAGAAAATACTGTTACATAGGACGCCTGAGGGCCGTATCCGAGTTCGTGAGGGAAATGAGGTATTAATAAAAATAAACAACTAAATTCAATAATTATATTTATTCTAAATGCTACAAACAGTCAAACATTTGTTATTTACCAGTCTGATCATCCTGTTAACTCGTATTATTCCTATTTAGCGCCATATTTCATTGCTATCTAGATTTCAATTAAAGCCTTTATCACAGTCTTTACTCTTGCTAATGTTCCTTAAACTGCTCTGATTATTTATACACGTTTAGTTAAAACTTAGTTAAGACTTAAGGTCGCACGAGACTCCAAACTCTCGGCTCTTAATCACACTCTCCTCAGAGGCCCTCGCGTAGTATTTTTTTATACTTGAAGTAGGTGCCGTCTAAAACGTTCTTGGCAATCCAAGTTGTTCTGGGAAAGGTAATGGTGATGACGACAACATTCCTGCATGATAAATGGAGAAAATGAGCTTCTCAGGGTCAGCGAGGCGTGAGCTGCAATCAGTTTATCGGTGTGTGCGGCGGCGTCCTTTATGAAAGGCCACTCTCTTTGTCTAACGTTACAAATTTGGCCTCCAGCTCTCAGTGCCTTCCCACGCGAAGGAAACACCTGGAAGCGACATGTAACAATACTTAAGTCTCAATCACAGTTTTTTTTTTTAAATCTCTGTTAAGTTAACTCTGCGTGAATGTAAAATTAATATATCACGCGGCTGATTTAATGCACACTTCCTTCTTAAGACCAAAATTTTTTTACCCTAAAATGCTTTACAAATATTGATTGTTTCAATGCAAAGCGTTCAGTAAATCAAGTTGATTTAGGTTTTAGGATTAGTGCGAAACTTTGCAATAATCTCAAAAGGTTGTATGCAGTTATTTTATTGATTAAAACCTTCCCCATAAATTTTTAATAGCAAAGTATTGTGGAATGTAACCTCTTTTAAATACCTTGGTTGTCTTTTATCGTGGCACTGTGAAACCGAAATCGATAACAAAATAAAAGCTTAAAATAATGTCAAATTAAATTTTTTAAAGTGATGCCTATACTTGCATTCCTATACGGATAAGAAAATTGGGAAATGACATCTACAGACATTATCAGATCCCGGGCTGCTAGTATGACGTTTTTGGGAACGTTGGTATGCGGGACGTGCCCAGAAAGACACGTAATGATACCTAGTAATTAAATGAGAAGCAATATAAAGGTGGCATTATATGTCTTTCTGTGCACGTCATGCATACCAACGTTCGTATAACTGTCTTATAAATACAGAGAAAACTGGTTGACAAATTTTGACCACTTGTTAAATGAGAGATTGCCCCACGTCATCAACTCTCACATTCTAGTGGCACAAAGAAATATTTTTCATCCTGCAAAAATTTGTTGGACCACTTTTAGGAGTCACGACAGGCATAAACCTAAATCTTGCAGAAAAAATTATTTTCATTGCAATGTTATGAGTTACGAAGACATTTGGGTTTATAGCATCTAGTTAGAGTTTTGGGCATGAGTGTAAGTGTGTCTGTGTTTATTTGTAAAGTAGTTTCATTTAAAATTAATAACGTGGCAATTTGATATTTTTACTTACACTTTTCACACAAAATAATGTAAATGTGATACCTGCCAAATGCTGAAGTTTGGAAGTAGGTATCGATTCTGCTCTGCGGCGTGAGGCGCCAGCACGTGATGCTAGCCCTCAGTGATAGGGCGTACAAATACGTCGACACTGTTGTCTCTAGGTCCAATTTACTAATAACATACACTGGCTTTGTGTGAGTTCACATAATCGAGTTTTATTGTTGCTTGAACAGGTTAACTGGTACATGAACTCAAGAGACAAACTCCCTCCCTTTTCCCATGTAGGCTACGTATGGTTTGACGCCGCGACTGGCGTCGTGGGGGGGAGGGGGAAGATTCTTCGCACTTGGTGTAGAACTACTTATCTGACACTGCAGCGCTGAATTCCCTCGGCTGGCGGCTTGGAACTGCTCTCGAACTTGGTGGGCGTCTCGGCGCCTGGCTTCGAAGTTCCTTCTTCCCGGGTCCAACGCAGGACTCTGCGTTTGACGAAGTCTGACTGACTTTTCTCGGATGCTTCCCGCCGCACGTCCCGCTTGACGGCCTCCGACTGAGGTCGACGTCGTGATGCATTCTCGATCCTCGACTGACTCCGGCTGACTGACTGACTGCTCGATCCGCGACTGACTGATTCGACGTCTCTCCACTGACTGCCCTGTTGCTCCCCCCTTCGTGTGGTTTTGTAGCGTCCATCACCATATTCAACTTGCCCCATCTCTGCACGTGTCCGGAGTGCTTGTCGACCCTCCGGGTCATAAAACACGTGGCCGCTGCTCGTGTGGTCCGCAGCCGGCGTGGCGTCGTCCCTTGGTTCTGGCCTGGAAGTTTATTGTCCCGTTCTGCACGCACGTCCGCTAAAAGCTCTCATGGTTTATTGCGGTATAAGCCCGGGACAGGCGCAGCTGGTGGTGGGATCTCGGTGTCCCTTGGGCAGCTGCAAAATGCGGCTGTGTCCATGCCCTGGTGCTTTCCGTTGTCTCTGGATGTCGTCTGCACGTGCAGGAACAGTTGCACGTGCCGAAACCTTTGGTAGCGTGCCTTAGCAGCTGCGAGGCTCCTGGTGTCCCTCTTCCGGCACGTCCACAAAACCCTTAATCCTTATTGCGGTCGTCCGGCTGCGAGCTCCGCCAGAGTGTGTGTTCTGACGAATAAAATATAGGGATGCAGAATGTGTCAAATGTATGATTTTAATTACACTTTGCGCCCAAAATAACATATGCATTAATTTGAGTGAATAGTGTAATTGAGAAAATATTAAATTATCGCACTATCAGTTGTAAGAAAAACGACATTTTAAAAGTTTTGATAATTGCACTAATTGCAACTTATAATATCTGCCTTATTGTTATAAAATATACAAAATAAACAGTTATGTTATACGGAGAAAAAATTGCGTGAAAATTAGGAGAGCGAACGAGGACCCAGGCATGTTGTCATCGCATAGCACACTCGTGTTCGGTAAGTCGCTGGTTCGGTCGCGGCCAGGTGCATTGCGGGTGACTTTCCCCAAGCTGTTTATCATTTCATATTTCAGAAACATACTGATGCAGTTCAAAATATTAATTCCAAGTTCTGCTCCCTTTGAATGCATACAATTTTTCAATTTTTGTCCTCTGTGCTACTGTGAGGATAAAATTGGCAATGAAATCTTTACTACATTGAAATTGATTTGATATTTTAAGCACACACTCATAGGTAAGTGATGTAAATCAATGGAATTTTTATTACTGAAACTTTTATTTATAAGTGGTTACCCACTGGCGAATCAGTGAAATGCACTGATGTCCTACCCCCAGGCCAGTATAATTCACTAGGAACCAGTAGAAGTTACAGTTATATCAGACTGTGATGTCATCCAACTGCCATAATGAATACATGTGACCTTGGCATTGACCAATGACCTTGTCTTGACCCTTTTCCTGTAACCTTGAATAACCTTAAGCCCGAAAAATCCCACAAAAATGCTGAAGAATTATAAAATCCCAAAAAATGTATAAGAAATCTTAAAAAAATTTCAAAAATTTAGAAATGATTATAACAAATTACTTAAAGATGTACGTGTAAGAAGTCTGGGGTTCGATAGCAGGAGTATCGACACAGGTCCCGACACGACCGGCCCTCGCCAGGTCAAAAAGTGTCAATCTCGTCAGCAATGTTAGATGTTTATGACCTTGACCTTCGACCTAGACCTTGGATGACCTTGAATGCAAAACATTCTAAAAAATCCCAAAAATCACAAACAAATTTCAACAATTCCAAAAAAACCTTGACACTTGACTCAAGACTCAAGACCCTTGACCCAATACCCAAGGTGCAAGACCCAAGACCCAAGTTCCAAAATCCTAGATTCAAGACTCAAGACACAAGACTCAAGACACAAGACTCTTGACTCTTGACTCAAGAATCTTGACCCTTGGCACAATACCATAGATTCAAGACCCAAGACAACAGACCCTTGACCCAAGAGTCAATACTCATGACTCTTGACCCAAGACTCAAGACTGTTGACCAAGACCCTTAACTATTGACCTAAAAAAAAAAAAATTGTAAAATATGTAAAAAAATTATGAAAATATTTTTTTTTTAATTCCACAATCACGAAATTTAACAAATTAAAAATAAATAGTAATAAAAATTTTAAAAATAAAATTTTGAATGTTTGGACATAACGGGGGCCGGAGCCGAAGCCGACATCATGCTATGTCTTTCCGGTTTTTCGGCTGCCATCTTAGTACATCACTAAAACATCCTTTTGAATCAAAGTGACCATGAACTTGACCTTTGACCTTGACCCCGGGACTTTGTATGACCTTGAACCCAAAAAATTATAAAATTCTCCAATAATATAAAAATTAAAAACTTATAAAAATTTTAAAAAACTATTTTAAAAAGTTAATAACAAATTATTAGAATTTTTTTTATTATTTTTAAATACTTAGGTTTCCGGAGATTTCCAAAGCGCAAAGTTCAGTAGACGACTGACCCCCTTCAATCAATCATATTGTATTAATATTCCCCTCCCGTACCCCCTCATCAATGCTCATTCTGTCGAATGCACACCACCCACCATATTGGTTTTTTCGTTTGTCATTTGTTCACATTTTCAACACCTAGGTGGCACTGATGACTCCAACCACCATATTATATATGGCTGACCTTCACCTTCAACTCACATCTGTAATCATGACCTCGTACGGGTGACCTTGGATAACCTTGAACCCAAAAAAATTTCTAACTTTTTTATAAAATTCAAAAAATTTCTAAAAATATTTTAAAATTAAAATAAATTATTTAAAAATTTTTTCTTCAATTTTTTTATCAATCTCGCAATCATTCCATCAGCCAGCACTACAATCAACACCACAATAAGCACTGCAATCAGTACCGTAATCAGCAATCCACACCAATCCGCTCCAATCCACACGCCAATAAAAACATCAAAACACACCAATCAACACACCACCAACACACCAATCCACTCCAATCCACACATGTACCCACACGCCAATCCACATCAATCCACACTGATACCACACCCCTTTCCGCACCAATCCACACCAACTCACACACCAGTCCAAACACCATTCATCTCACCAATTCACACCAATTCATACCAATCTAAACAAATCCTTCGCAATCCTCCTCCTCAATCCACAAAAATCCACGGCAATCCTTCGCAATACTCCTCCACAATTCACGGCAAACCATGCCAATCCTTCGATCGATTCCAATCCCTCGAACAATCCCAATCCTTCGCAACCCTCTTACACACTCCACAGCAACCCAGACCAATTCTTCTATCAATTTTAATCCTTGGATCAATCCCAATTCTTCTATCAATTCTAATCCTTAGCAATCCTCCTCTACAATCCATGCTAATCCTTCGATCAATCCCAATCCTTCGATCAATCCCAATCCTTCGATCAATCCCAATCCTTCAATCAATCCCAATCCTTCGATCAATCCCAATCCTTCGATCAATCCCAATCCTTCGATCAATCCCAATCCTTCGATCAATCCCAATCCTTCGATCAATCCCAGTCCTTCTATCAATCCCAATCCTTCGATCACTCCCAATCCTTCGATCACTCCCAATCCTTCGATCAATCCCAATCCTTCGATCGATCCTACGATCAATCCTTCTGTTTGTCCCCCACTCATATGTATAGAAATGACATTCGTTCGCCAACTGTCTCCAAATTTGTACATGTCGACAGAATTAATGTTTTGTATGCAATCCACTATCCATGCATTATTATACTAAAGTCTTTATTATAATTTTATATGCAGATCTTTCCGTTAATAGTCGAGTGCTTATAGCACCACTTTAAAGTTGTGATATAGAAAAGGATACGGCACACAAAATAAAGGAAAACAATTACTTTATCATAATAATTTATTATGTTGAAATTAAAATGTCAGAAGAGAGCAGTTCATCTCATCATGGTATATATTCCCGATCCCTTCAGTATACTGACTATTGAAGGTATCTCGTTTATGTGCGAGAGATTCCCACGTTTTTTAAGACCAATAAAATATCTGAGTCTATCAGCAAGTTAATTCGGGTCTTCGGGAAATAGGTAGCCAGTATTCTCGGCGTTTTCTGCCTTCTTCATGTCGCTTGTTGCAGCAAATGTGTTGGAGTAGTGTATCAGTGCATCGAGAAAATCACAATCATCGCCTTCAGCACTATCACTGTCCTCGTGTTCATTTCCATCAATACTCGCTTCATGGTCATCTTCACCTTCTGTTTTTTTTTCTATATTAAATTTTCTTTTCTTTGTAGCAGGAGTTGTTTGTTCATCAGTATTTAGAGACGACGACCGTTTATTTTGAAGTTCGTTGACTCCACGCGAAAGTCTTGCAAGTGTACATTCCAATGCCAATGTGTATCCGATTTTCTCTATTTTCTACGTTAGAAAAAACAACAAAATAATTGCAATAATCATAAAGCAAATAAAAATAACTAAGTAACTAAGTAAAAACTTTATTTTATTATTCACGTAACTTAAAATTGTAATTAAAACTGACCTCTTTGGAAAAATGCGAACCTAGTGGCGAAAATTTTCCCTATGCCAAACTCTCCCATAAGAAAACTTGTTTTGTTCCTAACATGAGTAGAATAAACCTTAGCTAAATGTAGTCCACTGTCCTACTCGAAGGAAATACTTGTGACTCCGGCCAGTCTAAAGAGTGATGTGAACGGTGATATAGGGGCGGAGCAGCTGCACAACGAATATGGAAACAAAATAAAACAAGAGAACCCCGAGAAAACCCAACGCCCGCCACCCAAAAATTGGTGCCCTGGGCCCAGGCCCAGTAGCCCATTTATAAATCCGGCATTGCAGCCGGTAGCCCAGCCAATAGGGAATCTTTTGCAGCAACAGTGAGAAGCCAATGAGACAAATTGCCCATTTCCAGAGATTCGCGCAGCCAGTCAGCAGATGACTATACTCCCACTTCTAAGCAATCGCTACGTCATTTAACTTCTGTGTACTTCCCTGTTATGTGACTTGAGAATTCCTGTGAAGGAAATTTCTCTGTGCAAGGAGCTGGGATTGAACAGGGCCACCGCTGCGGTGGGAGCCTTGTAACTAAATGCTGAGTCAATCGTGGAAAAAAATTATCCTAAACAATCAGTGAACCTCCTCGTTTCGCAACCAACGTTTGTGAAAAACAAAATCTTTATACAAAATATTCTTAATTCGTATATCTAAAATGTTATTCGGTTTAAATAGTGCGGATAGTGTATTAAGGAAATTCACAGACACGCATATACGTGCGCGCTCAGACGCCCCTATTGCAATAAAATGAAGGCGTAAGGTCGCTGCTTTATGCCAGAAATGTGCTAATTTCACATCCGTGTACGAAAAAAACCACATCAAGGGGGCCATTCTTGAATTGTTACCGCATTATTTTGAACTGTCGAATCTCATTGATTGAATTTCGAAAACATAATCTCACATTGAAAGGTAGCTATACTTGAGTACAAATTTCTAAATGCGGAATATGTGTACGAGAGTTGTTTGTCAGTCTCGCAACTTTATGTTAGGAAATTTCTAAACATACACGTTGTTGGAGAGAAATGGGCAGCACACTATAATTGCTAATCTGTTTGTATTTCAGGCGGAGGTTAGATCCCAGCTGTATCCACATTTTTTAAATAATAATAAACTAAATGCACTTCGTTAATAGTTGTACAAAAACTTTTAATATAATATATTGCGTGAACCGCGTACAGAATATCGAAGACTATTATTTGCCCGAATGTAGGAATACGTTGTTTATACGAAGACGGTTAAAGTAATAACCCACACATTGGTTGCCATGTTCACTCGACTGTATGACTATTCTGACAGTTCCTTAACTGACTTTTGTTTATTGATATTTTACTGAATAATATATCTGATAAGTGTTAGTTTATAACTCGTTTCCTACCCATATGATCGTATTGTGTAATTCTTGTTTTAAAGTTATGTATTACACAACTCAAGCGAAAGACCATACAGTAATAAAAATAATATAATGAAGTAAACGTGTATGTTAATGTAATTAATTGTTACAAATGTAAAGGGCTTATTTCCTTGTTTGCTTGTTGCGCGCTTCATATTCTTTTATAACTTGGCAAAAGTATCCATATCAATCATTTTATTTAATCTAAAGAGCTTAACAAACTTCCCGTTACTTATCATTATTTTTAAAAGATTTTGATACTCTTACAACAGTATAGGCCATCCGTATTTTCTTCCCTTATCCGTAAATTATTAGTAAACAAAGAGGATGCGAAATCTCATCTCACGGGATGGCCGCCAGTGAAATAATTCCGAATGAAATTACTTCATTTCGGAAATTCAGTAACTCGAGAATCGTGGAATGGAAGTCACTGTAATATTTAAGGAAAACTCTAAATGGAAATAACTTGCGAGATATCGAGAATTTGGCCACAGGGCTCACCCGAGACTCGACTCCGAAACCTAGTGTTATAAAGGTGTCTATTGTGGTCTCCCATTCAAGGTCATCTCGTATATTAGTACAATTTTTGATCCAGTATGTTACACGACAAGTAAAATTTGGCGTGCCTTAATTCAAAGTGGATAGTTTTGCCAGACGCTGTGTGCTACAATTCAAACTAAGTACGTTCGATGAGGTATCAGGAGTAAGTCACTGTAATGAAAGTCAGCTGTAAGGGTAACAAAGTTTTTAACTAGAGTTGAGTTGAGAGATTTTGGTGGCTCTTAACAACGAGGTCTTGAGAGCCAATGAGGGTGGAATGATGTGAGAATGGAGCAACGCTGGAATTCAAGGGCGGGAGAAAAGGGAGAATCCCGAGAAAACCCGCCGACCAGCGGCATCGTCCAGCACGATTCCCACATGTAAAAATCGGACCGGGGATTGAACCCGGTTCATCTAGGTGGAAGGCGAGCAGTTTAACCACCCAGCCACTGCGGCCCCGTTTTTAATTAAATAGAGAATACATTAACTATTTACCGCGATAGGCTGTTCACGGTTAACTAATTACTTTTGAAATTAACTTTTTAAAAATGTCACAGCCCCTACCTGCGTTTATTTTAACGGGAACACTGACTGGCATGCGCCCAGTAAAGTTGGTACCGACGGAGGGGAAGTAGTTCCGTATCCTGAAGTTAAAAATAAATTGTTATGTAAACAGGTGTTTTTACTGAGATGAGTTGTTTCGCCCTCTTTTTTTTTTTTTTCAACCCACGTAAGTGTAAGAATGACAAAATTTATCAAATATATACTTTTCTAATAATTCCCCAGTTTCAATAGACCGACGCATAAATGAAGTGACCAGGTCCATGACAATGCTAATTTTACATGTAGTGTAAGAATACATAATGTGTATTCAAATAGATCTTAAGCAGGGCTTCCAAAAGTGCTCAATTTACCGTGAACGGCCTTTAACCACACAGCGTCACGGCCACTAGCATTAAAGTGGCAGAAAATTCATCCAGACTGGCTTCGGCTTTATAAAGCGCGATGGCACCGGTAATTTAGACTAGAAGTCCAAAAAAAACTGGTTGGGTTCTTTTTGTAAAAAAAAATGCACGCCGTTAAGCTGATATCTCTTGCGCTTTAATAAAGTGTGAGGCTGGATGGGGCGTACTGTCGGCTATCTGCCTGGCCCAATTGACCGTGCGACCGCCAACACTGTGGCAACAGCCAGATCACGAGGAAAAATTTGATGAGAGGTTAGAGTGGCGGGGATACCGCCGCAGAAAAAAAAAACTAGTGAGGGCAGTGACGTGTGACGAGCCACAAACAGAGCGCACTTTAATGAATTGCGCCAATTACTTGCCAGCACAAAATCTAATAAAGAAGCGTGTAACCAGGCGATTATAAACTATTTCCATATCCACCCGCGCTTAGTTGTCAAATATGCCTGAGAATCTGCCTAGCTGTATCACGTAATACAGCAGTGTACACGTGCAGGTTATATTTTGTCATTGCGTCTTTGACTCAAATATATTCCAATGGCCTGCCTGGATGGCTGTGAAAATACATAATATGCGATAAAAAATCTCTTTTAAGGACATGTGCGTTATAATTATATATCATAGAATAATATATGCTTTTCACGGTCAAGTGAGCACTTTTGAAATAAACGTTAGAAAAAAAGCACTGCCCATAACTGCATATATACCACACTACACCATGACAGCAATCTCCCCGTTAAGTTGGCAGCAAGTTCATAAAAATAGTTCTCACTCTTGACCTTGTACAGAGAGTGTAATATGTGAATTTATGACTTCTGCAATCTAATTTATTTTTCGTTCTATACACATGAGAGCACGAAGTTTCATATTAACACATTTTCATTACTAAAATTCCTTGGTTTCCACTTGAATTACGCATGAATGACGTGAGATGGTTAATGGCAATGTCATTCATACATATACCGGAAGGCTGCAATATAAGATAGAAAGTATACAATAAGCAGGGCTTTCAAAAGTGCTCAGTGAACAGTCCGTGCATGGTTACCTCCAACTTTTCTGAAGCGCTGCTAAAGTTCTACTTCCAGGATATTCCTCCGCCTCGTGCGAACAAAGCTTAACTTAGTCTAGTAAAATTCAGCAAAGAGATAACGCACTCAGTTTAACAATATTTTGTAATAGAACTATACTTTACTAGGCATCGCCAACACGCTTCTTTTCTCCCTATTCAACTCATACTAACTATAAATTAAATACTCTAATTTGTTGTTAAAATATAACTAAAAGTTCAGTTTATCAAAAATATTAAATACTGTTTTCTTAACATAAGTATAATACGCTTGTGATACATGATATATTAAGGAAACAAGCAAAGCCGTCCTTCATGGGGTGATTATTCGAAGTTTCTATTCAAAAAGTGTAAAGTAACCGTGAATGGTGTAGGTTATATTTATACGTGTCATTGGACCTCCGCTTAACAGGTACACCTTGGATAAGTCTGAACCAATAGCACACATCCAAAACTCGGCTGGTTTAATCCCATGTAGGCAAGTCCAACAGGAGAATGAGCTCTGATTATGGCAGCAACCAATTTGCAAATTACTTCTGCTCTAGAAAACCGAATATTGTAAAGTATATACAGGGAACGTTTTATTATGCAAAATTATAGGATCTCTAATCACTTGACATGTATGTTGTGATCACCGAGCCTCGAATATACAGAAAGTGCTGCAAATTAACTCGGCCCAGTTCGAATTGCTACGTGTATTTACTGGAACGTATATAATGCTTATTTATATTGCGTCTGTTTCCAATTAAATCAACTCCCAAATAATTTGTTTCAACTATTTATGTTCAGCTTCATTGTATATTAAATACGTTCGTTCTGTTTAGAGCTTCCATGCAAAACAAATAAAAAATAAAATTATTTTCGAAAAAGTATTTTGAGGGGCATTTAATAAATCCATGTAAACGCATATATAAATATTTTATTTCGTTACACAAGTAACCAGGCGAAAGGGCGGATTGTTACAATTTTCAATTTTGTCAATCAGGATAGGCTATACTGGTCATCACACAATTAAAATTGTGTTTATTTGAGTGACATTAAAGTAGCACAGAGTCATTTTGATATTTGCCATACTTATTTATATAGTATATTCTGCATAGACTAATCAGCTATATGTCTGGTCTCTGTGTAAATATTTTAAATCGTAGACAGTTTATTTATTTGGTGCTAAAATGGGCTTCACGATGCGAAGACGCACTCCGGCCGAATACGCAGTTTTACTATTTCCACGCAGATAATCTTTTTTTTTATGCTCAATGACTGGAGTGTAATTTTCTGGCCAATGTCCCGGTATCAAAAACATCAAGATCAACAGGGGAAAAAAAATATACGAGGACCCCGAACATAATTATTTCATTAGAGTTTGGAACACTCAGCAGAAATAACTTCAAAAACTAACATGTTCTACATAAGATTTCAATATAGTATACAGAAAATAGCAGCATAACGAGACAGAAAGAAATTGATATTTCATTTTCTTCACTACTTAGCTACTGAGGAGATATTAATAATTAACTTTTACAAACAATTATAAGTAGTATGAGGTCGTAAATTTTAAGGTTTTTGGCAGTTTTTGTACGAACTTAGTTTTGGTTGCGAGAGGAATTGTCTAATTTTCATTTTAGTGAAGTTATCACAAATGTTGCATGTAATGCGAACTAAAACGAAGATATATTCAATTTTCAACTTTGTGTTTAATGGCCATTTTTCAACCCATACACGCCTAGTGCGCACACCTGTGTATAACAGGGGAGTAATTTTTGTTCAAAACTCTGCAGTGCCAGCCAAAATGCCCAATGAGTTTTCCTTGTGTATGGGTGACTGATTTGTAAATTGTGTTACTGTTCTAGATTATGAATGGTTTTTATTTCAAAAGGCGAACACAAAGCTGATTGTGATTGCGAAGCAAGTACTGCCGTGTTCTCTTAAAGTACAACATGCATAAAAAAATTCTTATTTGCAACACCCGAAACCATGAATCAAATCCGATCAGAATGAGTTCACTATTTAAAGATCTGTGCACGTTCAAGTTTTTTTTTTTTCCCCCCATCAACGTTCTACTGGTCTAAACTTGAATGTTCAGGGAATTTTAATCAACATGAAATAAAATAAAATATCAACAAATCATTTCTGGCTCCTACCGCAGGGTGCACCGAGACTTATTACGCTCAATCCATATCGTAATTCTTACTGGGTAGAAGCATTTCATTATTTCTAGCGCGCCAAAATGTGGCCCATTGTCACACTGAGTAAGTCGTTACACATTCCACTAACATGGATAAGTTACGTTGTGATTCACATAGATTCTCGTTTATACGCCGTGTGCCATCCCCTATATATTCTCTCCTCCCTGTGCGACCTTCTATCTATTAGCAGAACAGGAAAAGCACGCAACTAAAGATAAATCATTCAGTAGGGGCAAGTGTGGTTCGTTTTATTCCAAAGGCCGCTGAAAGCTCATAGCATTGACCAATTATAAATCCGCAAAGAACAACACTATACAGTGACGCCCTACCATCCTGTACAATTATAACTTCTTGCACGTGATTCTCTAAAACCATTCAATCACTGTCACCATGACAGAGGACATGCTTCACGGGAAACAAATTTATTTTTGGCACTGAACACAACGATGATCTAGTATCAATGGGTTTAAGCGTTTTAGTTGTAAAAATAGTGTTTGTTGAAGTTTCTGCTCCTTTCATTTGCAAGTGGTTAATGCTGACACAGACGAAAGAAGAATGATATAGCCGACTTAGGGACGGGCGGTAGAGCTGTTCATGCTCTGTCATTCTGGTCGTCCGGCGGCCTTCTTGCTCGCCATGTCGGATGTCAGTGACCTTGACCTTTGACGTTGACCCAGTGACCTTTGACCTTGAAACCCCTAAAAAATCGCAAAAAATCCCGAAAAATATAAAAAAATATATAAAGAATTCTGATCTAAAAATAATTAAAAATCTATAAACATTGTTAATAAGTTATAACAATTAATTAGAATTTTATTAAATATTTATTAAATATTTGTAGAAAATTATTTCAAAATGTATTAGTAAAAATTGCTATTGTTAAAAAAATTTTAATTATTATAATTATATTTATTAGTAAAAAATTATTAAAAACCTCTTATCAAAAATTATTTTCAAAACTTGCATTTCCGGCGGTCCCCTCAGCAGCACGTCCAGCAGACGACTGACCCGCGCAAAACTGATTGCGGAACTGATTGCGAAGCATATGGTGCATGCGGTGGACTCTTCGTAAAGATGGTTCTCTCATGTGGCTGAGCATTTCGAGTCAGAGGTGAAAACTATGTCGCAGATTCGCAACTGACGAAAATCATGTAGTAGTGATGCTGATCGCTGCTCCATGATTGTTGAGGTTAACATCCCTTTGAATTCACAACTCATCTTCGTGGTATGACGAGAGAGCGCTTCCAAATCGATGTTCACCTCACGGTGTCAGAACGTCAACTGCCATTTTTCTATATAAAAGCGATTATTTTAGAGTAAAGCTTGTGCCCACAGAAGGCCTACTATGCTATTTTTTTCAATGTTAAAGATATTGGAGCACTATAAGAAAACCTACAGAGTCGTTCGCCCCAGAATAAAACACACAGATACTCACATAACAATATGTTAATTCGGTATACTTGTAGGCCAATGTATATATGAGAAGGGCGGTGCTGGATTACAATCAGGGTCGCACTGTGCGGTCCTGGTGGTGGGAGACAGAACTAAGCCAACCACCTATGATACATTGTCGTCCTATTTGGAGGTAGGTCGTGAACAGGATTTAAACATCGGTTTAGAATAAAATAAAAATTAAATTGAATTTTCATTTTTCTGGCCAGACTTCTGTTTGTGGCCTACTTTCCGAAGCAAACATAGACTTATTGTATTGATCACCTTTATTTGTTAATGTGTATTTAGTGTATATTTATGTATATATGTATCAACATAAAAAAAATTAATCCATTTACCGAAAATTCACCCAACTAGATACGTCTTTAGGAGGCCTACTTAGTTCAGATACCCGTATTTACAATGCAAGATGCTTGTTTTTTAAAATTGAGGCCATTTAAGTATTTTGGATGCTACCCCATATCTCAGGAACATTTAAGGTTATTTTCACAAAATTTTGTTTATTTGCAGTTCATATTGCTTGCATTAAACTAAGAAATTCAAGTTCTCATTATAGTGCTACTTTGGTAGAGAACGCTACCAGAATAAATAAAGCACTTATTTCGTATCGCAGGAAATGCTCAGCTGATTCACAGCACACCAGTAGTGCTATGTGTTATTTTTGAGAGAATNCTGATTGCGAAGCATATGGTGCATGCGGTGGACTCTTCGTAAAGATGGTTCTCTCATGTGGCTGAGCATTTCGAGTAAGAGGTGAAAACTCTGTCGCAGATTCGCAACTGACGAAAATCATGTAATAGTGATGCTGATCGCTGCTCCATGATTGTTGAGGTTAACATCAGGNTGACGAAAATCATGTAATAGTGATGCTGATCGCTGCTCCATGATTGTTGAGGTTAACATCAGGCCTTTGAATTCACAACTCATCTTCGTGGTATGACGAGAGAGCGCTTCCAAATCGATGTTCACCTCACGGTGTCAGAACGTCAACTGCCATTTTTCTATATAAAAGCGATTATTTTAGAGTAAAGCTTGTGCCCGCAAAAGGCCTTCTATGCTATTTTTTTAAATGTTAAAGATATTGGAGCACTATAAGAAAACCCACAGAGTCGTTCGCCCCAGAATAAAACACACAGATACTCACATAACAATATGTTAATTTGGTATACTTGTAGGCCTATGTATATATGAGAAGGGCGGTGCTGGATTACAATCAGGGTCGCACTGTGCGGCCCTGGTGGTGGGAGAAAGAACTGAGCCGCCCACCTATGTTACATAGTCGTCCTATTTGGAGGTAGGCCGTGAACAGGATTTAAACATCGGTTTAGAGTAAAATAAAAATTAAATTGAATTTTCATTTTTCTGGCCAGACTTCTGTTTGTGGCCTACTTTCCGAAGCAAACATAGGCTTATTGTATTGATCACCTTTATTTGCTAATGTGTATTTAGTGTATATTTATGTATATATGTATCAACATAAAAAAAATTTATCCATTTACCGAAAATTCACCCAACTAGATACGTCTTTAGGAGGCCTACTTAGTTCAGATACCCGTATTTACACTGCAAGATGCTTGTTTTTTAAATTTGAGGCCATTTAAGTATTTTGGATGCTACCCCATATCTCAGGAACATTTAAGGTTATTTTCACAAAATTTTGTTTATTTGCAGTTCATATTGCTTGCATTAAACTAAGAAACTCAAGTTCTCATTATAGTGCTACTTTGGTAGAGAACGCTACCAGAATAAATAAAGCACTTATTTCGTATCGCAGGAAATGCTCAGCTGATTCACAGCACACCAGTAGTGCTATGTGTTATTTTTGAGAGAATTTTAAGTTAATGTAATTAATAAATCTTTAACTGAATGCTTAAATGAGATTTACAAGAAATAAAACAGTTTTGTTAGGAAAGGGATTCATTGTATTTAATCAATAAAACCTATGCAGATATAATTAAATAGCCTATCAATAATTACATTGAGATAAACCGCAGAGGAACTTGATATAGAATAATTAACTACATATGTAAATAAATAAATATTAATAAATTAAATCTAAACTTATCACTCGACACTGAAGAATGACAACTGTCGCAATGGCGGTCGGATCACCCAGCTGTATAGACGTCTTGTCGGTTAGTCTTAACGGCAAAACAGACCTCTTTTGAGGCGTAACAGTGTGTTTTGTAACCTTTCATGGTGCAGTGGTGCCTCAAATTGAGTGCCAAGTTGGGGGGAGAATCGCTGGCGCCTTGGCGTACAACTAACAACGATCATGGCCCAATGTGTTTTGAAATTATTTTGCTGGCCTGGATAAAGACTTCATGGCCACAATGCCTTAACTGGTGCGTGTTTCTAAGGCCTGCTAGCGTCGTATAACGTACGGTGAACCATCTTAAATTTCATAATTGAAAAATATAATGATTATTTTCGAAATGGTGGCTTTATAAATATTTTAGTTTACTGTTATATATATATACTGCACCTTTATAGATATTTCAGCCAATGCTTAAAGTACCCATTGCAGGCAGTCTCTTAACATAGAGGTCTTGAGAGCCGATGAGGGTGAAGTGAGGTGAGTATGGAGTAGCGTCGGAATGCAAGGGCGGGGGAAATGGGAGATCCCCGAGAAAACCCTTCGACCAGCGACACCGTTCGGGACGATTCCCACGCGTGAAAATCCGGGAGCGACCCCACCGGGAATCGAACCCGGTTCACCTTGGTGGGAGGGGAGTAGTCTGACCACTACACAACCGCGGCAGGTTTAACATCGAAGGACTTTCGCTTCATACGCATATGTGGACAGTTGAGGCCATGGCTACTGAACATGCGCGTGTGAAAACAAGCGTAGTATTCACCAAAAATCCTAAGTTTGTTTAAATTGCAGAAAAAATACTTGTTCTTCTAGTATCATAGGCTTGTTTAAGTAAGGTTAGTTTAAACTTTAAAAACACGTTTTCACCTAACTATCCTAGGTTGGTGTTGGGGGTCCTATTAAGTTTCGATACCAGGTTTGTTCGGGCGTCCTGCTCTTTTTGCTCTCGAGAACAACCTGGGAACAGAAAGATAGTAGGAAGAACAGAAAGGATACTGTTTTTTTGTACTTCCAACTGAACGCCAAAGACACGCAAGTGTTATTCACCAAACACCAGACCACAACATTAAGGTTCAACTGTCATTTCTCACGTGGCTTTCATCGGGCACTATTTCTGGGTACATATTTTCCAGCGTGGATTTTATCAAAAGCAAAATATCCAACTATAATCGGGCTGAAAACTAAGTAAATATCCTTGAATTAATATTGAATGCTTTTGTAGTATTTACCCAAGGAGTAAAATGTAAGTTGATCCACTTGTGCAAATCTGCTTGTACACGAACAGCCCACAGACGGTTTACACGTCAGTCAACCTCTGTTATGCACCCGCAGATGCACGTGGCTCACAGGATGCCTCTTGACTGCTGTGTACAGTTGGCAACATCTGTTCAGATATATTTCATGTAGCAAAGTACAATCTACCCATAAGAAGCCTGATACTGCATAGCAAACAGTACCCCAAGCGTGCTGGCACCATCAGTGGGCCATGAGGGACAGCAGATTCTGGCCTACCATAAGTTAACCAACTGTCGTCACCCAACTGTTGGCAAGCCACTTGTGGTCCAGCTATTGAACACTTACAACCCAGCTGTTGGCCATTTGTGGCCCACTTAAAACCAGCCTTGTCATGCACTTTCAAAACCAAAAAATAATTGTGTTTGTCCCAAATAAAAATTATTCCCTTTCAATTTACATTTGTTATCTTTAGTATTTCTTCACATGTGGTAAATTTCTGTGGAAGAACATGGAACCGAACTCTCAACCCTTAAGTTCACAGACTATAATGCTTCCAATTATTCTACTGTGTATTGACGTAAAAACTTTTAAGCAATATGAATATTTTTCACACGTAAGTTGCATAATTAGCTTTGCTATAGACACAAGTTATGTTAGTATCACAAGTTAATAGCGTGATTTATGTTTTTTGTTTAAAATATATTAGTTTTTAATTATTTAGTTTCGGGCTACTTTCAGGTCGTATTTCGTATTTGTTATGTTATGTTTTGCAAGTTTCCAGTCTAGAAACTATTTTTGCTTATTACTAGTAATGTCGCATAATAAATTTTACTTCACATACGCATGAAATTAAAAAAATTAAAAAATTCACATATGCTATTTGTTATTTCACAACAACATATAGTTAATATGCCATAAATGGCCAATAAAATTATCGCTAGTAAGTCCCAAGCAGTAACAGCTGCCATGCCATAAATTACCCATAAGCTTGCCTATAACGTTTCTTCGGTAGTAAGCAGCAGTTAGCATGCCAAAAATGGCCCACAAGCTTACTTATAATATGTCCCCAGCAGTAAGGAACAGTTGGCATGCCATAAGTGTCCCATTATCTTGCTGCTAACATTATCCCAGCAGTAGGTAACAGTTGGCATGCCTCAAATGGCCCATCAATTTTGCTACTTATATTTTCCCATTAGTAAGTAACAGTTAGCATTTTGTCTATCGTCTGCTTGTGGAGCTTCTGTTTAATTTACCAATAATTGTGAGAACATTGACCAGCGATTATTAAAAAACAGATAATGTCACTTTTATTAATATGAACTCTTTGTCAACCATATAATAAATACTGACACTCATAAATTCAAACGTTTGCCACCACTGCCAACAGCTTGCTAACTGTTAACTGCTTGTTATTTGCTATTTGGGTGGCTTCAAGAATGAACGGTACATCATTATTTTAGTTAACAATTATTTGCCCTTCGAAGCTTCGTACTATGTGATAAAACATCCTTGACAAATATATAAATGGTGTAGAAAACTAAACAAAAAAACAAACGTTTCGCCTTTTTTTCCTGCTGTGGTCTCGCTGCTCTTCCTCAGAAGCAGGAGCAGAAAGAGCATGTTCTGAGAGAGAAACAGCAGTGCTTCTGACGTCCGAAGTATAAGAAAAACACTTCTGTTCAAACGAACAAGCAAAGTGAAAAAGAACTGAGTAGAGCAGAAGTAGCATACAGAGCAGGACGCCCGAACCAACCTACAATGTTGAAAAATAATGTTTGAAAACGCGCATGCGTAGTGTTGATGACTGAAATTGTGGCCTCCGCGGTCCACAGAACCTTACCCTGCTTCCTCTGTCACCTTCGTCATAGAAGTGCCGTGTACCTGTCATCGCAAGCTAGCCTGCTGCGTGCGCCAGCAGTTACGTCCAGTCGTCGGTGCTTCATGCACCACGGCCTGTTAAACGGAACACGCAAACTGCGACTTCACTGGATTAGTCAGAGTGTCCGAGCGTGGGGCGCGAGCAAACAGCGAAGAGTATTGGCGATCGCAGAAGGGTGAAAGTGGTTGGATTTCGTGGGGAGGGGGAGGATGGAGTCAAATTACCCCTAACAGGCACCCTTCCCCCTTCATTAAACTTCAACTCCAGGACCTCCCCGCCCTTTTCCCTCTAACCCGCTCGAGGATCGCAATTTGCCCAACGGATTACGAGGAGAAACACAGCCGGGGTCGCATTCCGAAAACACGCTGGCCGCTCTTACCCCGCCCTTCTCATTCAACCAAAGCAAACACCATCAGCCATCGGTGCTCACTGCATTAGTTAGGCCACGTTCGTGGCACGACTGCAGGCTGAGAGAGTCCGTGCGCCGGCCACCCACGGCCATCGCAAAAAACACCTCCCTCCCTCCCTTTCCCCCAACGTCACACGCAGAGTTGCCAACTTGGTTAAAAAAATCTGGTGGTAGATTTAGTTATTTGAAGGAAGAATGAAAACCATTTTTTAAACATATTATCGCACGTTTGTGTCTTCAGGATTGTTCATTCCCCAGGAATATATGCTGCGCACCTGGAGAGTATATGGGGCTATTTTGACATGCGCATTATATGTTTTATTGCATGTGATTATCTCTTTATAGGTAATCGTGTGGGCCGACTCTCTGAGGAATAAAGATACGGTTTGGCACCCGTCGTATGTTATGTTTTGGGAAACTGTACAGTCGGAAAATACTTGAAGAACCCAGTTATACAGCTTGAGAGTACTTTGCGTTTGGGCATATGTCTATCGAATACGTTGTTAACGAATTTCAGACCGAGTTTTTTTATTTTAAATTTTAATAGTTTCATAGTTTAGCAATGGCATTTATATGTACTGTGATAGTATAAGCTGTTCGCAGTAAACTGAGTGATTTTGAAAGCCCTGTTAAGGATCTACTTGAATGTACGTTGTGTATTATTCCACCATATGTAAAATTAACATTTCCATGGCCCTGATTACTTTATTCATGGGTCAGTCAAGTGAAATAGTAAAATTATTGGAAAAGTAAGTATTTTACAAATTTGCTGTCTGTACATGTATATGTATTAGAGAAAACCGAAAATGAAATAAATAATTTAAATATTCAGGAATGTTTACCAAGCTATTTTAATTCAACGGAAATACATGGAATACATTTGTCATTTATCAGAAGTGTTAATTTAACCGTGAACAGCCTACTGGCAAGTGTACCAATTAATAGCAAATAATAATGCAAGCTGCAGAAATAAATATCTTATAATGTGAAATAGACTAACATTAAAATCTGGTGATTTTTGGTGAATTATTTATGTTGATTTAGAGGCCTTCTTTCAAAACAGTTGGCAACTCTGGACGGACAAACACAATGTTGGAGGCGCTTAGTTAAGAGCGCCTCTCCGCTCCCGCCAGACTCCGCGGCATTACACCACCATCGCAGGCTGCCACCCTTCCTTTCCCTCGTTTTCATTATGAACTGAGAGTAATGATGAGGTAGACCTATTTTCGTCGTCTTCTGCGCATGCACCTAACATTGACTCACCCCGCACCAATACAACTGCCAAAGTCACGTGTACAACATTTAAGAACGTGTTTGTTTACATCATTATGTTCAAAAAGCAAGCCATTCTATTTTAATAAAATACTGATATAGGCTGTTCGCGGTAAACTGAGCACTTTTGATAGCTCTACTTAAGATCTACTTGTATAAACATGGTGCATTCTTCAACTATATGTAAAATTAACATTACCGTAGGTTTAATAACTTTATTGTCTTGGTCAAGGAAACTGTGAAATTATTAGAAATGAAAATACTTTGCAAATTTGCTAATTCTACATCTATATGCTCTCAAAAATAAACAAATAAATAATTCCATAATTCACAAACGTTTACCTAACACTTTAATTCAACGTTAAATGATGGGACTACTTTCCCTTCGCTGTTGCCAACTTTACTGGGCGCGTGCCAGTCTGTGCGTCCGTTAAAATATATTTGCAGTTAGGGGCAGGCAGTGACTTTTATCAAATATAGATTTCAGAATTGCACACTTTACTGTGAACAGCCTTTACCGATTTGAATTTAATCTAATTGCAAAAAAAAATTGGTTAGAGGAAATGTACAAACATCTCAAAGCACTTGTTTACATAAGCAGTGTTCTAACCTCAAGTCCCGTCCAAGTCGTTTATGATAGTCGTATTGACAAAAACGTAATCCAGTGTTGGGACACGGAGAGTGGCTACTACGCACCTTGGGCATGCGCTATACACAATGTTCCCTCTACGATTATGAATATTGCGAGCGAGTGTCCGAGCGATTATCCTACGATGCCGGCGCGCTTTCTACGCAGTGCGGAGCAATTCTTTTGCAGTTTCCTCGCGGCACGTTGAAATGGGCCCTCTCTCGGCGGCTCCTTCGATGACCCGAAAGCCTGGGCTGGTCCACGCAGTGGAGGTTGAACGTCGCTTGTGTGTACTGCGTATCGTCTACACGCGGTTTCTTCACACTTTATGGATTAAACCTTCGAAAAATCGCCCCATGTACGACGTGTTTGGTTGTTTCTCGAATATGACATGTATCACAAACGATTTATACTTGTGTTAACGTAAATATACCTTATTCTCAGTTAAATATAACTTTTACTTATATTTTATATATAAATTACAATACTTAATGTAAAATTAACATGAATAACAACGGAGAGAAAACACGTAAGTGTGTTAGTAATGCATAGTAACAATTATTTTTATTCCGAAATATCATTATACTGAGTACGCACGAATGCAATGCGTTGTCCCTCTGCAATTCAGTAAGCTTGGTTTGCATGAGGCGGAGAAATATCCTGGAAATAGAACTTTACCAGAGCTTCAGAAAAGTTGGAAGAAACTGTTTANCTCGGCGGCTCCTTCGATGACCCGAAAGCCTGGGCTGGTCCACGCAGTGGAGGTTGAACGTCGCTTGTGTGTACTGTGTATCGTCTATACGCGGTTTCTTCACACTTTATGGATTAAACCTTCGAAAAATCACCCCATGTATGACGTGTTTGGTTGTTTCTCAAATATGACATGTATCACAAATGATTTATACTTGTGTTAACGTAAATATACCTTATTCTCAGTTAAATATAACTTTTACTTATATTTTATATATAAATTACAATACTTAATGTAAAATTAACATGAATAACAACGGAGAGAAAACANATATACCTTATTCTCAGTTAAATATAACTTTTACTTATATTTTATATATAAATTACAATACTTAATGTAAAATTAACATGAATAACAACGGAGAGAAATCACGTAAGTGTGTTAGTAATGCATAGTAACAATTATTTTTATTCCGAAATATCATTATACTGAGTACGCACGAATGCGATGCGTTGTCCCTCTGCTGTAGTTCTATGCAATTCAGTAAGCTTTGTTTGCATGAGGCGGAGAAATATCCTGGAAATAGAACTTTACCAGAGCTTCAGAAAAGTTGGAAGAAACTGTTTATNGTTTGCATGAGGCGGAGAAATATCCTGGAAATAGAACTTTACCAGAGCTTCAGAAAAGTTGGAAGAAACTGTTTATGTACTATAGCAACGTGATTTGCGAAAGTTCTTGCATCTCTCGTTTCTGATTTATTTGTGATTGCCAGTGAATGTTAATAATTCCCCTGCTATAAATCGCCTGTTCCCAGTAAATGTGCTTGATTCGCTGGTCAGAAGTAGCTTATCAACTGACTTTCAGTGAATGTTATTTCACTGACTGACATCACCGGTTCGGACTTACGAGTGTATGCACAGTACCGGCCATAAGTGAAACTCATGTGCAACATGTTCTCGATCATGGACACGCGTGAGTGAGTGACTAAGAGTGAGTGAAGAGATTTGGGCGGCTCCTAACGTCGAAGTCTTGAGAGCCGATCATAGGCACGGGGACTGTACGGATTAATGGAGCCGCTCTCGTTTCCTCCTCCGCTTAGTCAATCATTTTCATCTCACCTCTCTCAATCTTCAGACTCGTCAGGCGAAACAGATCTGCCCTTCGGGTGGACAAGTGAGAGAATCGCAGAACTACGCCGTTTACATCCATGGTATTGCCAACCTCCTGTGGCGCAGTCGGTTGGTGCGCCGCCGGTCTGGGGTGTGGGAGGCTCTGGGTTCGAATTCCAGGTAAGGTAAGGCATGCATTGTTAGAAAAAAGTCCGTATAATTACGGAAAATTCTGGTTACAGATTAGCCAAACATCTGCGTTAACTTACGGTTTCTTCGTTTTTTTCAATAACGCTCTCCCCATAAATTGTACATAAATCTCCGTGAATTAACGGAACGTGTCTACAAACTTGCAAGTTTGTTTTTCTTAATCTGCTCTTTATAAAAAGGAGCAACAAAATAAACGTTTTACTTTCGTTGTGTGGGTGATTCACTGTGTATAAATATGACTATAAAAATTTTTTTTTTATTCCGGTGGCTGGATTTGAACTTGGAAAAATTTTTTCACAGCCCAACACAACTATCCACTCCCCTACACAAGTATTTCATAAATATGGATTTTACATGAAAGCGACGAATGCGCCTATCTTAGTTTCAAGTCGTGTTAGAGCGCTTGCTATATTTGCTGATTATAAAACGAGGTTACGAGAAAATTGTTTTATTTTCGTTATGAGCGTGTTTCACCGTGTATAGACAACGTCTTGTCCTGCAGCGGAATTTGAACAAGAATCAACAAGTTGGCACTCCATGTGTGGTTCGCCACTCATCTACTACTATTTTACTCGAAGTAGTATTGTGAATATGTGATTTTATACGCTGCAGGTATCATTTGCATTGTTCGTGTCTCAACATCGAAGCCATGGTAATACAAAGAGCTTCCGTATTTTATATTTACGGAGCTTATTTCCGTTATTCGCCAATACGAAGTGCCTTTCCATAAATTAACTCTACGTCTCCGTAAAAGTTTCTGTAAATATACAGCAATTTTTAAAAGTGGGTGTTAGTTAACGTTAGATAATAAGTAAGTTTGTGATCTATCCCCTGATAAGCCTTCAGGCATAACACCGGGGGACGTTATTAAGCCCTTCCAAATTCCATCCGTGTTGTTGAGATATGCATACGCTTGTATGTTTTGTGAATTTCCTCAGTATTTCAACGGTGTTTTGCTTGTGATTGCGCCTGATTTATACCAGTAGCCTAATCGGACTCAAAAGCATGCTTTACTACGCTTCTTTATGCTCTGCTCGGGGCTCAAACCCAGAATTGTACGGACCATGAATAGATTTCCCACCGACTGCGTCACGGCGGTCGCTTTCGTCTATGTTGAATACTTAACGGTTTATTTTGTTAGTAAACTAAATTGAAAGCTAATGAATATTAAATATGTAAGAAATTTTAGTTTATCATTTTGTGTAAAAAGTTGCATAACGTTCCCACGAGTTTTATTAGAACACCTAATTGAAAATGGCTATTTGCGTTGATTTTTACTTTTCATGCAAAATGCATGTCTCCAAATGAATCATTTAAAAAGGATCCATGGAATCAAAAAGAGAACGTTTTAACGAAACTGTACTAAACCCTCTTACAACTCGGACCCACAGCCCCGTACCACAATTAGGCGCAATATTATGTACAATGTAATCGGACATGTTCTCTGTTATTGCATTTCTATCATTTTCCGTTAAAGACACGCGATTTTCATTAGCTTTATCAGGCGGGTTTTTAATACACACTCATTACAAACATGCTAGTGATCAACGTTGTTCAGGTGGAAATTGCAAATAGACTTCTCTCTTGTGTTTTTTTCGTTGTTAAAAAAAACCCAATAAAATTGTTGAAAACATATGTGCATGAATATACATCAATATTCACAAATACAACGCTCAGCCTACTTATTAGTAAGCCTTAATACCATTTAATTTAACTGGTACACTAGATGCATATGTGTTGTTAAAGGGAGTGTTAGCAATCTATTATTAGATAACGAGAATTTTATTCCTAAATACTGTATAACCGTTTAAAATACATTTTGTTCAGTAACTCACCTATTACAACTAATTTTTCGTACTTCATCTCTGCAGTCACACACAGAACGTTCGACCTCTTTCCATTAAAAAGTACTATTAATACTTATGGTAACGCTTAAAATAACTAGGATTGATATAGGCCTACATTTATAAATATACTGCTGCTACAGCCATTTCACCTAAATTAAATTTTAAATTAATATCCATTCTGCAAAACTTTTGAACTCCAATAACATCCTTTTATGCGTAATGTTTAATATCAAATGGGGCTAACTTATTGTAGAGTATAATAACGCCGGGTATATTACTTCTTTCGATAAAAGTCATCTTGAATATAACTTACTCACGATTCATGAGGTAATGAGAATACTTATTCATTGAATGAGAATAGAAAGTCTTCAAGATCAGTTGAATTGTTCGTCAAAAGAGCGCAAAGCTGGGACCAAGGGGGAGTTAGCCAACTCGTCGGCAGTGGATGAGTCGGAAATTACAAAGGACTGGCATATTATAAAGTTTGGAACGGGTACGGAGATAAGGAANCGTCGGCAGTGGATGAGTCGGAAATTACAAAGGACTGGCATATTATAAAGTTTGGAACGGGTACGGAGATAAGGAAAACTGAGAATAAAAAGAGATTGCTTCGATATAATCTCGAACGCGCTTTTCAGCCATAATAATGCGCACATATTTCCTTTCCATTTAACGCTCTTTATATGCTGCAGAGTAATCGGGAGTTATACGAGTAGTTTACGTATACGCCATAGATTTTAATCGTCTCTGTCAGTGTTTTTTTTTTNAGAGTAATCGGGAGTTATACGAGTAGTTTACGTATACGCCATAGATTTTAATCGTCTCTGTCAGTGTTTTTTTTTTGTAGAAACCCTACTGAATAGACACCGAAATTATGTTGGTAATTTGCAAGATATCCAGTAAAATTTNGTTTTTTTTTTGTAGAAACCCTACTGAATAGACACCGAAATTATGTTGGTAATTTGCAAGATATCCAGTAAAATTTTGCCTGCGCTTTGGACATGTTTTATGTGTGTGCCTTTTTGACGCGTTAAAAAAATTACGATGTTTGAGTTTCTCTAAATGTGCAATGAAGCCCGTCAACATCAGCTGTTCAAACATTATCAGTAATTTTTTAAGGTATAATAATGTTCATCGCTTTACGCGAGGCAGCATTTTTAGTTCTTGCGGGTGAAATAAATAGCGTCGGTTACTGCAGTTCTGTACACACGATACTGCGCATTCTGCCTCCACAACAAAAGGAAGTAAAATAAATAAATAAAAATACGGGAGGGCATGATATTTTATGATTTCGCAGGGAAACTGATGAATCTGTCCCTTAAACCATGAGTTAGACAAAAGTGTTTCAGTTAAAAATTGCGCCCACTTAGCTGAAGAACACACACACACACATATACATATGTATACATATATATACATATATACTTGCATTTATACACACACTTAATCCCTTTGCGCAAAACTCTTCTTAACGTTTCACGTATACAGTTATAGCGATAAACATAAAACACTGCATTCCGCCACACAGTGGCCTGAAATGTTATTTTGTTTATATTTCAATGTTAGTGCTTGAGATACTACTGCTGGCAAAATTGGTAGCGCATTTTTATCAATGAAAGTGCTTTTTTATAACCGAGACTTTTTCCACAACAAATATCTTTATTTTCACTTTTGGCAATTGAAGTCACATCAGAACTTCCCATGCCTCCCATAACTGCTGTGCTTCAGATAACCAAACACAATTTCTTCGCGCAGAATCAAGTCTATGTAGACACGCGTGCTTCGTAAACAAGTTTATAGCTTGGAAACGAAAGAGAGCCTTCGGAGCTTCTGACTGGTTAAACTCCTATGCATAACGGCTTGGCGGGAAAATATAAAAAAATACAGAAAAAAAATATGGATTTCATTTGCGGACAATTTTTAAAAACACTATTTTATACGTGCGAGTGGAAATCACTCTATACTACTAACATATTATTTTAGTTTATTTTCTTCTACCGCAATGGAAACATTTAGATGGCATCAGAAATACCGTAACTGCCTAAAAATACCCTGAGTTTGTTAAAATATTGTTTTCAAACATTATTCATAGCAGTAAATACTGTTGCCAGGTTAGTTATTTATCAAGATACATCTTGACTGTGTGTTAGGTTCCAGTACGTCGCGTGCATGTCAAACACCTGTGTTTTCTTTATGGTTGCAGTGTTTATGTGAAGTTAGTTCCTCGCAGTACAGATTATAATTCTGATATTTAATAATGAACGTTCATTTTTCGCTGACATATTTTTTTTCACGCGAAGAGNCTAAAAATACCCTGAGTTTGTTAAAATATTGTTTTCAAACATTATTCATAGCAGTAAATACTGTTGCCAGGTTAGTGATTTATCAAGATACATCTTGACTGTGTGTTAGGTTCCAGTACGCCGCGTGCATGTCAAACACCTGTGTTTTCTTTATGGCTCCAGTGTTTATGTGAAGTTAGTTCCTCACAGTACAGATTATAATTCTGATATTTAATAATGAACGTTCATTTTTCGCTGACATATTTTTTTTCACGCGAAGAGGCGAGCTGTGTGGCAGTTTGCGTAAAATTTAAATGTATGTGGCCGTCATAAAGCAATAATACAAACTTGATAGCCTTAAATTTAAAACACTATACTCTCGTTTTACAGCAAGATTTCGAACTAGTTCGTTTAATTCGCTGCTAACTTAACTGGAAGTGTGAATGCCAGAGTATACTGTAGCATAGATGTAGTTAACAAGTAGTAGTTTTTTTTTCAAAGTTTGGTTTCTAAAGCGCGCTTACTTTACCATGAATAACCTACAATAATCTTACTATTTTNGCGCGCTTACTTTACCATGAATAACCTACAATAATCTTACTATTTTGGCTGAAAATACGTTGTCGTGATTGGTAGAAACTCTAAAAATGGTTCCATTATTTATTAAGGTACTGAAAGCAAGCAAAAAATATAACATGCGCCAACAAAAACTGATTAATTTTAGTTTTATTTTTGTTTTATAATTCTTTACTCTATCTCTGCAACTTAAAACTATAGATACAAAGAAGCATAAACACATCCGCTGGCTCACCGACTGTATAGCCTTTAGTGATACATAAGAGAATACGTGGAACTAGCACAAATTATTCACGCTGTAATGTATTAAAAATGAACGGGTGAATATCATAGAAGTGAAAGAAGACCCTAGTTACCATCGAACAGCAACAAGGTGAAAGGCATTCTGTATGATGGCTGCTGTCATGTTTTGAAGTTTAGGCTCCCGTCTACATGGAGATTTTTTGCGCATTTGAGGTCGAGAAGCGCGGGAGCGATAAGGGCGATGCTGCCACGCGCGTCAAGTGCGCCATCGCCGCTAAGTGGAAGGCTATGGACTGGAGTGCTGTGTTCTAGTCGCACTGCGTGTACTTATGGGACTTTAAGCGGTGACACTATTATCTTATCGGTGGAAAGTCTGTAAGAAGAGTCAGTGCGGGGCCCTTGGGTAGTTTTGTATGTATCTTATGCTTATATTTTGAGTTACAACGCTTTGAAAAATCAGTTTTTTTNCGGGGCCCTTGGGTAGTTTTGTATGTATCTTATGCTTATATTTTGAGTTACAACGCTTTGAAAAATCAGTTTTTTTTACCGTTTTAGAGTACTCTGAAATGGTATTTCTAACTTGCGTGACATTTTGAGAGCACTCAACAGCCGTCGTCTGAAGTGTACGTTCTTTTCGTAAAACAGCACATTGAATGCGCGTTTAATAGTTTCTTGGAAAACCGTGTGTTTCTAACATTCTGCGATGCAGTTCAAGCGACAGGTTGGCGGGGAGAGCCTTAAGGGTNCTTTTCGTAAAACAGCACATTGAATGCGCGTTTAATAGTTTCTTGGAAAACCGTGTGTTTCTAACATTCTGCGATGCAGTTCAAGCGACAGGTTGGCGGGGAGAGCCTTAAGGGTATTTTCTCCACTCTTCTGGATTTAGTTTTTAATCACTGACATGCCGCTTCTGGCTGCAGGCATCGGTATTCATTTTAACCTGGGCTCTGTTCCATAAAAAAAGAGTATGGACTAATATTTATTAGTGAGTTAACTTGTACACTTCATTACTATAGAATATAGTATTCCTCAAAATATCAATGTAACTTGTAATTATTATTCCATGCCTAAGTTACAAGAACATAATTAAGAAGTAAAAGCATTTTGTTCCACAAAAATATTAGTATTCATAGTTTACTTGTAATTTCATGTCCAATTTTTCCAAACTAACTGNAAGCATTTTGTTCCACAAAAATATTAGTATTCATAGTTTACTTGTAATTTCATGTCCAATTTTTCCAAACTAACTGAGTTAGGTAGAAAGTGCTATCAGAGTTTGGTTTTGTTTGAAAAGTTTGTTTTCAGGATTTAATATGTGATCAAGTGACGGTGCCTATTGACAGTGATAATGAACTAGAAAAGTGTATAAAACCTGCATGCATTTGTATTTCAATTCAGGCATTGCATTTAATGAACGATTCAAGTTAGGTGACACTGTTGTGAAATTAAATTACCAAAAGTTTGGGTTTAGCCTTCAATTTCCCGGTAATAGAAACCACTCCTTGAATTCACGCCAGCAAATTTTAATATTAGTACACTGGTTTGGTAATGCAGGCCAGTTGCGGTGTTCCTAAATCAACAACTTTCCTTAATCACTTGATCACTGAAACTTCCAAACAAAGTAGATTTTCTGATTTCGATATTTTGCAGTAAAAAATTTTCACCACTCGTGATGCCATTTTGACTTAACCTCAACTCACTCGTCAGATGGCTGAATTCACTTCTGAATTATTAGTCAAATCTAAAAGAGTAATCGCTTACTTTGTGGAACACTATACTATTATATATTTACCTGCAACTAGTTACTTGGTACTCATAAATTATTATTCTTGTAGTTTTTTGGAACAGGATACGACGAGAGAAAATATACGCAAATACTTCATAAACAATCCTGANATTATTATTCTTGTAGTTTTTTGGAACAGGATACGACGAGAGAAAATATACGCAAATACTTCATAAACAATCCTGACACTATTTTTTTTAGATGAAGGCAACAAATTATTAATCTAGATGCAGTGCATTTGTAGTGTAATAAGAACACATTTTTATTTTGAGGGGTCCTCGCTTAGCGATAACATTTAACTGTCTAGTCAACCGTTTTAGGCAAATTTGCACAATATTATAACAAACGCTAACGTAATGTTTATCTGCTAGCCTGTACCGTATGTCTCTAAGACTCTAAATTAAGGACTTATTATTGGTGTACTTTCATTGGGATACTTTAGACGAGCATGAGCAACTTCCGAGTAACATGCACGCTAAAGTTTTATTTATATTATTGCTCCATTAATTTCAGTCGTGACTCGTGATCACCACATTTTATTCTTTGCGCTTTTTGTATCAAAATTAGTGAATTTATTTGACATCGTATTTTTTTTAAATTACAAAATAGAATTTCGATACGTGCATTCATTATTATTTCAAAATTACGACACACATCCGTAACGTATCCAGTAATAGCTAACAANGCTAAAGTTTTATTTATATTATTGCTCCATTAATTTCAGTCGTGACTCGTGATCACCACATTTTATTCTTTGCGCTTATTTGTATCAAAATTAGTTAATGTATTTGACATCGTATTTTTTTTAAATTACAAAATAGAATTTCTATACGTGCATTCATTATTATTTCAAAATTACGACACACATCCGTAACGTATCCAGTAATAGCTAACATAAGAATAAATAAAAATTCAGTATATACATTATATATATCCAAATAAAGAAACGCTTGATTCCAGCAGAGAATGTATTTTAATTTGTTTGCACATGTGCAACGAACCTTTCCAATTTTACGACATTTTAAATCTCATTATAAGCCATAATCATCCCGATATTACATGCAAGATGGGATGAAATGACAAAATTATGCAGAGGCGAAGTTTAGCCTTTTTCATACAAATTAACGTGCCGTTCTAGTTTCAGCTATACAATTATGGTACGTAGATAGGAAATGCTAATTAATGTACGAAAATCATAATTAGTAATGACGAGTACGCACTTGCGCCTATTAAGGACAAAAATGCAAATACAAAAATTTAATATTTATGTAATTTTAATGCAATGTGAAACACAGGTAAAATTTCAGAATTCACCATACTACGTGAAAATGTGATTTTCTGACAATATTATTAATAGTTCGTAAAAACTGGACTCTCATGCATCCTTCATTCATTCTTCCCAAAAAAAACACAGCCTCGGATTAAGAGCATATTCATAGTATAACTTGTAATGTATTTAAGAAATTTTCTGTTGTATCTTGGAAATAAAATTTCCTTTCATTATTTTGATTACAAAATTTTCTGGTGTGCTTTCTAATAACTTTTAGTTTGTAAACTCACTTGTTGATCGGTGATTTTGAAAAACACTCGTATAAGAGTTTCAACATGTGCCAAATGCAAACAAATAAACTGTCAAGATGATAGCTAAAATCTCATTGGTAATGGTTACTGAAAGAGTGCTAATTAAAGTATGTTAATGTCTTTGACGGAAGCGTAATTCTTACGTGCAAATTCAGCACTCAAAATTTTTACCCGTCACAGGATATTATTGATGTCGCCAACAAAGGATTTGATGATTTGTGTGTTAAAGACCGCTTACAAATATTCCTCGCCCAGACAAAAATTATGTAGTTCAAATTTATCTCGAGCTTACAAGTAAGTAATATTTACTCGAAATTTTAGTCCCCTGGTGACAACTTTTTGGGAGAGTAAATGAGAAAGAAAAGAAGGTTATATTTATTGTTATTAGCAGGTAATTGAAGATATCATGTTTTGTATTTGGAGTGTTCGGTGCCCTCTTACGCTTGGCTGCCAAAAAAAAAAGTTTCAGGTTCTACGCATTACCATTAAGTAAATTATGCAAGAAAACTCAAATCGCTCTTAACCCACGTCAAATGTTTCATGACACCACAGTGTAGACTGAGTGGCAGCACTGTCTTTAACGTAGTATAATTTAAACTATAAGTTTGCGAGAAAAGGTTTTCTCCTACATTCTCCCACTGCTGTACACATATGCTAACCATTTGGTTTATGACATTGAAAGGTTTTTCGCGTACATGGTCATTAGTTAGTATTTAGCAAAATGTTTTTATGCAGCAATCTGGCCCCTTGATAATCCCAAGATATTTCCCATAGTTAAAAAAGTTTATTAAAAAATGAATAAGACAAGTACAGTAGGATTATTACGTTTATTACGAAGACCGTGCCGAACACTCACGCAGCTGGATATGTATATGTGTCTAAAAAAACATTCAAGAAAAATATTAACTTGCACCAAATTAATGTGTTCCGTAGTTTTAAAAGTGTCGGTATTTTCCAGTGTGTGTGTGTTTGATATTTTATTTCTATAGGAAGTAACTGGAGCGTGGTTATTACGCTCAAAAATTACACTAAAAATTCTGTACGACAATGTGTCGTACGATATAGCGTATTCACCTCAAAGAATTTTCAGTGTTCTGTTTTGAATTGTTAGTAGCTCTACTTATACGCCCCCTTTCGTGTAGCTGCAGACGTTTCTGTGTGTCAGTGGCGACTCGTTCATGTGCAGTCAACATTGAGCGTGTATGCGCGCCTGCGCACGCCGCATCATTAAATGTCGGGCGTTTTGAAATGGTTTTTCTTGATAGCATCAGCAATGTTTGTCGTCCAATGCGAGTCTGACGGCAACAGTGCAGTTGGACTAGCACCAAATATTTTAAGTTAATGTCTAACCACAATGTGTACAGAAACCGTGGCACTACCGCTGCCAACAGTTGACGCAATCATACCTAAACTATCCAACACAGCATAAATGTTCATATAGATGTTTTGTGTTGTTTTGAGGTAAACTATTCCACCTATCTCGCCCTTCGTCACCAGTTACTTCCAACATAGATGGAAACTCTCTATGTATATGTGTGTACACACGGTGTTCCCAGATACGTGGGAAGTAATCGGGCTGTGGATAATCCACCCCAAAACAACACAAAATGTCCCCATGAATACGCGTCCTAAAGTATATAGTTTCCGAGTTACAGACCTTCCAATGTTGTACTCGATATATTCGTAAAAGTTTTTTCGACACTTTCTAGTTCGACTAGCTGTAGAAGTGCTCAAAATGTCCACCTTGTGCCTGAATGCACGCCTGAACACGCCGCGTAATCGATTGTCTGACACGTTCATATACTCCAGGAATCGCACGTATCTACTGGCAACCTTGTTCTGCTCGCAGACGGAGCACTGCTGTGTTCGGAACTGAAGTTGCGTAAGCAATCTGGGGTTCTAAGTAAGCACCTGACGTGAGTCGGCTGTCAACAGTGTAATGGGACAAATAATAACACTCACGCCATTCCAGCTGATCACATTAACAGAAACATCTCGTAAAAGGACGACTGATACTAATACGTGTAATACAATGTTTGACAGTCTATAATACGAAAACTACCGACGTTAGTGCATATTATCATATGGACATGTTGTGTTGTTTTGGGGTATACTATCCACTCCCCGATTACTTCCCACATATTTGGGGACATTCTGTATGTATATATACACTGTTGTGTATGTATATATGTGTGTGTGTGCGTGTGTATATAAAGAAATTATGCGTTAATAAGTATTCAGTAACCACGGTTTTCCAGCACATGGAACTTCTTCTGGATTTACGATTCACAATACACCTGATAATTATTAAAACCTGCCAATGAAAACTTGCAACAAGCCTGACCTGTTTACTTTTGTTCCTAACCTAACCTCGAATAGCATGACCATATTTAAGCAAATCATGCTTCACAGTCGACATTTTCTATCAGAGAAGTTTATTTCTCTTAACAAATATAATCATAAATATGTGGGAACACACGCCTTTTTAATATTTCTATACTTACTTTACTGTAAATAACAGCATCCCGCCAACAACGCTGACTGCTCTATTCTGATTTGTCGTCACCTCACAAGTTTCATGTAAGATATAAAATGTAACTATTTCTTTTAACGCTTAAGGAAATCCCAACAACACACCCGACCTACCAAGTTCCAATGGAAATCAATACATAAGATGATACACTTTCTGTTCTTCTGTATATGTCATAAAGCACAATTTAAAGC
This sequence comes from Clitarchus hookeri, assembly GCA_002778355.1. Lineage (NCBI taxonomy): Eukaryota > Metazoa > Arthropoda > Insecta > Phasmatodea > Phasmatidae > Clitarchus > Clitarchus hookeri. Next base: position 733,671 of record NQII01000275.1, on the reverse strand, counting down.
TTAATTTTTCTACTGTAAACCTAGCTTAAACCTTGCACCCATTACGCCTAGCCAGAATGGAACATAAATCTATGCGTTTCTAGGTACTTCTATAATGGACGACGAAATGCAAACCATAAAAACAATTGGGTGCTGCTATCAATACCCACCCCCCCCCCTTTTTTTCATAGGGGTGTTGGAAGGGCTGGAACCTCATTTGTACATTTAAAAATGTAACTATTCATCTTTTTTGGTTTCTCCCTGCGGATTTATAAACCTATCGTGCATGTTGAACAAAAATATCACCTTGTGTTTTACCCTATACGCTATCCTTTTCGAGAAATTAACGCATTGTACTGCAACACTGCAAATGTGATGATTATTTTGCGATTCAGTGTGGAGCGAAGTGAGGCCGGCTGCATTGCTCGAGTGACAGACCTAGCCGTTCCCGCCAACCTGTGAAGAATTGATGAGTTAAGACGGATAAGTCGTAGAAGCAAAATTGGTTATAGTGCGCAAGCGAGCTGCGCATAAGCTTTTTTTTTCCCCTACGGAATTTTTTCCAACGTCACACTGNTGATGAGTTAAGACGGATAAGTCGTAGAAGCAAAATTGGTTATAGTGCGCAAGCGAGCTGCGCATAAGCTTTTTTTTCCCCTACGGAATTTTTTCCAACGTCACACTACTTTTCTGCCATTAGCATTATCAGAAACAACTTTGATAGATCTTGAGGATAGAACAATATTTATGCAAGTAAATGCTTTGAAATGTTTGTACACTTCCTATAGGGAGGGGCAGGGGAGGGACAGCTTGCCCCGTGCGACGGGTTAGAGTGGGCGCCGGATGGGCAGAAACATTTTTTTTTACTACTAAAACTTATAATAAAGGGCTAATTAGTGAAATAAAAATATAATTATACAATATCTGCTAATATATTGACTTTTACTCATTATCAATAAACTTGTTTCCTATGGAGACCTTTATTACTCGGTCTGTCTAATGAGTTAGCGTGGCATGCACACAGATGCCAAACAAATTATGCAAAGTACGTTTATTGGTAATGAGGAGGGGGGAGGAGTTCAAATCATAATTTCCGCCCCAGGCGAAGTAAAGTCTAGATGTTACCAAATTATATTCATGTTGTTCTAAATATTTTTATCGTCTAAAACGGAGAACCTGTTGATAACTCAGTTCTGAACAAATTCGTACGTCACTTTAAACCACGTGACTTTAAGAGTAGTACTGGTGATGGGTGAGTAAAGTTGGGGCCATATATAAAAGAAAAACATCAATTTGCCTCATTTTTAGTCCATGGAAGAAGCGGCGGAATGAAGTAGGAAGCAAGAGCACCCCGAGAGAACTTCGACGTCACGTCAGCGTCTCTCATGTTCTACGCATGAAATCCTTGTGGGATAGAACTGGAGACACAGCACTGGGAGGCCAGAGGCTCAACTACTAAGCCAACCGCGGGTGCACCAATGAACGGATAGTAGTCTCTAAGACTACCCTTTCTGGTATACAAAAATCAGTATATATTAACAAATATAATTTTTTTCTGCTGCTCATTCGTTTGGCGTACATGGTTGGTATCTTAATTATTTCCTGATTTATTTACGTGTGTTGGATAATTAATTAATAGTTTCGCGAGGGAATTTCAAATGAGGTAACTATGAGATTAAATTCAAACACTCTAAGGTTCGTACACATTAAGACAGTCAAGATAAGCTATAAGTGAGTCGACCATTTCCACAACTACTGTTCATTATGTTCATTACCGGCTGTCTCTCAGTCAGTATAATTCCGAGTTCATCGTGACCCAACAAAATGATTTCAAACGTAACATTATATCTAGAGTGGTATGGCATAAGTTGATATGTCCTCCCCCCCCCCTCATTTTTGAGGTTTTCAGCTAGCTGAAACACCCGTGGTCAAATATAGGTTATATCAAAACCTGATGTAGTTATTTTGAGTGATATGTGATATATTACGTTGGTACACATAATATACGTTGATTTGTACAATTCTGTGGGCTGGTATAACGTAATATAGGCCTACAATTATGTAATAGGTTTAATATATTTGTATTATTATATTTTATTAATACAACTCAATCCTGATTCATTATATCTCACCAATTCAAACTCTATCCGCTTTCCTAAAAAACTTGAAAACGTTACATCAGCTTATACCATTCCACTACAGATACGCAGTCAGTCGTATTATTTGAGTTATACACAAATTTATTCACGATGTTATTGATATGATATAATAGTTTTGTAAGATCATGATAAAAATAAGCTAGCAAGGAAATGAAACGATATCAACGTGAGTTGTGTTTTCAAGGGCAGAGAAATTTTCATATCGGTGCAAGGTGAGTTACATGAAAATATTCGTAAGGATGTTCAATTATCTTTGCAGAATAAATGTTTCGATTAATACTCCTCCCAAAATATTAGCTCTTTATAAATGTACCCAGTTAGTGTTGGGCACTTTTAGCTAATTATACAAACATCTCTTTGTTAGAAATTCCTATGGATAATCAAATATATATTATTTAATATCGTACGTCTGTGTGTGGTGTGAACGTGCATTAATGTATGTGTGACGCTTGTATTAGTTACAAAATGATAACTTGAAAGTGAAAATTCCTAATACACTTCACTAAATTAAATACGCTCAGCATCGTCATTCCAACGACCACCTACACAGCGACGTAAAAATTAAAAACTAACAAGTAACGATAGGAGAGGAGAGTGAAGTAATTTGGGTGACTCTTAACATCGGTAAGGTGAGAATGGAGCAGTGCCAGAATGCAAAATCGGGAGGGCGGGAAGCCCCGAGAAAACCGCCGAAATCGTCCGGCGCGATTCCCACATATGAAAACCGGGAGCGACCCCTCCGAGAATCGAAGCCGGTTCGCCTAGGTTGGTGGCGAGTAGTCTGACCACTACACCACCGCGGCACAGGTAACAATAGGAACAGCACTGCTGCGTTTGTCGTTATCACCCCAAAGGAAAAATAATATTAACAGTAAAGAAAAACATGCTAATTCTGATTCGACGTCGTGTTGTTTTTGAACCCGATAATTTTCAGGAAATAGTTCTGGATGTACAGCTGAATGGAGGGGGTTGTTGTTGTTGTAGTTTTTTTTTTTTTTAAGTGGCAGTCTAACAATAATTTTTAAGTGGATTTATCCCAACTTGCATTAATTTTATAACTATGGAAATAGGATTTGTTTTTGGCACGATTGTAAATTTTTACGATATTGTTGTTCACGAAATGACATTAGCTATTTATGTGCTGCAAATGTTTTTATACCTACGTATATATGTATCAGTAAGCTTAGTTGTAATATTAGCAAACCTAAGCGTAAACTGAGTACAGATACAAGTCAAATCTGTAATCTTGAAAACTAATCTTTGGAAGCATTCAGCCAAAAATATTTGCAAACGAATGGCAAGGGACTTGCGTAAAGTAGGCTTTCTTCTAAACCTTGCAAACATATAAACATCACGTAGAAAATTTTCGGTACTGCTACGGTATATGACCCACATTAAAAAACTTATATTGCTACTTGGAATGTACATAGCCTCATACACATTATTTGACATACGTCAAAGTGAATTGTACACAATTGCGGTACGTATTTGTGTGTTTCAGTATGTTTTAATTAACACCAGTTGACTCGATAGAAAGCCTCTGAAATTGACGAGACTTATACGATCCCTATTCTGTAGATATTAGATAGTATTATATATATACACATATATATAATGTGTGTGTTTGTGCTGTGTGGGAAGTGCGGTGAGCGCTCATTTATGCTGTGCAAATTTCTTCACGGTGCTTCCGTTTGTTATTCGAGTATGGCAGCCAAAATGAAACAGCTACATTCCTTTAACATCAATCCTGCCAGGAGGGAACGCCTCACAAAATTTCAATATTACAGTTGTTAAAGAATTTAATAACGAAAGTAATCCTGATTAAAACCCACGTGCCTGGAAACTGTGAGCCTGCACGTTTCACACTTTTTGAGTGAAAACTTAATAAGTTATGAACATTGGTAGAAACGTATGATGTTAATAAAATATCATGAGGGGTACAAAGCATTCCCGATACAACGGCAAATCAATTCTGGAAGTTTTACAAACTGTGCACGAGGCCCTTATACGCAGCCTTATACGATATACAAGCTGTTCGCAGTAAAGAGAGCACTTTTGAAATTATCCTTTGATTAAATTGCTGCCCAAAACTACAATGTACATTGCCATGGTAGCTCCTTGTCATGTTGGAAGCGAATTTATAGAAAATTAGCGAACCGGCCTAGCTTCGCCCAGGTACAACTGAGTTTTACAGTGACACACTAATAAATAAATTGGGAAAAGACAATTCATAGAATTATAAAATTATACTATGTTTGGTATTGTTTTTGGAGTGTATATGTGCAACTATCGCCTAGTTACCACATTTCCGCTTTCCAGCGTCGATGTATGAAAATCAAAACGTAAGTTTCATCAAGTTGTAGCTTTATAAATAAGTGTATGTAGGTACTACATTTTGCGTTTGGCTGAGGGATCTTAATCGATCACCAAAGTTAAGCAACGTTCCCAGTGGCACACATTTGGATGAGTGACCGTTTAGTGGCATAACATATGAGCGCTTCTGGGCTTCGGAGAGCACGTTAAATATTCGGTCCCGGTTGTTATCGCTTGATAGCAGTCGTTAAGCCATTTCAGAGGTCCTTGGGCGGCCTGATAAACTCTGACACCAGAGGAAAAAAATATTTCAGTCACGTTCCCAGCCATTGCAGAATTACGTTTTGTTGTTATTCCACAGGAACCGTACAATTTTCCAGGATAAAAAGTATCCTATGTCCTATTCTAGGATCTAAAGTACCTACATAACAAATTTCATTAAAATCCGTACAGTCATTATGGAGCTGAGTGGTAACAAACATACACACACACAGACTTTAGCATTTATAATATTAGTAGGACAGTTCTTAACACTTGACGTTTTATTGCGAGTGTAATGTTCAAAATTCTGTGTAACTCGCTATACAGGATTTTTTATTTATTTCTTCCTAATTCGAATTTAGGAGGATTTATTGAATAATGCTAAAATTTAAGCTTAGTTAATTTCTTTACCCATCATTACAGACATAATATATTAACTACTAACGCATATTTATGCAATAATTAACACAATAAAGATTTTATATATTAATTGATTAATTCATTTTAATAACAACCAAGGAATAGCTATTAACAATGAGGTACAAAAACTTGTAAACGGTCATGAAATGTACTGCTTCTATTATGAAACAGTTTCAGGAACGACCCTGACTCTTCTGTTATAACACTAAAACGAATAATTTATGTATAAGGGACGATACAGTCTCTTAAATTGATAGGCACTGAAGTAAATGTTTCTTGTTTTATACTTATTAGAGTATGAATTTGCATATTAAAAGCATTGGCAACGAAAAAATTCATAATTTTTTATTTGTACCACAAAAAAATAGGCTACTCGAAATTTTACTTTGTTTTAAATGTACAAATGAAATAAACCAAACTGATAGCAGAAAATTTAACAAGGGCAGTTGAGATGGCTTGTTTTAATTCATTTTAATGCGTGCTTAGCAAAAGTTATTTTTAAAAAATTCAAGTGATTCCGCAAATATGCAAATGTTTACTTATTTNTTTTTTTTTTTTTTTTTTTTTTTTTTTTGAAATTGCAAAAAACATATTTCCTTCTATGATTTTACAGACGTCTTTAAGTGGATGTTGGCATATTCTTTCAGTGTGAATTATCTCGTTTCTGTACGTAAGTTAGTTTACATTTTTTTGTACATTTCTAAAACAGTGAAATTGAAATTCTAACGTGTATTCATGCGAAAATTAGGCACTGATAATTTTTTTTGCTAGAAAAGAGTACTAAATTACTGATAATGTCTAAAAGTTGAACATTACTTATGTAGTACAAATATAAAATAACGATTTTTTTTTCGTGGCCAATGCCCTTGATAACAAATTTAAATCCCCGACCATTGCACAGTTTTACCTAGATGGGGCATGAATAAAGTGATCAGTATCTCGCGGTAATGTTAATTTTACACGTGGCGGAAGGACACAGATTGAAAAGGTAAAATAAGTCTTAAAGCAAGGTATTCGAAAGTGTTTAATTAACGATGAACGGCCTATAACATGTGAGCAGCTGAAATGTGTGATCTTTGTAAGTCGAGCCATAATTAAGCTGTTTGCCGGGCGTCGCGCAGAATGTTAATATATCAATAGAAGGATGCAGCAAGTTTATGATTTATAAGTGGGGGAGGGGGGAGTTTACGAGGCACATCACGCTCGCACGTGCAGCACAAAGCGGGCGGAGGCTGGCACAGGACCATTTGCGTCACTTCAGCGCGATGATAAATGGAAGGAGCGTAATAAATCAGAAGTCGCAATTGCCTGTTGCTTACAGGAAGAAGCTGGATATTCGTCACAGTCGACCACCGACTGGAAAATTACTTGCATTTTTTTTTTCTTCGCCGCTTGCATTCGTTGGTTTCGTGGGTCGTGTCGTTCGACAATGACAACGTTATTAATCTCCGCAAGATTTAAAAACAAAATACAGAGGTGTCCTGTTTTACAGAAAAATCTCGTTATGAAGTCATGTCAGAAAAGCTGTATATGTTTTGGAATTGCATTTATTAATTTTTTTGTTTTTTCATTTTTTGTAGGCCATGTTTATTTCTTACAGATAACATTTCACAGAAATGACGTCAAAAATTAACCACTAAATACAATAAAACTCCATTACGTAAATGGATTTGAAATGTTGTGAAATTTGTTTTTGATGGTCAATAATGTTATTGTATTACTCGCAACAACACTAGAGAAAAAATGAGCATGGGCTTAGGATTGGTGATCAGAAATAACTGAGTATACAATGAGAATGTTGAAGGAACAAAAATCAGTAGTACTACAATCGACGGAAATTAACAGTTAATACACGTAAAGGCTGCCTGTAATGACGACTTTAAAACGAAAGTAGTATTACACACTGGCAAAATAAAAAACCTTACTTTGACAGCACATGCAGTTTAGTAAATGCATAATAACGAATGAAACATTTTGAAAACTAATCAGCAAACATGAAACATTTTAGAGAAAGGCCATACAAATGTGATAACGTGTTATTTAAATTAAAAGTTCCAAATATTGCATCTCTTTACAGCCAATGACATTTTAAATTTAAATTCAAGTTGATTTCAAGCTATAGAGAACTTCCAACCATTGANCAACCAACATATTGACCGAGGCCTACGAATTAGATACAGACATGAAATTGACAATACTTATAATTTCTGAAGTTATACGATTTATTTTTTTATGCATAATGCATTATTCAAATTCAAATTAAAATGTTCAATATTTTTAATTAAATGAGTTACACGGCAATGTCGAGTATACGCTATTAACGGTAAAGTGAGCACTCTTAAAAGAACCTCTCATGTTGATTAATAGTCAATAAACACATTTTACTGTAGCCTTAGACGCTAACTTCTGAATGCGGTGGAATATACACACTGTGCTTATTTACATGGCAATATTTATTTTAAAATGTAGTTAAAGGATAAAAAATGGGTGAAAGTAAAAAGTAGCTAGGGCATTAAAAGTGCTCACTTTACCGTGAACAGCCTATGCCAAATATCTCGACATACCCTTTGAGACAGTGTAAAAACGCCTCTCGAAGCGTTATTATACGTCCTCAAACTCCTTAAATTTGTCGTGCTGTTGTATCCATTTTCAGCGTATCTATCGGTTATTTATTACGCCTGGCAAGTTTTCGGCGTGCGCCATCACACGGAACTTCACTCGTCTGTATTTTACCCATTACTGTTAAAATTGTCTGTATATTCACGGACATTTTAACGGAGGTGTTCAGCTAATGTACGTAAAAGCTATCCGTAATGATTAAAAACGGAGTTGAGCACCGTAAATACAAAAATACGGAACGTCTAACGTATCCGTATTTCCTATTATCTTCTGGTTTCGGGAACAAACAATATCGAGTCGACGCGAAGCTTTCTTCGCCACTGTAACTAGAAAATTATCGTTTCTGTGGCAGTTATGTTATCCACGCCACTTAGGCCGATTCCTTCAAACATGAAAACTAGGAACGTGTAACAGTTAGCGACATATAAACCATTGAATTATTACTTGGGACTGAAAAAGTTATGAATGTCATGTTCCTATAAATAAATTTTTTACCCTAGCTTGCCACAAAACGGTTGTAGAATAACAACAAACAACAAATATTTTACTCTCGTTGGAGAATAAAATATTTAACGATCTTTAAATTTATTCTTTATACGCAAGTAAATACCCGCAAAACTAAAATTTCAGAGTTTTTTGCCAACTCTTTTTTAAACCGGAATTAGAAAAAACTAACTAGCAAATTTACGGAGATGTTCCGTGAATTCACGGAAAGTTCTGTGAAAATGCGGAAAGTCCGTCAGAAAAAAAGCAACTTGTACGTAATTTTACGAAGAGTTCTGGAGAATTTTTACCATTGCTTTCCCGTAAAATTACGAAAAAAATTTATCGGTGTATTTCTATTTACCAGTTACCATGGCAACCATAAGATTTTTACACAGCGCGCAAATGTATACGGTGGTGTGTGCAGTATTTGCGGAGACGTAAGCTAATTGTCAGTTGCTAGTCATTTTGAATAGAATTAAAAGGAACTGTTACAAACTTAAAAGATTTTAAGGAAAAATATATAAGTCACGTGAATGTCTTGTCGCAGGTAGGAGAACACTTCTTGTTGACTTGGCAACGATATTCCTGACAACCGAAAATGCCGGATAGGCTTTTTTTATTGCAGAATATTTTCACGTTGGCAATGAGTAATTAGTCTAGTAACATTTCCATGAGAAGATGACATTAATTAACGGAAATCCCTGCGTGCGGAATGCACTCGGACAAGTGTTACGCGGACCTGATAAGGGCAAGGGCGACGAGAACCTGTTGTTTACCTCGGCATTTAGCCGAGCCGCTGCTCCGCGGAAAGCTGTTTTATTCCCCCGCGGTAATAACAACGGCTTGCAGTTCCGGGGCGGTAGTTGAGCGCGGTGTTAGTTCGGCAGCCCTGGCCGCGAATTAGCATTTAAATGGGAACAAACTCGTGGCAGCGCCGAACAACTGGGTGAATCAACTCGAGCCGCCGGTTACAAGTGTTCGTTCCGGAGTGCTGAAGCCCGAAATATCGCAGGGAGAGATCAAAGATACACGTGCCAATAGATGCCCGAGGGGAAGGGGGGTGCGTGCGTTGGGCGAGAGGAACGAAATGAGAGGGGCGGAGAGGAGGACATGTCAAGCCGCAAGATATAAACCGAGTTACCCGTCTGCCGCCATGAATCAAATATATACGAGTGGGCGAAGCAGATGACATGCACCCCGCATGAATTGCAATTCTGTGACGCACGAGCCGTGTGTATAAGTCCCTTTATGATATTTTGTATAATAACTATTCGTTGCGAGGCATTACCAACGCGCCTATTTTCTCGCTGTTTTCATTCATTTGAATTATAAGTGAGATATTATAATTTATAAATAAAATTTAAATAAAAGTTTAATTTAACCAAAAATTTAAAGAATGTTATGTCAACAGAGGTATAAAACGCATGTAATATATTACATATTTGATAAAGAACCAAACACATCTTACTATAACCATTGTTCTTTCCGACACCATACGGTCACTGTTGTAGATCTAGTCAAAAATTCTAATAATACATTTTATAGAAATAGGGAAACCAATGGGGGAGAGAATCGGCCTTTAATATTTTTTATAATTATTTTAATTGTTTCGTTTTAACATTCCCTTCTTTTTTATGATGGAAAATCCGAGAAATAGCGGGGATAAGGCGTATAAACTTAACTATGCTTACACGGAATTCAGTCCTTGAAGTATCGTGTTCCGAAGCCACTCCTTAGCGACCTCACCTGTGTGGGTTGCCTAAAAGCAAGTTAGTTTTAATACTCCTTTCATCTTTTAATTTTGAACCTGTCTTTAAGCCGAGAATTACGTGAGGATACTTTAAATTTTTAAGACCAGTCTTCTCCATGCTGATCTGCGCAATTGTGGCCCGAATCATCCGTATGCCTCTGTAGGCATGAAAATTAACACTTTATAAAAAGTGTAAATTTACGAGTACAAATTTCTGGTAATTTACATATTTTAAAGTTTATCCAAAAATAACAGTTTATATAATTGTATACAAATATTTCTAAAACCACAAAATGTTATTACAAATTTCTGTTTGAAAAAATGTAAATATATAATTTAATGAGATACGTAAAACATCAACATAAATTGCAAAAATTCATAATTACGCGTTTTATTAAAATTGTTTTCTCAACAAATTATACCATAAATATTTGAAGTTGTATTATAGATTTGAGTGAAATACGAATAAATAAAGACATAAAGAATAAATCAAGGGTAAAATTAACTGTTAAATTCTCAGAAAATTGTACATTTATCTGAAAAGTTTGTAATTCGTACACTATTTAGAACACATCATGCACTAGCATGAATTGTGTAATAACATCCTTAGTGGACTCGCATGGTATATACAGCTCGCAAACTTCGTTAGCGAGAAGGTATCTCCGGTGGTTCTACATATTTATACATGGCGTATATTAGGGACCTGTGTGAAATAACATCAGTGAAAAATTCCCATATTGTATTATTTTTAGGACAACATAGTATTAGAACGAACAGGTTTATACAGGTGCTAGTGTATGAAAAATCTCAATCAAGCCTGTGTAATATAACTTTAAAATACCAACTTCGATGCGACAACTCTCTAAAATTCTTTTTTTTTAATTAAGAGATATACTTTGTATTTATGCCGAGAAAATGTTTATCAGTATTGCATTTTTAATATAAATTTATCAATATACTTTCTGTCTGCTTCTTTAATTCTGATTAGAGTATTTTTGTTTCAAAAGTACAGACTCATACATTAATTTCTAACAAATTTATAGATGGCTAATATTTTTTTAAACAGTATACCTAAATGTTTATATGTCATGGGCATCCTTAGTGGGAGCGGGTGGAAGGACGCGTCCCCCAATGATTTGCCTTTCTTGCCCTTGTGTTGTACAAACTTCATTTTTTATTTAGCTGGTAGTTGCGCTACTTAGACTGCCAGATGTTATGAAGTGATCAAGCCTTAGATGAACGGCCTGCCTGATCACACCTTCAAACATTGAACCAGGGCACGAGCGTGACTGCAGTAACACCTTGCGAAAGATAGTTGCAGAAATCCCCTCCCCAGGCCAGTAAATGGGGTCGGAAAAATTAAACAACGCGCCCGATATAGGCCAACGTAACACTGGGAGCGGCGTCTTTTGTCATCGGGCCACTGGAACGAGAATACCACTGAAGATGGGTGTGTCTGGCCGTCGTTGACCGCCTCCCAGAATCAGCCTTCGGCAACATGAACAAGGTGGGGACTTTCCAATGAAATTGTAATAGTAATCGCCTGAGGTAATAATTCTTAATATATTTAATTCGCATCTTGGTATTCCATTTAAGCTCCCCCGATCAATAGTCACGTAAATAATAATTGTATAATCCTTACGTTCAATAAACTCCATCTTATACTGCTGTACTCTACCTAATCATGACTCATTATTTAGCTACGCCCATAACCCCTTTTCAGGTATGAATTTACTTAAAAGTAAATTCATAACACAGTGTCATGTTAACTTATACGAAAAAAACATAAAATAAAGTGTATCTTAGCCTTCTAGATATTATGTTGACAATGACGTCTTGAGACTCATTCGATATTAGAAAAGTTACTGTGACGTTTGTATCCAGAATGAAATAAGGAAAATTGCTTTTGGGCCAAAGTCGTGCTAATTTAATTTTTTACTCGTTTGTGTTTTATTTGCTGTAAAATGTAATATTTAAGATGTTGTTTGTAAATTTCATAGTAATGATTCCACTGTAATTTTATCTGAACGAAGTAAATTGTCATCAAATCATAAGCTTTATTGAACTGTGCCCAATGAAATTTTTTTTTAAGTTCCCCTTCCCCTTTGCACCAAAAAAACCATATCTAACGACGTCTTTGTTACGTGTAATTAAAAGTTGAATATGTAATTTTAAAACTATACGGTTTGGCTATAGCAATAAACATGAACACTGCTGTTTTGAAACCAAATAATGACTGCAACTTCCTGCTTATGGTGTTTAAGTAAGTACAGTAAAATATTTTTACAGTAGGCTATATATGTATATAAATATATATATATATATTAATTATTCCATAGAAACCCTGGGATGACTGAGTTGTGTAAAATAAAATCTCCACATATTTATTAAATACTTTAAATTTTATGTATCTAAGCTTTGGCTCTTCAAGAGCCGCAAAAGAGCTTTGTTTAAGTATATATAGTTTATATATATATAGTTTATATATATATACAGGATGATTCNAACATTGAGGGGTGGTAGAGCTCACTAAAACAAACAATTATTGTATAGGAATATATGGGCGGAAGTGACGCGTTGAGGCACAAACAGTCCGATGGCCACCACGATCGCCAGATTTATCGAGTCTCGATTTTTTCCTATGGGGGCATTTTAAAGCCCTCATTTACGAGACTCCAGTTGATTCCATTGAAGACCTCGTCGCTCGACTATCCTGTGAGGCTGCACGCCTGCGTGAAATACCCGGCGTATTTGAATCTGTTCGACAATCACCCCACCGACGCTACCAAGCTTGCATTACTGTCGGTGGTAGCAATTTCGAGCAATTATTATAAAAATTGCTGTAAAACGGCATTTAGCGGCAACGTTGTAAATAAACAATGTGTTGCATTTCATGTGTAATTTTTGTGTTTGTGCCTCAACGCCTAACTCCCGCCCATATATTCCTATACAATAATTGTTTGTTTTAGTGAGCTCTACCACCCCTCAATGTTTGCCCCGTGATTTTATAATCAGCATGTGTATATATATACATATATACATATATATAAACAAAAGTATATATATTTAAATAAAACTCTTTTGCGGCTCTTGAAGACCCAAAGTTTAGATACATAATTTTAAAGTATTTAATAAATATGTGGAGATTTTATTTTTACACAACTCAGTCACCCCAGGGTTTCTATGGTATTATAACTGTACAACTGAGCGAAAACAAGTATCACGGCGAATAAAACTGTTTTGCAAGCGACGGGCTGATATAGGAACATCGCCAGACTGTCGATGAAGGACAACGTATATCTTACACGCATCGCTAAATGTAACTACAGTGCCACAGTGCTCAAAACTGCGAAGGTGGGCACTGAGCAGCACAGTGCTAACTCACTGGACTCGCATTCGGGAGGACCCGGGTTCGATTCCCGGTCTGGTCATCCTGATTCCGGTTTTCCATGGTTTCCCGAAATCACTCCACGCGAATGCTGGGATGGGTCCTTAACATAGGTCATGGTCGATTCCTCCCCATTCCTTCCGCTATCCCTTTTTCCTGAGCAACTTGCTTCGTATCTAATGACTTCGCTGGCGAGGAGACGTTAAGCCCAACTACCTACCTACCTACCTGCGAAGGTTGGCTTGCCTGACATACTGAATACCTAGTAGTGCAACGCTTCCCCAGCACTACAAAGATCGCGGGTTATAGCCCGGGCTGGTCGGAAGGGAAAAGATGAGAAAGGAAAAAAATTGCACCCTAGCTTATAAGTGCAGATAACGGTGTCGCACTTCGGAGTAAATTACAGTGAGAAATTGAGAAAATTAGTTTTTAATTATATTGTACTTGTGCTTCACTGCACGAGTAATAACACTATGCGTTATGTTTGTAAATATTATCGCCGCTGTGGAATAAATATGCAAATAATATGAAAGCGTATTTTCTCCTTCATAATACGTGTGATTTGACGCATAAGGTAAAAGTACTTAAACATCCTATATGTAAAAATTACGTTGGTACTGGTTTGATATAAACAAGGCTGTCACATATATTTTCTGTGACATTTCACAAAGCTTTACAGTAAAGTACATCTAGTACGAAGGACAGTATTTGTTTTAATATGCACTGATACACCGAGAAGGACGCGACTGAAGGACCGCATTTGGGGGAATGTGTGCAGCAGGGTAGGACAATGACGTGATTAGTTGTTCAGCTGAGTGGCGCGGCACATATGCCAATGGCGATACTGATAAGCGGTATATAAGTGAAGGTCGAACAGCCATTGAGAGGTAGGTGGCATTGTGTTTCCCCGCCGTTCGTGAACACAGACGGAATGGGCATGCCGTTTCGAAAAATACGACAGCCATACGAACAAGTTTCCGCCTTTGACAGCGAGAGAATCATAATATATCGGGATTGTGGGTTATCCTACCGCGAAATTGATTCTCGCGTTGGAAGAAATGAAACCACAGTGAAGCGGATATGGGGTCAATGGGTCGACGTGGGACGGGCTGAGCGATGCGCAGGAAGAAACTAACGACCTTTTTGCACCAACGAACGCGAGGACCGACACATTGTGCGCATGGTGATTGCGACAGTACAGCCACATCAAACACCCTTTCTCAAGATTTTAGGTATGTGGCAATTCAATCCGTGTCCGCATGCACAGTTTGTTGGGGTCTGCAGCAACTGGGCCTCTTTCCCGGGTCCCCATTACTACGGCTGCTACTGACTGCTCACCACATGTGCTTGTGGCTGCAGTGGTGCGTGGAACGTAGGACCTGGAGGGACGAATTTCATGTCATCGTCTTCTCCGACGAATTCCGATTCTGTACCACTATGGTCACATCCGTGCCTGGCGATAACATGGCGCACGCCTTGTCGAGTGTGCATTGTAAACCATAATACCGACCTAGCACCTGGAGTTAGGGTATGGGGTGCCAAAATATTCCAGTCCCACACCCACCTAGTTTTCATCGCTGGTACACTGACCAGCAACAGTTGCATTGCGGAGGTGTTGGAACCTGTTGTTGTCCACTATCTTCAGGGCCAGCCTGGGACCCTGTACCAACAGGACAATGCGTGTCCGTGTGTGGCACACGTCGTCTGACGGTTCCTGGATGACCACAATGTCATACTGCGTCCTTGGCCTGCACGTTCACCGGATCTCTCTCTCTCTCTATCTCTCTCCAAAAACGCGTGGTCCATGGTCGGACGACGAATGGCCTGCCACAGGACCCCCGCGGTCACAACGGATGAACTTCGGGGCACGTATTGAAATACATGGGCGGAGAAACTCCAGACTAATATCCATTGTCTCTTCCTCTCAGTCCCACTTCATGTAGCTGCAGTTATTACTGCCCGTGGTGGGGCCACGCAGTACTTATTTCCCCATGTACTGTACGTAATATCGAGTTGCAAGAGTAATCATGTCGCCTGAGTATGATGGGTATTCTCTTCAATAAATCTGGCTGTGAGGGCTCACGTCATTCTTGGTGGTGCAGTTTGAATGGACATCAGTGTATTTTAAACGTGTTACTAGGGGAGGACATTGCTTACCAAGGAAATCGTACACTGCTCTCGTATATAACACAAATTTGTGTTAGCGTTAACGAGAAGCGTTAAGAGGAAAGAGAAGATTTTTGTACAATTTGCTTAATACTACCTGTAACGTATTGAAGCGCGCCAATTCCAAGGCACAATGGGCTGGCTAGCATGGTGCAAATCGATACGCGTCGGACTGTGGTGCATAAGGTCTGGATAACTGATTAGAGTGGCAGATGACGGTAAACATGACATATTTCTTGATTAACTTCACTGAGGAACTTTGGGTAGGATTAGTCTACTGAGGTTGGAGTCGAAGGCTGGCGATATTCCTTCAAACCCTAGCACGTCACGACATAAAAAAGCAGTGTCTAGATGAATCTCGACGAGTGAAATAGGAATTTTGAAAGTATTCCCGACCTGTATTGTCATTACCCTGGATACCTCTAAGATGAGGCTGAAACTGGAAACGGCATACAGAATCTCCTTTTGTTAACCGTGATGCGAAAGGAAAACATCTACAAGCTCTTAGAAAAATTCTTCATTAAAGAAAATTGGGAACAGGGATTCTTCTTATTTCTCCGTAGTTTTATTCACATTGTTTTAAAATCTTATAATACATACCCTCTCCTCTTAAAATAAAAAAAATATTCTTATTTACTTACAACGAAAAATATGTTACAAGTAAAAGAATGATAGGCATAATTTAATATTTTATAAGGATTGTAAAGTGAATGTAAGCTTACAATTGTAAGTTTTCTTCTAACTTTCACTGCAGCTGTAATTATATTATTTCAGTGCGAGAAAATATTCCTTTATTTAGCTTAATTGCATACTTGTATGGCTACATTGTTATATAATTATTTTTTATTATAATTGCAAATAGTAATTTTATAAGTTTTGTGGGAGGGGTACAAAAAATGCCGTGCTTAATGTATTACGTACAGTAGTGAAAACTGATTGCAAGTATACTTTGCACAATAAATTGTATTTATAAAAATGTCGTCACTAGCGAAATTAAAGTAGGTAAGTGATTTTAATTATTATTCCACGTGTTTCATTTCTTTTGAACAGTGCTTCAGTAATTTCATTGCCTTGTCACACCGTGGAAAGCACATTTCCATACTTTTAAGTAAACCGTAGCATCTCGTAATGTTTTATCTATCTGTTAAGTACACGTCCGGCTATTACATTAAGGATTTTATTTAGAAATTATATTGTTTTCACTTTTTGAATTGTGTCATTAAGTGTGTCGTCATAATGTTTGTATCCGTTTAAGAATTTTTTTTTAAGTAAGTTTCCTTATGTTTGTGTTCCCTAACGTGTTGCGATTGTCTACATTAACGTTTTGTTTTATTATTTATATTTCTAGTTTACATAATCAAACTAAATAAGAACTCTGGTATAATTTCAATTTACAATGTGCATTTTAGCTTGCAGTGCCATGCTTGTACAACTATCCCTTGGCAATAAAACAATTATGTAAGCAAATCATTCAATATACGGTGTGCAATCCGTTCATATAAATTATATCCACTGGTTATCTGTAACGTGTGTGAAACATAATTTTAGAATAATATGTTGAAAGCCCCGAAATCATCAGGTCACTGAAGTTCAGGAATAAATACTATAGCAAAAATGATATGCAAATTCCTGCACTGTGGAAATGTTTACTCTTTCTGGCATTATTGTTGTTATACTTTTGTATCCGTCTAAAAATGGTGTCAATAAGAAAACACTACAATTAGAACACACTTAAAACATTTTACTGACCTGGATATTTAGACACCTCATGCTGAAAACGCTTTCCTCAAATTTAGTNTAGAACACACTTAAAACATTTTACTGACCTGGATATTTAGACACCTCATGCTGAAAACGCTTTCCTCAAATTTAGTATTTACATTGCCTCATGTAAAACTATGAGTCAGGATTTTTGTAGCTGCTTCTTTCCAAAACTGCATTTTGTAGCCTATTCTTTTCGTTCCTATTAGTTGCACGAGTACCAATTTTTTTTAGTGCTCAGATTTCTCGATACCAGTACTTATTTGTTACGGTAGCAAACGTTTTGGCATATTAAAATAATAGGAAATTAAATTTTGTTTCGTCATTGACATTAATTTGGATTTTAATACCCCTCGTTGCATTTCCTAAGTATTAAGATCGTCGATTAGTAAGTGAAATAACCTATTTACAGAACACACTTCACAAACAGCAATGCTGTATCAGATAACATTATTAAAAATCAGGTAAAAAAAAACATTATTTCAACCGTCGCCAAGCGATTTGCTATATACTGTTCACGGTAAAGTGAGCACTTTTGAAAGCCTTGCTTGATGTCTTCTTGTATGCATATTGCGTATTCTTCTATCGTATGTAAAATTAAAATTTCCATGAACCTGATCACTTTATTCATGCGCCGGTCAAGTGAAACTGTGAAATAATCAGAAAAGTAAATGGTTTCCAAACTTTCTCATTATTACACTTATAAGCATAGAAAAACGGAAAGCAAATGACATAATTTCAGTATTCATTCACAAATGCTTGATTCATGATTTTAATTCAACGTTTAAACATGAAACTACTTTCCCTCCGTCGTTACCACCTTGACTGGGCGCATGCCAGACAATATATGCCCTTTACTATATACATAGATATGGCCAGTGACATGTTTAAAATGTTTTTTCAGAAGAGCTGAATTAGCCGTGAACAGCATGTAACGCAAGTGTTGCGTGGGTAAATTGCTGTGTCTAGTACTTCAGCGAGGTAGGCAGTCTAAATCGCGTTTGGCGTTGCCGGGTGTTTAACCTAATGTGCCCGCGAACGTAGTATCCTTTGCCAAACTTGTTCCTGCTAGACCAATGACTGGTTCGATTATTAATTTAAGTAGCATATCATTCCAATAAAAGTGGCTTCTAGGGAAAAAGGGAACAAAAAAATGTTTTAATGTTATTGGGGCTACGGTGTTGTTTGTTATCAGACCTCTTACCAAGGCGAACCAAGCTCGATTACCAATGCGGTCACGTATTTCCGCATATAAGAAACATAGCGAACGATGGTGGGTTTTTCTCGTGGATCTCCCGTTTCCTCTGACCTTGCATTCCGGCGCTGCTCTATACTCGCCTCACTTCATCCTCAGCGGCCCTAAAGACCTCGATGTTAAGAACCGCCCAAATCTCTTCACTCCACTCCCCAATGTTCACTTTACTAGGATATCCGATCTCACCCGCTTGGATACCTTCGCCACATTACACGTGCTAATGAAATACATCTTTAGACGATTATAGAAAATTATTCAATGGTAAGCAATTAAAACCCGAAAAAAAGAACTGGTCGGGAAAGACAGGAACTTAATGCTGCAAATTCCTTAGGCCCCCAAATCGGGAACGTGTATGATGAGTTCTACATGTTTACGGTTCGTTTTCGAATGGCGCCGAAATTTACATGATAGACGAAGAAATGGCCGATTCACACTGATGTAACGTGGGGCTCGTTATCTTAACTTTGTGTCAACTGTGTTTTTTTTTTCTTTTCTTTTTTGTAAAAACCGTAGCTGATGTGTTCACGTTGGAGTTAATAAAGGCTCGTCTTTCATAAGTTGTAATTCAGCACTACCAAATATGCTGTATCTGGGATCTGAAAAAGACTAATATATGCTATACATGTGTTTGTTCGAAATTAAACCTACATATGTACAGTTATTATAATATTTGTGACATGGTTCCTATGTGCCAATTATAAACTCATCTCTTACCTATATTTACGTATATTTGTACCCGCAGATTTTATTTTATTGCAGTTTTTTAATAGTGAATTTATTATTCAAAAACACACAAACTAAATTATAACATTGACGTCTGTTTCAATAGTGGGACAACACAATGTACAATCCAGACGGAAGTTATTGGGAATAAAAATGAATACAGAAAACAAAAACCAAAGTAATCGTCCTTTGAATCTGATTGGCTGGCACGAAGTTGCCCTTATGTTGTGTTGAAGCTGGGTCTACTTGTGTGAAAAGTTTAACTTTACGTCGCTCGTAATTCAATGTGAATACACTGCTGCGTAAACTATACTCGAACATAACGAAAAAGAAAAGTTAACGCAATGAGACATATTAGCGTAAAATTGAATCGGCGTAAAGACTTGTCGGTAATCGATTGGCACAAGACGAGACTTTCGTCCGGTTTGTAAGGTGTGCGAGAGGTACAACACGGGAGCGAAGAAACGAAGAAATAAGACGAAGGAAAGAAAAAGGGAGTAAATGCCGCATTAAGGGCGTGTTTGAGGCACACAATGACGCGTACCTAATGCACCATCGCTCCTATGCACAAGGCTCTGAACTGGCGAGCAGTGTTCTCGTCGTGCTGCGTGTGCCTATTGGACTTTGAGCAGTGACCCTATCATCTTATTGGTGGGAAATGTGTAGCAAGTTTAGTGTAGAGTGATATAATAGTTTCGCACGTTTTAAGCTGTGTCGGAGGGCTCGGGAATAGTACTTCTAGTGCGCGTGACGCTTTAGAGTGTTATTCGTCCCTATTCTGAAGTATGTTTAATTTCAGTATATCGGCATGATGCCAACACGTTAAAAGGTTCATTTTAAAAAAACACAAATGGCAAACACTCTGCAACACGATTCAGGTGACAGGTAGGTGGTGACCTTAACGGAATGTCGATAGACAGCCCTAACAAAAACTTTGACTAACCTTCGGGGCCTGAGTTGAAGTGGCGTGCTGGGGATGATTCCTTTATTACTACATTACAACGACAACTGCGGGAGCACTCCCTTACTAAACAACCTACTAACTTAGTCTACAAATATTTGGGGCAACTTTTGAAAATATGCACATTATCGAGATTCAGCGATGTGAGGAGAGATTGAAAGACGACAGACTGAGACTTTCAAAGACGAGGGGCTCAAGCACTAATAATTTTATCGAATACGGGTGACGTAGTAATTTACTAGTTAATCTAATTTAATTCCTCAGTTATTTTTCTTTATTTATATTTCTAAAAGTTAACCTTAATGGAAATAATACACAGACACGTGTGTGTCAGAGAGAGAGAGAGAGAGAGAGAGAGAGAGAGAGAGATAGATGGTCTGTGTATGTGTTTTACTGTAATATTATATGCAAACCTTTGTTATTAAGTTCACAAGTTAAATTTAACAAAGTAGGTATTTTTAATTACATATTATACACATATCTTACAAAACTGATGGACACCAAAAAATTACTTTGGAGTGATATACGGTTTCTTGCATTGTTTCAATGTCCTCTGCAATGGTAGTTGCTTAAGCAAGACGCTACTGTGTGAAGAAGATCGAAACGTTGGTATTTAGGTTTCAACCGCTGAATTATTCGAATTATGAGCACCGGATCGATCAAGAAGTACCGTCACCTTCTCGTGTGCAGGCTTCCGCCTTAAAACCCGATGAAATGCTCACTTCTTACAGCGGCTTATCTGTGAGTGGGTGCAGGAGATTCTCATTTTGGTTCACCAGTAATTATTTACCGACTGTAGTATTTTGTAATGCACTAATAATAACCCGAATTCTTTCCCGCGTTTATGATTCGTGATACTGAGAATAAATACATTTATTCAGGTCAGGCGCAGTGTCGAGTACACCATTTAATGATAATTAAGTTCAGCGATTCCTTATCATGCTGGAAAAATCAAGAGTAATATAAATGTAAATACAGCTTAGGGCGCTGTCAGAGGGATGGTTTGTTGTAAAAGTCATTATATTGGGGAACCTGTTCTTCGCGAAAAGATTTCAGGAAAAATTGTGTTCCGAAACACTTTAGTTCAGAGCCACTTTGGTGATTGGATCATTTGACGGACGGTCAGTGTCGGAGAAACTTAAATCTGATTGACTTGCTCGAGTAACAGAATCTCTTTTGATAAAGACAAACGGCCAGTAGCCAAATTATGA
This sequence comes from Clitarchus hookeri, assembly GCA_002778355.1. Taxonomy (NCBI): domain Eukaryota; kingdom Metazoa; phylum Arthropoda; class Insecta; order Phasmatodea; family Phasmatidae; genus Clitarchus; species Clitarchus hookeri. The sequence continues at coordinate 712,219 of NQII01000275.1, read as the reverse complement.
TGCAAATGAGCACGTGGGATATTGAAGCCCAGCCTCCGTGTAAATCTTTTCGCGAAAAACAGGTGGCACTAGTCATTGACTTAAAAACAAACAAAAAAAAGTTAACCCTAGCAGACTGATTACGTGTTCTTTTTAACTGTGTTACCAAGAACAGCCTTATACTAATGAGGAATCAATTTGATGTAAAATTGGCCTGCATATACAACCTCCTGGGGATTGGTGCTTTAGCGCAAATAAAGGAGAGTTTATGAAATATGTAATAAGCTAAATACATTAAACAAGATTCAAAGGAAAAAAAATTGTTGTATTAACTTGTTACTCGTGTCTCTTACAAATCATTTGTGATCGAAAACTAATCTCAGATAAACGATCGTTGTATCAGAAAAAAGCGTGGTGATGTACTCTAAACAATGAAGATAAACTGCGTTTTTTTTTTNAGATAAACGATCGTTGTATCAGAAAAAAGCGTGGTGATGTACTCTAAACAATGAAGATAAACTGCGTTTTTTTTTTTGTGTCTGCACAGCAGGTTGTTGTACTGTTATTGGAATTCATTTCTTCACTGTTTTGTGGCGACCAANTTTTTTTTTTGTGTCTGCACAGCAGGTTGTTGTACTGTTATTGGAATTCATTTCTTCACTGTTTTGTGGCGACCAAAATGTTCCATTAAATCTCGTGGATCGCCTGCTGCTATTTTTCCTCCCCCCTCTGTTAATGCGCGCTCTAAAAATGCTGTGCTGTATGCTTCCTGCAACTCATTCGCCCTTCCACGATCTAACCGCCCTACTCTGTCTTTCTCTAGTTTCACAATACACTCGCATCGATCTACAGAACCAGTGCTGCCAACTGCTGATATTTCATTACACTACTAGCACATAACCGTAAGTCAATGGCGCTCAAATTCTCTATAGTTGTCATTTTTTAAATTATTTTAACCATTTTCAATTAATTTCCCTAATCATGTTATAAATTAATTACTACTATTATTATTCCGCAAACAATCGAAAAGAAAAAAAAACGTTATGTTGAATCCCTGCGATTATGATAAATAAGTTTTTGTAAAAAGAAACCATGATAAAGTTGCAAAAAGTCTCTTAATATTAAAGCGATTTTTCGCCGTACAGAGCTTTCCAAGCAAAATAAAAAATTGAAATGGATATCGGCAACGACTTTCCTTCAAATAAAATGTCAATATGAACATTTGTCTATGTTACAAAAAAAAAAGAATGTAACAAAAAACAGACACCAAAAACCAAGTCAATAATAGATGTTAACACGTGTAAATAATGCGTAAAGAACTCCGCTTGAAGAGGAAAACAAATTTCAGTTACCGAAACTTCATATCTGTTTCGTAGTAGCAAGCCCTCTGTGTCTGTGTCGTCTTCGTTGCGCAGTTCAGTTTCTGCGCATTTATTAATTTTTTTAGCAAATGTGTTTGTTTTGTGTTGTTTTCATTGTGCCTTTGACAGTTACTTGCGTTTATATGTATATGTAACTGTACTTGTTTGTCTTTCATTTGATAAAACGCACTATGGAACAGTGTTTGTATTTGTACAAGGAATTTTTTGGAGACTAGTTGACAAAGATATTTTTGTATAGGCTGTTCACGGTAAAGTGAGCACTTCCGAAATCAACCTTCGAAAAATGTCACTGTCTATACCTGCATGTATTTTAACGGGCACGCAGACTGGAATGCCCCAAGTAGAGTTGGTAATGACGGAGGGAAAGTAGTTCCACGTTTCTACGTTGAATTCAAAGTGTTAGGTAAACATTCCTGCATACTGCAATTATTTTATTTACTTTCGGTTTTTATTCATGCATATAAGTGTAAGAATTAGCAAGTTGGAAAAATATTTACTTTCCCAATAATTTTACAGTTTCACTTGGCCAACGCATGAATAAAGTGAGCAGACTCATGTCACTGTTGGTTTTACACATGGCGGAATAATACACAATGTGCTTACAAGTAGGTCCTAAGCAGGACTTTCTAAAATGCTCAGATTACCGTGAACAGCCTTTAACACTACAATTAAAGTAGACTTTATTTNTCCTAAGCAGGACTTTCTAAAATGCTCAGATTACCGTGAACAGCCTTTAACACTACAATTAAAGTAGACTTTATTTCATAAAACCATAGTGTAGAATGTTTAAAACTAATGTTGAGTTTTAACAAGTAACTGTTTTAACATAAACACTGAGCCAAATATAGAGTTTGCGTGTTTTCTAAAATAATCTGTGTTCTAAATATACAATATATCAGCTGTAGAGTTACAAGACAATATTTGGTAATTAGTTTCCAAAGAATTGTTTGTAACCACAAAATAAAATTTTTACCGTGCGTTTTGGCTACAGAATAGATAACACACAGGAGTGGAATCAAGTAGCGGTTCCTTTAATGTGGGCNTCCTAAGCAGGACTTTCTAAAATGCTCAGATTACCGTGAACAGCCTTTAACACTACAATTAAAGTAGACTTTATTTAATAAAACCATAGTGTAGAATGTTTAAAACTAATGTTGAGTTTTAACAAGTAACTGTTTTAACATAAACACTGAGCCAAATATAGAGTTTGCGTGTTTTCTAAAATAATCTGTGTTCTAAATATACAATAAATCAGCTGTAGAGTTACAAGACAATATTTGGTAATTAGTTTCCAAAGAATTGTTTGTAACCACAACATAAAAATTTTACCGTGCGTTTTGGCTACAGAATAGATAACACACAGGAGTGGAATCAAGTAGCGGTTCCTTTAATGTGGGCGNTTTTACCGTGCGTTTTGGCTACAGAATAGATAACACACAGGAGTGGAATCAAGTAGCGGTTCCTTTAATGTGGGCGTAGGCCTACCCATTCTCTGAGTGGCTGAGCGAAGCTCTGGAATGGGCTTTGTGTCTTATTGGCTGTTGCGTGATGCGAAAAGATTCCCCATTGGCTGGGCTGTCGACTGGCAAGTAAGTAGCCAGGCGCTGATCTGCGAACGGCATGAGGTAGACCGTTCTCGCTGGCTGCGCACAACCAATCTTCGTGTCCCAACAATGAACTACTTTTCTACCATCATGACTAACAGAAACGGCGTGGATTTGGATTTGAGGTTAGAACGCTGTTTAATAAGCAAGTGCTTTCAAATGTCCGTACACTTCCTCTAACCAATTTGGAATGCAGTTAAATTAAATTCAAATTTGTGAAAGTATTTTATTAATATAAAAATGATTATCTTTTGAAAATTAAGATATAAACTGTTCCGACATGTTGCAGGCCAGTGACGCCATTTTTTCTGGCGTGAGCAGTTGGAGTTCGCGGTATAAGAGGCTGTTTCACTTCTGTATTCTGAAGTATTCTGTGTTCTGGTGGTGTTTTCTCTTTATGTTTAAGTACTTAAGACAGAATTAGACTGGCTGCCAATGGAGCACTGCACCTAACATGTACAGTATTCAGAGTTCATTAAAAAGTAGTACAGACACTACTAAAATTGCAAGAAAAATACGACTTAATTTGCATATGAACGAAAAAAAGCATATACTTTGTAACATTGAAAAATATCTTGCTAGACTTTACTTATTGAATGTTTTAAAAATTCTTATAAAAATCTAAGCATATTGCTATTTTGGATAGTTTGTAAAGGATATTTTGCTAAAAAAAAAATGCCCTTCATTGAACAAGGGCATAATAATAATTAAATCCATTTCAATTGAAAATTTTAACTTTCGTGGCTTGAATGGATTATTAAAAATATTTGTAAACATTATCATAGGCTGTTCGCCTTTAAATAAGCACTTTTGAAACCAACCTTAGAAAAGGGTCACTGCCGCTAACTGCATATATTTTAACGGGCGCGCCGGTTGGTATATGTGCCCAGCAAAGATGGTAACGACGGGAGGAAAGTACTACCATTGCTTAACACTGAATCGAAAGTGTTAGGTAAATATTTTTGAATGCAGAAATTATTTTATTTGCTTTCTGGTTTTTAATACATGTAAGTGTAAAAAATGAGCAAATCTATGAAATATTTATTTCTCTAATAATTTCTCAGTTTTCCATGAGCAACGCATGAACAAAGCGATCAGATCCATGGAAATGTTAATCTCACACATGGTAAAATAATACACAATGTGCATACAAGTATATCTTTAAGCCAGGCTTTCAGAAGTGCTCAGTTTACCGTGAACAGCCTATACCAATTTTTATTGCATACAATCTGAGTAATAATAACAATTATTACTATGGTACTGCTTGATGAAAGTTTTTTTTTAAACGTGCTTTTTGAAGCATCCGGTTTGGAAAAACGCTTTAACTTTGATTAAAAGTATACTTTCATNGTTTTTTTTTAAACGTGCTTTTTGAAGCATCCGGTTTGGAAAAACGCTTTAACTTTGATTAAAAGTATACTTTCATTAACTGATTTAAAAAAAACTGTAGCAAAATATTTTGCATTGTTACAAAATAGAATATATGCTGTCATCTTTCATGTGGAACTAAAATCCTTCTTTCCTGACTATTTCTGCAGTGTCATTACTGGTACTTTTATAAGAAAATGATATTGCGAGCGTAGCTAGTACTACAAACGATGATTTAAATGTGTGGCACGAAAAATTGGCTCATCAAAACTTCGATTATGTGAAGAAAATACTTGCCACAAGGAAAATAAATGTGAAACAAACGTCTGCTCCAACCTGTGAAAGCTGCTTGAAGGGAAAAATTCATCGATTACC